>JALNQK010000010.1:0-456743 GCA_028458525.1 Ophiosphaerella herpotricha
CACTCCATTCCCTCCCTTTTCCAACCCCCTGCCTTTTTTTTCCCCCCCCCCCCCCCCCCCCCCACCTATGCCCCCCCGTAATCACGTCTGCCGGGGACCTAATACGGCAGACGGACATACCCCCCCCCCCCCCCCCCGATTCTCGTTCCTAGCATGCCCCGTTTTCTTACAAGTGCTGAAACGTGCTCGCCGTGCATCACGACTTTTCGCCGCCTATATCCTCGGGCTCCGTGTCCCGCTTCGGGCGCGCTGTACGTCGAGCGTGGCTGGGAGAGAGCGCATTTAATATGGGGGGAAGTGGTTGCGGAAATGCTTGTCAAGGCGTCGACAACCGGTTGTGCCGGATATATTGGAAATGTGCTCATCTTGACTGGACATGTAGTAGGTATGGCGCTAAGATCTGAGGATCGTGGGACATTGGGTGTGCTGTGTGCCTAGGGATAATTATGTTATGTGAGATTTATGAAAGCAAGGGCTTTTTTTAGGGGGAGTTGTGCTCCTATGCTGTCGTGTTCAATGTAAACCCGTAAACTTATGAATTTGTGCATTCGCAGATATCATTGCGTATCCTTGTATTCTAAATCAGGTAGTAACCATGTAGGTATTGACTCTCTACTTTTTCTGTTGTACCTCCGCCTTGTCCGCCGCCTTCACACCCTCTTGTTTACCATCTCCATCAAAAAATCCACCTATGTCCAGGTTCTTCGTCTTCTCCTGCATCATTTGAAGCAAGCTCTGCTCATTCTTCTTGTGTACTTCAGACTCAAGTTTTTCCTTTTCCTCACCCTCTCCATTCTTTCCCTCATTCTTCTCCCGCTCTTTCTTCTCTTCTGCTTGCTGTTTTTTCATCTCGGCTTCTGCACGTTCCACCTCCTTGATGTCCACATCTTCGAATCCAATCTTTCGGAGGATCGAGCCGGTCAGATATCGGTATTGTAAATGCCCATCAACAAGCTCGCTAACATCCACATTCTGGATACCATGTACGCCTTCGATTGGCTGGAGGCCTGCAACACCTAGTTGCACTGACGAGGTACGGTACAAGAAGCCGAGTACGAAATCTTGCTTTGAGAATACATTGACCACCCGCCCGCTGACTACGGACCTAATTCGGCGCCAATCTGCCGGATCAGATGGACATGGCGTGCCGGCAAGAACTACATTTTCCACTAGGCCAAAGGCTCGGCGTTCGGCGAGTCTTTGCAGACACGAGTAAATGAGTCTTGCGCCTAGGGAGTATCCAACAAGTGTGACGGGACGCTCTCCCTGAACTCTATTGATGAGGGCGTCAGCAAGCACTTCACCGGCTTTTTCCGCGCGATATTTGGCAACAGAGAAGGGGTTGTCTAGGATGCTCGCGATCTTCAAGATACCAAGAGGCCATAGGGCCGCCGTTAGCGTTGCAAACAGCGTTCTTTCGAGGATCTTCTTCTTTGCGTAGCCCCATGCCGCACTAGTTACGAACGTCTCAAGACTATGACCTAATTTGAGCAGGGCTTCGAGTTCCCAGCGTAGTGCGAAACCTTCTGTTCCTTTGCTGATATACCGCCACGGCTTGTAGATTTCATCAGACTCACGCAGCCAGCCTGAAACGGCGATGGCGACCCGTAGACGACGAGACTCATTGTCCTGATGCTTTGGATCTTGCGAGCGGTGTATAGGTATGAATGCGAAGTCTTCGACTTCTTTGGCGTAGTCATCCATAGCACGACCTGTCATTCTAGCGCCATATGCACCGAATAGACCCCCTACAAGTACTGTTGAACCTGCAAGCGTACCAAGGTACCCAGCCGCCGCTGTGGCTCCGAGACCAATTCCCCCCATGACTGTCCCTACTCCTGCTGCCAGAAGTGGCGCGGCGAGACCACCAGTAACACCGATAAGTGCAGCGCCAGCCACAGAAGCGAGACCAACTTTCCATTTTCGAGAAGTCTGAGACGACGCTGCTGCTTCCTTTGTCTCCGCATCGGCATTGAGTTGTTGTGATGCCGCCTCTAGGAGGCCTTGAGCGACCGTCTCCTCGTCTTTCTTAAGTACGGAGAGAGGGAGATCGATGGAACTGGCGAGGTAAAGGATTAGAATCCGAGAGTGCGCAGAGTAGTGTTCGAGGCTAAGCAATATAAGAACTAGGGAGTGTAGAATCAAAGCTCGCTTGCTCTCCTCCAACTGGGAGAGCTGCGTTTGTACAGCAGGATACAATTGTTTGAACGACTTTTCCTCATCTTCCTCGTGAGACTCAAGGCTTCGAATGCTTGTCGTACCCACTTCAGCTCCTTTGACAGCCTTCTGTACATCGTGTTCGCCAACCTGTCTTGTCTGCTCCTTAGCCTCCTCTCGTGAGTTTACAATCTCCCCCACCCTTCCAACCACTGTACCTCGCCACTCATCAAAATAACGCAACATTTCTTTTTTCAGCTCTTGTACTTCAGGTTGCGCAAGTTCTTTCTTTGCGTCTTGTTCACGTGTCTCCCGCTCTTTCTTCACCTTGTCATCGTTCTTAGCCTCGACGTTGCTTAGATCTAATGTGTTTCTCAAATCATCTTTTTCTGTATTCGAGACTTTTTTATCGTGATGGATCTCCTCTGCTGTGAAGGTTTGAAGCAAAGACTTCCGCATTGTTGCTGTAATGGTTGCTATGAGAAAGGTGAGATCAGCACATTGATCTGCTGTAAGCAGCGTCGTGAGTGAGGTTTCGTCTTGGTGTTCAGATTTAGAGTGCCCAAAAGGCAACTTATGCGCCCAGCTTGCCATTGTGCTTGGAGTGATTCTGATAATTGAGGATGGTGGGTCAATCTAACGGGATATGTGGTTGTGAGGATATGATTACCTAGCGGTTGCTGTTTTAGGCATGACGTCAAAGATGTAGCGGGGCGAACGCCAGTGGTCACATCAGCATTCCGCCTAACTACAATATATGACGAGCTACTTCGACGATAAATTACAAAGCTCTGATGGTGACGGCTACAGAAATAGAACTGCACGTTGGCATATTGATCTTACAAGTACTGTTGCCACACTATGTTCTCCCTGTCGGCATAGGAGTTGTGTTTCGTCCTCCAGGAAAATTTCTTGCGCTCAAGAAGACACCCTTTACGGCCCTGATATCGTTCTTCAATACTTCTATTTGATCATTCTTCCCGTCCTTTGGTGCCGGCAGACCAAAACTTGATCCATAGTAGCCTCCCATATTTGAGAAGTATTGGTTTTGATAGCTCATATCGCTCAGATAATTCGATAGCTCAGAAACCTCCGTTTTCAGGGATCCCACAGACGCAGTATCGTTCGATTGCGTGCTCTCAAGCTCTTTTAGGTGCGACTTGATGATCTTGAGACGGTTTTCGTGGCCAGTCACAACAGGTTCGGGATCTGTGCCAGCAGATACTGATGGCCTTCGTGATAGCGCAGGAGTGGTTTGGGTGCCAAAATCACGGTGGTAGAGCTCCGTTGGGTCTGAGTCGGCCTCCGAAATATCATCCAGAATGTCTGTAACCTTCGATTTCACATTGCTTGCAGGATCTACTGATACTGCATCGGCCAACCTCTTATTCAGCTCAAGCAGCTGCCCTTGTGTGTGTGTTGCAAAGTCCTGTCGGGACTCAGCGAGCTCACGAGCCATCGGTGAGATAATATACTTTGAAAAGCCGTATATTGTGGCCATCAAGCCTCCTGCTACGTAGGCCGTATTCAGCAGGCGCTGTGCGGTTATGAGAGGAGGTGGTTTCCCAGTCTGGGTAAGGAACTCGGGATAAGTAACGATAGGAGGAATTTCTCGTGGTGTTGGGCTAGGTTGCGATGATTGCGACGTTTGTGATGTCTCGATCGTTCGGGGAGGGCTCTGCTAAAATCAGTTGTTTTATTCGTAGGGATGTAGAAGGAAAACTGTTGAAAGAGACCCTCGCACATACCGTTGACCAGGCGCGCTCACCAGCTTCTTCTATGTCCGGGTGGCTACTTTCCTGCACTTCCTCACCCAACAATGTCCCTATCTCCTCTGCGCTTAGACCCTTTGATTCCAGGAACGCACTCTTCTTTTCTCGAGGCGCATCTCGAACTGTAGGGTCGTCAAGGAAGCGCTTCGCTTGATCCAACATATTTTTATCCTCTGTGTCTTCTAAATCATCCTCTGTTGGTACAGGTGCTTCGGCAACCGAAGACGTGTTTTGCTCTGGCTGCTCTTGTTCGGACGCGGTGGATTCAGGTTGTTGTTCTGGTTCAGCAGACGAAGTGATAGAGTCATCGGGTGCGTTGCGTTGCCACAAGGGTATAGTCTTGTCTGACATGGTTCTAGGTCCTAGGGAATGTGTCAAGTGTCGGTGCTGTGTTCGAGCAGTTTGGGGCGCGACGTTGAGCGTGAAGGTATTCGGGAATGATGACTGGGCCGAGGCAACCTCACCCCTTGACGCCTTCCTCCATTTAGACTAGTCAATGACTTCACATCACACATCATCGAACCATGGACAGCTGGACACCAACATACATTTAGATCTGTAACGAACCCTCTGTCTCGAAGACCTAAATATGATGGCTGCATTTTACTTTAATATAATTAATTCGCGTTCCACTCCCCCAAACGATACGCCTCGTCCAAGATATACTACCTAGGTGAGATCTTTTGATAGCATAAGTCTTCGTGAGCTTCAAATGAGCTGTCTAATTGCTTAGCCCTATGTTTGATTTTTTTTAAGTGCCTACATTTACTGCCGCATAATCGAACTTCAGATACATCAGGTTTGGTTACAATATATCACACTGTTTCGCCAGCACAAGTGCAAGTCTCTCCGAGCTAGAGAACGGCGAAATGTATCCGATTTTTTTGTGAGAAAATGTTACTAGCATAGGATTCGCCATGGAATCTGGATTGAAATATCTGTGATCCTTGGAGTTGTTGAGGCTATCTCAGCTTAAACTACAATTCCTACATGACACAAAATAGGACTGTATGTGTGGTGAACTCGGGGCCGCGTGAAATCAGAAACTATATGAAAAGGTTTTTGTGGCAAAACTCTGGGGCTATTGGCTTGCACAGCGGGGTAATGTCGGTTTTGTGTTTTGTGGGTGCCTAAAGGTACAGGCCTGTCAGATCAAAAGAAATAGCTCTTCGTCTAAGTGCAGCTGTTTGGCGGCCTCCTAGGGCCTGAGACACGACCAATGGAAAATCGTTCTTGTCCAAATTTTCTAATCGTGCGCACAGAAGCAATTTTATGTAACTTGCAATTACGCAGTGCTGGACAAGCTACCTGCGCAGACATCGCATGGGTCACGTGATCTGGAACCAAGAGCACCGAGCTTGAGTGCAGATGAGAAGGTCGGATATTCTGGAATAAGATTATTTGAATTGGTGCTCTTTTAATTGACAGAAAGTTCAACGGCTTTTGCCGGAAGTGATCCTGTAAACACACATACATCTGACAGGAGCAAACGTGATGTGCAAGCTCAGGGTTGCATTCCTTGGCAGGCCAGAACGTTACGAAAGCTTAGATACCGCAATAAACCACACTACACAATCACCAAACATTATGAATCAGGGCCAAAATAGCAATAATTATGAGCGCGGTGGGGGATGCCGTCGTTCTAGACGACCGCGAAGTCAGTAAGTGACTGCTGTATGGTAATGTGTTGGCGACGGTGAGGTTGAAGTGAGGCATGCTTCAAAACATGATGCATCGAGAGTTCACATGCTTACCATATAGACTGGGCATGAGAGGGATGAGAGTATCTTCTGTTATGTGCTCACGAGTGACTTGAGCCTGAGGCCGCCTCATGCCTCTCTAGGAGGCATGCCAACTTGCACCGGAAACACGCAGGTCGTGCAATCCTGCACCGTTCTTAATGAATTCAATCTCTAGGGCTTTGAAACGAGCCTTGGGGTGAGTTGGTGTAGAAGAACAGGGTGACCAACAGGGTGGGGTGCTCAGCCAGGAGCCCTGGGGCGTCGGGTGTGGGTGTGGGTGGGCTTGGCAGCAGCCCTCGCACAGTATATACTTCGCACCGCCCACTTCTTGCACCATCCCTCCTATTGCCCACTCTCCTCACACCATACCAACCACACAACACGACGCCATCGTTGCCTAACCAACTCTTTCTCTGTCGCTAAGACTGCGGTAACGCTTTTTACATATTCCAGTAATTGATAGTCGTCGTTGGATTTGCTGGCCGTCTTACCACCATGTCGTCATCATCAACGACAATACCGTCGCCGAATAGACAGTCAAAAAGAACCCAAAAGCAGCTGAGTACCGTTGGGGGGTATCACCAGACGGTTTATGATAATGGCCGCCATCGATACATTGTTGAGTGTCGTCGTTGGTCCAAGCCTGGCCATAGTACCGTAGCAGGAACTCCAGAACGTGGAATCCCATCTCCAGTACCGTCTATGGAGACAAAGAGATCCTCAGCAGCCTTGTCGCCGGTTGAGTGCTTGAGTTACATGTCTCCGGAATCGTCCCCCAGGCGTGGAAGCTTGGCCTCACGTGACATGAATACCACCCGGTCACCAACCAGAACAAAACCAGCTCCTATCGTTATTACAACGCCTGGAGATATCGTGCTAAGAACTCAGAAAGATACTGAGGTACTCCAGAGATGGACTGAGCCTACGCCGCCGCCCACACCTCGGCTGACTCGACTAGCCACCCCAGAGCTTTCCGACCTAGATGAGGCACCCTTCTGTGATTGTGACAGTATGGCGGCCATTGCGACGTACTGTAAATTATGCAAGAGAGAAACCGTTATTCGTTGCAACTGCGTCTGAACTTTGAGCAATTTTTGTTTTGTCCGGTTCCTTTGGCGTTTGGCTTTTGTGTTGAAGCACATACTCGAGTCTGAACTCGTACTGGTTACGAGGTGGTCTAGGTTAAATTGGGGCTCCGATGTTCTTCCTGTATCCTTGTAGTAGCTTTGGCGAATATCGTTTGGCGGTAAATTTTCTGGTATGTCTACCTATTCGTCTGGTGATTATCTTGTCCTAGTGCTAGGTAGATCATGGTAGTCGAGACTAAAAATTGGTGGATATGAATTTGCATGCCCATGTGTGGGAGATGCCGTGAATGGTGACGTTCTTACTCCTGGGGGCGTTCACTTTCCACAACAAAATACTTCCCGGCCTTGCGTTTCGTTGATCCGAGTACATCCCAATCCTCCGCATCCTTGGCATTTACTGGTGTAGTATCTCGCTGTATGCGTTTGTGATGCTTACCAATGACGGCCTCTTTTGCCAGAGCATCTTTGAGCGATGCGAAAGAGATGGTTTGCTCTTTTTCAGCCTCTGCCGTTTCATCGCGTATTACTCGCAAAGGTTCAATATCTGTGGTTTCAACTTCTTGTATCTTGCCCACAAAATGTAACTGCGCTGCCAGTGTGTCGAGCATCTTTTGCTCCTCCCCGGCTGTCCGGGGAGGCGGTAAGGCGGAGAGTCGTAGTAAATGGTGGAGTTGTTGAGATGTAATCCGTGGTTCAGTGGCAGCACGGGTGCTTCCCTGGAGGAGAGATTCAACAGACCATATTGGTTCTGCGAGAAGCTGGTCGAGTTCTTCGGGTCGGATGCCTGGCCGAAGTTGCACTTGTGTGCTAGCGCTTCTTCGTGTGAAGAGTAGTGGGTTGATCATGGCTCGAACGTGGGAATGTCGTAGAGGCTTGATAATGCTGCTGGTGGGGGAAAACGCGCAACGTAAGGCCATGATTGTCGTGACGCTTGTATATAAAGGATAGTCTTTGGTGTTGGCTGGGGTTTTCTTTGCGCTCTCCGCCTTTCAAGCTTCCGGTACCAAAAGCGCTGTGAATCCAGAACCGAAGTGATGGCACAAACGAAGTTTCGAGGATTGCGATGTCGTTGAGGTTGAGTCGGACCCACAACGCTAGCCTTATCTCGGAACTGTGACCTGAAGTTAGCCCTCAGACTGAAGCTCGGGCCAGGCAGGGTTCGTCATCGCTCGCTGAGACGACTACCGCAGCCACCTGTCTCATGCAAACACTCAGTGATCTCTCTACTGCCTTGAATCCTTGTCCTTCTACAGCTTCCCACTTTGACACCCAACCGAATATAAAACCGATCAAACATGGCTGGAGATCCACGAGCATTACTGCGACAGGTGGGGCAAATCCTCAAACTCAGCCACAACGCGGACAACTGATATCAGGGTGCGACAACAGGCAGAACAGTCTTTGCAGAAAGCTTCAGGTGGATTTAGTTTCTTCGGTGGACGACAGGACAAATGTACAGCTTATAAAGAAGTCCATGCTCGTTTCGCGACTAATGCACGTGACAGACGAAGCGGCTGCAGACCAGTTTATCGCAGCAGCAAATGCATTTCGCATGCAGAAGATGGGTATGAACCAACTACCTGACTGACTTTTTTTGGTTTGGCCCTATGCTTGCTACGACAATACTAACATAACATAGGGAAGGAAGCCGGTGAAGCATTCGAAAAGGCAGCATCCGTGCAACGACAGCAACTGAATGAGCCTGATGACGAGGCAAATACACTCACGGAAGCCTATAGTATGTCTCTGTTAGTAGACGCAGTCACCAACGCCTAACCTGAAACTAGAGGCTTATCGAAAGGATGACCCCGAAGCCGCCGCACGATGTCTAGACAAGGCTATTGCACACTACTGCAGCAAAGGTAACTTCCGCCGCGCTGCTACTCACAAACAAAATCTCGCCGAGTTGTATGAAGTTGAACTTGGTGACAATAACCGAGCTGCCACTGCATACGAAGAGGCAGCGGGTTGGTACGAGAGCGTGAGTATCACCAGTCAGCGTCTTTGTAAGTCAAATATGCTAACCTCCTCTAGGACAATGCCGAAGTAAATAATTCACAGTACTATTTTTTTTCCCGGCGAAAACTAATTTACACAAACAGGCACTTGCTAACAAGCTGTGGCTCAAGACGGCGGATTTAGTAGCACTCGAGGGCAAAGACTACTACAAGGCCATCAAACTGTACGAGAAGGTCTCAAAGACTTCCATTCAAAACAACTTGATGCGATGGTCCGTTAAGGAATACTTACTGAAAGCTGGTATTTGCCAGCTTTGTACTGGTGATCAGGTGGGCGTCAATGCCGCGCTTGATCGGTACAGAGAGCTAGATCCAAGCTTTGTGCAGCAACGAGAGCATCAGCTCCTTGTGGATTTGGCACAGGCAGTTCAAGATGGAGACCAAGAGGCGTTTGCTGACAAGGTAATTCCACCATATCTAACTTTTGGGATAGAGTTGCAAGCTGACGGCTCGAAGCTATTCCAATTTGATCAATTGAGTAAACTGGACAAATGGAAGACAACGCTCTTATTGAGAGTTAAGAGCACGATTGAGGAGGCGGGGGATGACTTTTCATAGGTTAAAGGCGCACTTGATAGCCGAGTAGGCCTTATAAGGACTTGAATCGAGTAGTGCCAGTGCAAATACGGGTAATAATATACCTTGGTCCTCAAGATATCACTCAACATCCCTTATACTTCGCAGGTTTGCAGATGGTTTCGTGAACAGGAGATTTTACATGTACTTGCTAATCGAAGTCAGCTATGATATGCAATTTATACACTGCGATACGTGTACTTTATTCGGGATCTGAACGACCACCACGGTCGGCAAAAGTACCGCATTTGTTCCCTCGAACCTAAAGCTTCAGGTAGCCATTAAATACTACGCTACGCACAGCCAAGCTTTGATTCATCTTGTACTTGAGGGTGCCAAATATTGTCTACACGTAGCTTGGTCCCGTCTGCACGATGAGCATATCAACATACCTAGCAAATACGACTACAGGTGTTCCAACAAGAATATTACATTACCTTTGTAATCGTACTATGATGCCGGTAACCGTTCTTAGCGGTATTCACAAGCTGGGTAGATTTCAAGGAGCGTGGGGGTCTTGGCAATTCACGTTCAAACGTCATACGGTGCCATATCCGGCTTGGCCATGCACGAAGCCTACTAATGATCTCTTCCGACGCCACCAAATCGCAGCTTCGCCGCTCATCTGCTAGACTCTGACGAGACTTATTTGTCTCCGGGCGAGAAGTGAACGGGTTGCCAAGCATTCACTCGATGTCACCTTGGAATCCACACTGGCGAAATCGTCTACCAATCTCCAGTTTTATACCGCTTCAAGAAATCATTTCAGCGAAGGTGCGGCATAAAATGTGTTCCAAGCTCGGATTTTATAGGACTAGAATTGCCTGGCGAATGAGATTTTCAGTGCCTATGCCTGATAAACCCCTCAAGCACGATTCATGCTTTGCCATGACATGAAGAAGCAGTGGCAGCTGGGCCCAATTTCAGCACTGCGGAGTGAGCTAGGGGTAGTATAAGATAGTAGCAAGAGAATAACAATTTCCTTTCATCGGACGCCTGTCTTTCGCCAACAACAATTCGAAATAGTTAGCAACAGGGTAGATCCAGTCTCCACGGGCCAGGAGGCTCTTAGCCATGGTAACAAATCGGAATCTGTCTCACACCATGTCATCTTCGAGTCAGAGAAACAGACGGTAGAGCCACCCGCGATGCTTGAGGCCATTCAGTCAAACGTTACCGCCGATGGCAACAAAGCCCAAAGAGGAAATTCCATTGAAGCTCTCGGGATACCTGATTGGCAGGTCAAAGAAAAGAAGATAGTCAGGGTCTTAGACATGACCTTGCTCCCTCAACTTTGAATCTTGTATATGGTACATATTCTCCCCCATACCTTTAGGAAACTGTCTTCTGACTTTATGAAGTTCAATTTCCCCAACAGAGCCAACATTGCGTAAGTAAATTGCGGTCATTCATTGCATATGATACTAAAAGAGAGGCATAGACAAGCACGCCTTGACAAAGACTTTGAGGCAACACTAAATCTTGGGAATACCGATTACAGCACAGCTGTCGCGCTTCTCACTGTTAGGTAATTTCAATTTCAATTATCAAATTGGGCCTACAAGCTGAAACATCGTAGTTATATGCTAGCACAATTACCCTCAAATATGCTAATCACCCGTGTACGACTAGCACTCTATCTACCCACATGTGATTTACTTTGGTCTGGAGTTTCGGCTGCAACTGTAGCTGTCACTAGCACTAACGAGCTTTTCGCTGTCCAGTTTGTTCTTGGCATTATTGAAGCACTACTCTTTCCTGGAGTACGTGTGACCATCGAATCACTCAACATTATAAAAGTTGATTATAGGCTGTATATCTCATGTCATGCTGGTATACTCGTCGTGAACTCGCTCTTCGCACTGCTCTCTTATACTCCGGCCTTGTCCTCGCCCAAGCGTTTTCAGGCTTGATCGCAGCTGGTGTCTTCAGCGGTATGACGGGCCTTGCCGGTATTGCAGGCTGGAAGTGGCTGTTTATCCTTGAAGCTGCACCTAGTGCCTTCCCCGCTCCGACAGCGTTCTGTATCCTGCCGAATTACCCTCATCCAAGAATAGCTCGGCTATGTGGTCGATGAACGAAGACATGCGCAGGCTTGCTGTGGCTCGCATCCAAGCTGATCGAGTGGAGCGAGCTGCCGACTCTACCGTATGGCAGGGTCTGCGTCTCGCCCCGACTGACACAAAAATTTACATTTTTGTAGGCTGTTCTCTCAGCCCCGAACCCCAACCCACACGCTTCTAACATAACCCAGATCTTTATGAACATATTTATGACTAGCTCTTATGGCTCCAATAATTTCTTTCCGACTTTAGTCAATGGGTAAGCCAAAATATTAACCTTTAGAGAAAATACTAAGTTTTGAAGGTTCAACCTGGGTTCTTCGACTATAGCCCTGGTTTTGACCGCACCGCCTTATATTCTTGGCACTGGAGTTTCCTTCTTGGTTGTCTGGTCACCAGATCGTAACAAAGAACGTGGCTATCATATCATGGCAAATAATTGTATCGCGATTGTTGGTTTCATTATATCCGTCGCAACACTCAACACCGCAGATCGATACGCGGCGGCCTTCTTGTACACGTCCGGCAGCTTTTCGGCTAATGCATGCACTGGTATATACGTGGGCGGTGTCAAGTCTAAGTCAGCACCAGAGAAGCGGGCGGCAGGTAGAGCGATTGTGAACATCTGTGGCCACCTGGGAAATGTGATGAGCCCATACTTCTTTCCGGATTCAGATGCACCGGGGTATCGGATGGCAATGATACTACAGATTGTCTTTGCGGGATTGGCGTTTTGCATAGCATTCACGAGCAAGACGTATTTAAAGGGGCAGAACAGGAAACTAAAAAGTGAGAGTGACGCGACGGGCAATTTTTACAATCCGTTCACGACATAACGAGCAGTAGAATAAATGGCACTTGAGTTAGCAAAGAGTTACAGCTGATGGCATAGACCTTTATTATCTATTATCTAGCATTGATAGAGGAGGGTTGCTTCCTGCTTTTTCAGTTTACCGAGAGAATATGTACCTGGCCTGCGTTCTATATTTAGGCAAGCATTTGAGTGACATCATCATAAACTTTGAGAACAAGAAAGGAATTTGGTCAAATGGAAAACAAATTTAAAAATAAACAGGACAAGTCCAACAGGAACCGACGTTGCTTAAATATTTGCGAGCTTTCAGCCAATCTTGATTTACAGAAATTGTAGATCAGACCCCCAGATCTTCGCTTTCACCGGCAACGAAATGTCCGTTCGGCACCAACGACATGATGCAGCCACTTTCGCCACGTTCTACTGCTCATCCACTAAGAGTGTACCCTGCAGACAAGGGTCTACGTCGCAAGACATGCGATTTGTTTGAAATGCCATGGGCACTGGTGGCTGGTGAGAGGCAAAGCAACGCCCAATTCCCTGCTTTCCATCTACAATGATTGGGTGAATAGAGTGGTGGACCCTGATCTGCAAGCCACACTACCATATAGGGCTAAAGCGTGATGGGCTGTGATGGCGATCAGTTGGTTTTCGCCTCTTTGCGTGGCCATGCGTCGACGCTTGAATGCGACGAATCTGATGCAAGATAGGGAACATGGATAGAGATGGGTTAAAGACTTGTAGCCGCCACGATCGCTCTTGCTTGAATTTCTCGCAGTTGTGCATCTTGAAATGAAGTAATCATAGTAAATCAGCCGCTGTAGCGAATTATTCGCAATTTCCTAGAAGGTTCTACCTCTTTGCTACAACACTCGCTTGAGCATGCATTCGTTTGGATTATTGGGGAGATGTATGATTGTGTGTAGCGTGGTTTGTAGTGCACGAGGTGCGGCAGTACCAGCAGCCCCAATCATCACACCTGCACCAGATTCTGGAGTTGAAATTTTTATCAAGAGACAGGAGCCTGATGCGTAAGTCTGCCTGGTCGAGATTTTTGCTTCTCCAAAGACTGACTCAAATACTAGTGCGTCTTTCGCTCAAGTCTTGCTCACTGCGATACCACTCTCTTTGCGCCAAATCGCTGCAACAAATGTCCCAGCTGTATCAAGTATACTTTGGGAGGAGTTCTTAGGCGATAAGAAGCCTCAATGGTTCCTAGAATTACCGTGGGATATCCAAAGCTATCTGATTAGGCAATTCGGGCCTAAGACAGGATGGTACACTGCTCCACCACCGACATCCGGAGTGCAAACCACACCCAAGGCATCAAGTTGGCAATGGCCGACACCTTCGACCCAGTGGAAGCCCTCACAAGCGACGCCGTCAGCTTCGGTGCCCAGTGGTGCTGTACAATCATCGGCTGCATCAGCATCTCGATTCTCCTCTGTGATTGTGTCGTCCTTCACAAGATCGCCTCAACCAACCAACAAAGCATCTACGACACCCAGCGTTGCTTTGTCACAATCAAAAAATGCGGGTGTATCCTTCAGAGCTAGTGCTACAGCGGAACCGGCTTCTCCACCAGCAAGCACTAATGGTCTCACAAGACGACAGAAGATTGGGCTCGGCGTCAGCATTCCATTGGGGATTTTCGGGGCTGCTGCGCTCCTTCTTGGATGCTGTTTTCTTCTCCGCCGTCGAAAGCGCAAGCAAGTTGATGGCTCAGAGCCACCATCCTCGCCAGGATTTATTCCTCGATTTGCTTTTCAAGACAAACCTACCGACCATCTGGAACACAGACAACCACTAAACTCAACCTTTAACCCAGCTAGGCAAGACCTTAGGGAGGTAAATTGGGAAGATGATAGTTACAATCCATATGAGCCGGCTTCATTCGCGCCGGTGCCCATAAATTTGTCGCATAAAGCGAACGCAGCTCCGCCTTCAGGAACACCAGTGCTAGAGCCAATGGCAATGCATGATCCGCAACCAATTATGGTGCCAGCACTTTACCACACGCATAGCTCGAACCGAGCAAGAGGAAGACGAACAAGCTATAGTAGTCTACACTCCGTTACTGAAACACCAGAGCCAGATGTAGAGCCAGAGTCCCCAGTTCTCGGACGACAAACTACCCCCTTACAAAGAAAGCGAAAATCAAGTCTACCGATTGTTCTTGAGTTCCCATCTGTCCCAAATACGGCGGCTATAAAACGGAAGCCGGTTCCCGAGAGTCCGACGGGCGTCAGTCCTGCTGCTGCAGCGGCATCGCGTTCCTTACTACGGCCGCCAATGAAACCTACCGATCATAGTGGTAGTAGTTCAAGTGGGCTTGCTCTTAGTACTAATTCTTCAGTTGGTGCAGAATATCAAACTGACACTACGTCGCCTATTTCGCCACTTTCGCAACATGCAGCAGCGAACCCATTCAGCAACGATTACTCGTACGTCGAAGACTACAGCCCGGAGTACCATAGCGGGTACCTTGATCACGAAGATGGCCTGTACGGCGGCCATAGGAGCTTAGATAGGTATCCTGACCTTTCTTCACCACGAAGGAGCTCAAAGACAGAGTGGCCATTGCGAAATATAAGCATGGGGCATCGAAGGAATAAGAGCCCTATGTGGGATCGAGTATATGAGAGATAAGCATAATAGCTGGCATGATTTTGATGATTTCTTTTGTTGTATACGATACTACTATAGCATAATATGGCGTTGGCTTGCAAGTTTCAAAGATATCATACCCTCCTTGAAGGTCGAGCGGCAGCAACAACAACGATATGGGGCGTTTCAGGGGTAAACTCTGTCTCTATAGGTATGAATACATTACTATGTTTAATGAAATGCGAACATCTTAACCAATTTGTCGATTTGCGTTCACTTCGGTATTCTTCATTTCTCCAATTTACACTTTAGCATCAAACTTATACGTTTTGCTTATCAACTCTCAATATTCGCTCGCTGATTAATTCTGCAAGCGCATAAACTGTGGCCGTAGGGTGCCCTGGTGGCAAGAACGGTACGGCACTCAGATCAACGACCCGTAACTTGGTCGTGCCAAATACCCGCCCCTCTGAATCGACAACTGCCATCTTGTCCTCTCTCTTCCCCATCTTGCATGTACCACTTGCATGGCTTATGGTTCGACCGCTATTTTTGATGTATTGAAGCAACTGGGCATCTGTTTGTGTTGATTTACCCGGGATGGTCTCGGAATCCGGGACCAGGATGGGAGAAAGAGATGGCTGGGCAAAAATCTCGCGTAATCGTCGGATTGCAGTTATGGCAACTTCTTGATCGCGTGGGTCAGTGAAGAAATTGATATGAATGACTGGTTGCTCCAACATTGAATCCGACCGTATCGACACGTTGCCGCGAGAAAATGCGTTTACCAAGACTGCGGAAATGGTTACATAGTCGCTTTTATCTGGTGGATTGCCCGGAAAATTGGATATTCCAAGGTACTCCACGTCAGGCCAGTCTGAAGGCGCGGAGTTTAGTGCAGCATAGGTAGTGTTGGTTAGGAGACGAGAAGGCAATTTCTCCCAACCGAGGATATCAACTCCGATATTGCCTAGTGGGCCAGTGCCATCGCGAAGGTAAGCTTTGGTTGCTGTGAGACGTTTGGATGGAGAGTCGAGAACCGTAGAGCTCTCTACAAGGACTTTGTGAGTTACACCTACAAGTGGGTGATCCTAAAGGTAGTGAGCTTCCCACTCAAATCGGGTTGCAAAGTACAAAACTTTACCTCTATATTCAGACCAACACCAGGGGCATGTACTAATACAGGTATCCCAAATTTGTCTAAAGTTTCTCTCGGTCCAATTCCGCTGACCATCAGAAGTTGTGGGCTTTGGAACACTCCAGCACTAACGATTACTTCTTTCTTTGCCACAAGAGTAAAATTCTTTCCGAGCGTGCTGCAAGTGACCCCGACGGCTTCGGTACCGTTGAATTGCAGCCTCAAAGCCATAGTGGAATGATGTACAATAAGATTGGGTCGTTTCAACGCCGGTCGCAAATACGCAGTCTCTGAAGAAACTCGCACCATGGTCTTAGGATCTTTCATGTGCATTGCCCATGATGAGCCAATCAACTCGCCACCAAGATATCCTGGAAGTTGCTTCATTCCGATTGTCTCCAAGGCTTTCAATGCCCAGCTTGTGAACGGCATGACCCAATTGGAATACGAAATCTGGACTGGACCAGAAGTCGCCATTTCCCCTGCAGGGTCGTAGGGAGGGGTTGAGTTCTTCAGGATTTTTGTCGTGTCCGCTGCATTGAATGTCACGCTTTTATCATAGAATGATTTGAAATTCTCCCATCTGTATCCCTCATCTCCAACCTCGTCAGCCCATTTGTCTACAGACCCTTTCGTCGGACGATGATGAAACATAAAATTGCGCGCCGAACTACCACCCAGTGCCTTGCCTCTGGTATAGTGAATCCTTTTTCCAGCAATTCCTTCCTCGGACTGTGTCTCGAATCCCCAGTCAACTAAATAATTCACATTCTTGAAATCGGGTTCAGCGCCTTGCCATACATCTCGGGGAATCTGTGACTTGTTGCCGTTGCTAAACTCGTAAAATGACCCAGCCTCGATGACCCCGACTGTGTAGGTGCCGGAAGAAGATAAGCGATTAGCGAGCACGAGTCCAGCGGTTCCAGCGCCGACGATGAGGTAATCGTAGGTGGAATCGAATGGAGTTCCGAAGGATGAACCGAATAGCTGTTGCCCAGAAAAAGAATCTGGTGGTATCGCATGTGCTGCGTATATGCTTGCGAAGAGAAGCGCTAGCCTGGAGAAAGTGTTGACATTTTGACGAGCCACACGAGATCTCAAGTGGAAGACAACCATATGCGGGATAGGAAAGTTTGAGATGCATACCTGCTCATAGTTAAGGAAGAAGCATGCCAAATAAAAAGCTGGGTTGCTGTTGTTGAGCCTCGTTTTGAGGCGTGAGATTCTCTTGGATTCACGTCAATTGAATGGGATGGTGGGGTACTTTCTATTATTTTGGCAATTTTCGAGACCAAGAGGGAAGAAAGATGATTTGTTTTCATAGACGTTGGAATTTTTCATTGAATATTTTTAGTCAGCATGAAAGAGGGAAATGGGCTGCATGAGATTAACCGGGGCAGAGTCCGCCCGAAAACCAAAGCTCAGCAAATGAGAGCTTCTTTTGTGGGCTGGAGGGATTCATCCTTATAACGATCAAGGACTTGGAGACCATGATACTGCGCCGCAAGCTAGAAAGTAGTATCAGAATATGTGCAAGATCACACGTTATGTATGTATCGCCACATTCGAGCCGCTAATTCAGGTAAAATCCGAAGCAGCAGATACCGGACGAGGTTTCTTCTCTCGGGCATGATGACAGGCCAGTGAAGACCTGGTGCTTGATGGACATGCCGTGTGTTGGCGCCATATCCTCAGCGCACGCGATGGTGAAGGAAAGTTCCTGGTCGCGGTTAGCAGATTTTGTTCGGCGAACACGCTTAGTCATGACCGCGCTAGGGAGAAGCTAGGACACCGGACTGGCTTCGCTTTTCTGCTCGCACAACATGGACACTCTCGATAACACCGAATGGGATGTGCTGATCGTCGGCACTGGCCTGCAGCAGTCGCTGCTCGCTCTGTATGTACGCTCTTTTGGCTGCCGCTGACAGATGTGATCTGACTGACGCAGTAGTTGAAGAGCGCTATCACGCTCAGACAAGAAAATCCTCCACATCGACGAAAATGACTACTACGGTGGTGCAGAGGCTGCTTTCAGCCTGCAGGAAGCCGAGACATGGGCTCAGAGCGTGAATGATGGTAAGTAAAAACACTGCCTCTGGCCACGCTGCTGCCCACTAACCTGTTCAAAGGATCAAATGCTGCTGCCTTCTCAAACGTCACAGTCACCAGGGCTGACGCTACCGACGCTGACAGCTCAAGACCGCCACTATCGCTCTCACGAGCATATACTCTGGCGCGCAGCCCACAGCTCATATATGCCCGTTCATCGCTTCTTCAATACCTCGTCTCATCTCGTGTGTACCGCCAGCTGGATTTCCTTGCTGTCGGTAGCTGGTGGGTGTACGCCGCAGGTGCCGAGGATGAAACCTCGGCATCTAGGGGGAACAGCCAAATCGGGCGGCTTCTCAAAGTGCCAAATGGACGAGAAGATGTCTTCCAGGACCACGGCCTTGATTTCAAGGCGAAGCGCGCGCTGATGAAATTTCTGCGATTCATCAGCGAGTACGAAGAGCAGGCTGAGATATGGGAAGAACACCGTCAACAACCTTTCTCACAGTTCTTATCACAACAATTCAAAGTCCCGCAAGCCTTACAGGATCCGCTAATGGCGTTGACGCTGTCATCGTCCCCTCCCAACCAAACAGCTACCGAGTACGCACTACCTCGGGTTGCGAGACACCTCCGATCTATCGGAGTTTTTGGACCTAGCTTTGGAGCTGTTATACCTAAATGGGGAGGCTTGGCTGAAATTAGTCAAGTCTCCTGTCGCGCGTGTGCTGTTGGTGGGGGGGTGTACGTCCTGGGGAAAGGCTTACATTCCTCTGGCGATAATACTGTCGAGACGACAGAACGCGGTACAAAGCTTCGCCTGAAAGATGGCGAAGTTATCACTGCGAAATGGATCATCGGAGGCACTTCCCAAGCTGCCCCCAAACAGTCGTATTGCAAATCGATAAGCATCGTCTCGTCTGCTTTGGCGCCGCTGTTCCCGTCGTTGTCCGAGGAGGCTCCATCACCAGCTTCAGCTGTAGTGGTGTTCCCATCGGGGTCATTGTCGCCAGACTCAAATGTGGAAAGTCTTCCACCAGTTCATATCTTCGTACACTCTAGCGACACCGGCGAATGCCCCGCAGGTCAAAGTAAGTTCAACCTTCCTCTTTCACACCCCGCTGTTATGATGATTCACTTTACGAATACTTATCTACATTGTCTGAATTCCTTTGACGATAAATATCCTCTGACAACCTGACGACGGCCTCCTCATACGCATTTCTCAACGCACGCTTCATTAGTTTTGTATGCTGATTGGAGACTAGGTATACTATACGCTTCCACCATGTTGCATGGAGATGTAGGTTTTGGGCTTCTAAATAGAGCTGTCGACGTTCTTTTGGCCTCCGTAGATGCCGCTCCAAAGGCGAAAGTGCTGTGGTCTGTCCAGTATCAACAACAGCCGAGCTCAGAGACGGAGTCATTCCCGGTTGACCCCAGTGACAATATCTTGCGCTTTCCGCCTCCTCCAATGGATCTCGCATTTGACGACACGATATTTGACCGCGTCAAAGACGTTTGGGGGAGGATTATGGGCAACGACGCCAAGGAGTTTCTAGTCTTTCAAGACAGAGAAGACTACGACGACAATGAATAATATACCTGCTGTATGAGCGCTTACCGACTGGTAATAATACGACTAGTAATTATAGAGTCATCATCTGACAATCCACGCATAACCTTAGACTCTGTATCTTAATGAATGGTATAAATGGCGCCAGAGGGTTAGACGTATAACCCCCCAACACTGTTTATTACCACTCAAATTATAGAGCCATTGGAAAAGAAAAGCGTGCCTTGCCTAGTTCAGGCATACAATGCATGATGATTATCCAACCCTTATCTAGTTGTTCCTTTATACTTGAATATTCAAAGATGATAATCCCTTCTTTGTCACCTCCATATGCCTTTAATTCGTGGTCCGAAACCTGATGTCATCTCTCTGCTTATCAATTCCTCCCGTTTGCTTTTTACTAAACAGATTCTATCACAAATTGATCTCTATTATCTAAAAACCATGCTTGCGGCAACACTTCTTACCATCTTCTTCACCCTAACTCTCGCCCAAAGCCCTGCAACTTCCAATTTGATGGGCGGCCCAGGCGACCTGTTTGTATGCACAGACGCCAACTTCGCAGGCCACTGCGAACATATCCGAAGCACAACCTACAAATGCCACAGCTTTGCGCCCGAGTTCTATAAAACGGTATCGTCCATCCGGCCAGAGAGAAACCAAGGATGTTGGTTATACGAAGATGATAATTGTTATGGCAAGTCGGATTGGATTCGTTACCCGGGTAGTGCGAACCTGCGTGGGCGCGGTTTTGATAATAGGGCTGCGAGTTGGAGGTGCAGTGATGACGATTGCCAGGGGGTACAGAATGAAGGTGGATGCCACGAAAATGCGGATGGAAGTCCGAAGTTGGGACGTAGGTTCAAGGGTTGAAAGTTCATTATTTGTCATATCGCGCGTTGTATTTAGGCGAATTATTCAATTTCATTAGCTGGCATCTCAGTCAGACGTTGTCAATTCCTAGACATGAATCTTCATAGCTTGAGCTTTTGTGAGTATTGTACTCAAGTGATCAGAGTCTGTTTGCTGCTTGTAGCGACAATATGACGCAAGCGGTTTCTTTATTTCTTGGAATCAGGAAACGAAAATTGCGCATGAGATGGCAGAAGGTACACAGAAGCTTGCCGGTATCCAGGTGGGGTGGACTCTCAGTCAATTAATAAAGAGTAAAAAGCAGCCCCGTTGTGTCAATACTAAATGGATGAAACAGACAATATACCGTCGAGCTATCCAACTAGACATCTTAGGTTACTCTTGCTTTACTAAAAACTCCCAATAAAAAGATTCTATTTGGCTGCTATTTCTTAGGTGGCGTATTTCCCAGTTGTTTAGTGATCGAGTGGCGCAGTCACGTTCGGCCTAGCTAAGGAGCACTTAATATACCTTCAGCCTGGTTACCAGCAGATGCGTGAATAGCTCCAGTCCTATTTTACCTCACTGACCAGCATCTGAAAATGTTCAGCATTTCATCGTAATAGTTCAGGAAAATTACCATTCGGGCCTACCGCTGGAATTCAAGGTTCGTCCGCTTTCTCGCGCCTGTCCAGCGTGTTCTTACCTAGATAGTGCCAATCACAACCTTAGCCAAAGCCTCCCATAGACATAACTCAACAGGACAGATAATTCATACAAAACTTGCGATAGTTTTCCAAACCCCAGAAATACGGTCATGTCCAGCGGCCTGCAGAAGGCAGGGGCAAAAGCCCGGCTTACTGAGGCTGTCTCTGCGTTTGAAGCCAGCCTCTCGACCGAACAGAAAACTAATTTCTACAATTTTAGAAGGCTATCGCTGTCAATCACCCTTAGCTACAGCGACATCAAGCGGCTAATAGCTACTTTCGATCGTGCAACGTCCCCAAACTGTGTCGGATTTCGCTACATCAAATTCCTCCTAGCTGTGCAAGAGTTCGTTGCGCTGGGTCATGCCGTCGTCGGAGAATCGCAACGCAAAATATCATGCGGCGTATGGTGGCTGGTGCGCATGTCATTGCTTGTCAGTCAATTCCCTATTGACATCCTAAGAATTCACTAAAACTTCGCAGTCAGTCGCAAGCACGCCATCCTATTTAGACGCGCTATCAATATTCTTCGGGGAAATTGGTAGCTCTGCTCCATGTGACCCATTGATACCCTTGCTGTATCCTCGATCTGAAAAATTGCGAACATATCTTTTCGAGTATTATGCCGTCGTTGTTACCCTGTGCCATCAATTGTTTCTAGATTTTGGTATTCCTAAGCTAGAGACCTTCCGGAGAGGACTTGAGAAGTGGACAAACTCAATCAGAGGAGAGATAAACCAAAACAGAGATTGGCTAGAGAAAGCCAGACCCTTGTCCGAAAACGTATCGGAAGCTGCATTTTATCGCGATCCAGGCATATCGACAGGAAATCTAGATGAGCTTACGGCGAATTTGCTACGACGTGTTGGTAACTGGTATGGCCTTGACTACAAACGTTTTAGAAATTTGCGACTACATGAATATGTCTCGGTGGGCCAAAATCGTCAAAAATGGAAGAGCCTTGAGTGCTACCTCTTCGATGAAATACTTATTTGCGCAAAAGAGAAGAAAAGCACCGTACAGCCCGAGCGTTCAAGTACAGAAAAATCAGCGAAGAAGACTGGATACACACTCAAGGGGGCTATCTTTGTCAAAAAGCATCTTACCCGCATAGACAAATCTGTCGACAATGACGATGCCCCTGTCCTAACTCTTCATTTATCAGTGGCCGCACTGCCAGTACTTCATTTGAAGTTTTCCAACAGAAATCGGCTAGATGTATGGCAACGCGCGCTGAAAGAGGTTTGCTTTGGATTGCCTAGTAGCAACACACAGTTCTCAGACTACTCCTCTGACGAAAACACTGATGATAATTTGTCTCGTCGTCTTATGTCGGATGAGGAAAGTCAACGCCGTGGAGCCTTCTCCTCTACTCTACCTTCCTCACTAGGTACAAGCCGACCAGAAGCCAAGGTGGAAGCGGGTAACCCTATCGATTCACACATACGAGACTTTGATACCATATATTCTATTGACCTTATCCCAGATGATTCGGAATGTGTTCTTTTATTTGCTCATCGACTCATACAAGATCTCAGAACTGAATATAACTTGTCCAGCTTGGCAAGCATACCTTCTTCTTTTATCGATGGTGTTGTGAAGGTGTTTACGTGGAGATTATACGAAGAATCCATGAGTCCATTTCAGTGTGAATTGTCTGTCATTATCCACCGAAAACGAAACAAGATCGTTGATGTTTTGACTGGAAGTGGGCTCGACCAAGGAGCCACCGATGCGGATACAACGGAGGCAGAAGACTCCGATGAAGAATTACAACCGCCTTTCATGAAGTCTCCTGGTTATCTATTCAGCTGGATTGAGGGTGTGACACCACTAGACAGTGATGAGTCCTGGCAGGCACATGAAGGTTCAGATACAGGGGGGATAGATCCATCTTCATTTGCCGACTACGAGAAATTCATATATCAAACGGATGCGTATCGATGGCTTCTCTCTAATATAAATCAACATGAGCAAATATCATCTGGAGAATACAGCACAATGATCAATATAGGGGAACAAGTAACAAAACAACTACAAGCATTACCAGCTCTTCATACAATGAGCCGGCGTAGGCCAGTATCGCTCGCGAAGATAACATTCCATTTTGAATGCGATCTTAAAGCTTATCTTCGCAGTTTAGGTTCATTGAACCCACCTTCCAACATCCTAGATGAGGTTTTATGCCTAACGGGTACATGGTGCGAGGCTCAAGCTATGACTGTGTCAGAATACCTCGAACAGACATGGCCAGTGACTGGAGAATCTCTCAAGATGATAATAAATCAGCTCATAGCCAGTCCTGAAGGTCAAGAATGCTGCTGTAAGTGTTTATAACTTACTTACGAAGAACAAGCTGACATTGTTTTTAAAGACGCCCTGCAAGAAACAAAGAATGCACATATAATTGCTCGGTTCGAATCTGAAACATGGTGCACAATATCTGTAATAGCAGGAGCATACATGATTTCTGATTTCGCTCAGCAGATAGCGTGGCTAGCAGCCGCGTTGAAATCGTCGCTGCATCCGCAGGGCGAAAGCGTGTTAGCTTGTCACCCCTACATCCAAAGTCTTCATATACACCCTAAACCTCAAAATAACCTATCTACTATGCCGATAGGAGATTGTCATTTCTCATTGGATTATAGCCGCCACATCGTATCTAACTTCAACGGGAGCGGATTCTGTTGGGCCCCTCTGTTTTCCAAGGCTATCCTAGTGTCCGGCTTTCCGATACTCAAGAGGCCAAGCTCGAACACAGGTTTAGAGATATCGTTAGGCACGATGGCTTCCCTCGCCCAATCCGACCAAGTGGTACGGTGTGGAGAAAAGATCATAATAAAAGGGTTCAGCTCGCTTTTGGTCGCCACCCGGACAGAGAGGAATATCATCCAATGGCATTATTACTTCAATGAAAATCCAGGTGAACGAATATCCTATTTTGACAATAGGATCGACACGCTGGACCTCGTTCAATGCAATATAACCTCACTCAGAGCACTCGAAACCTCACGTCATATCATTGGATGGTGCGCCAAAGCCACAGACTTTTGTGGTCAGTATTATCGTTCGTTAATGCCATATTTACGTCTAACGCATCAAAAGGACACGCCATGGCCCACTGTGATATATCAGCGTCTGAGCTCCACCCATCACCAGCATCTATTGTTATCGACCGTATGTACATCGAAGGAGGCATACATGTGATTGGTGGTGTCAATATCCGACCCAACCAGAAGGAGCAACCAGTCAAACTTCATCGGGAACGGGATTATCCTGAGCTTCTCCAAGTAGTTGCTGCTCATCCCGTGGCCTTTTACGATACCGCAGATCGTAGGGCTTGGCTTATCGATGGCGCATCTGCACTACTCTATTTAGTCCGTATCTCACTGCATCTTGATGCGACCGATCCAGAATCTACCTATGATTGGGTCTTTGACAACACTAAGCTTAAAGATACGTGGGATGGCTGCAATGGACGTGCTGCAGCATTGAAGACACTGAGAGACTGGGATCACCGCAATCTGCCAGTGTATATCAAGGGGCAATCAATGCGCGATGGACAGAAAGTCCAAGAATTCTCCACTTTTGGAGATCGGGTAGACAAGATACTACACTGGCTTGAGATTTTGATTGATAGAGATGTTTACCTTGCTTCACAGGAGGGTATAAAGGTGTCGCAAACGCTCGATCGACGCAAGAATATCTCGGGCTTCGACCTGCTAGATCTCATCAAACCACTCGGTCCCATTGGCACGCGTATAGCGCCATTCAACTCATGGGGCGACGGATGGGTTGATCTTTTCCCCTCTATCGGAGTCACTACGATCTTTGGGAAAGGTTTTGGGGATCTGATTCGCCCTGACGATTGCAACCAAGTCTGTATCGATTGGAAATCTGTTCCAACTGGCCTAGATTACATGACCGTATCTATATCGACGTTGAGAATGATACACGAAAAACGGCTCCGGAGATTAACACCAATGTTGTGTAGTGGGCAGCTGACGAAGAACATGCTCTGGAAATCGCCCTGTCACCCGTTCAAACCTTGTGGTTGCATTGATGGCCAGAATACCACTGGTAAGCAGAAACACCTTGATCCGGTCCAGTTTCTGGTCTCGAAAAAGTCCTGGAACCCTACACGCAAGCCAAGAGACGCCACTCTCATTGACATCAATACGCTTGATGAAAAAGGTGCCGTTGTTTTCGCAAATTTGTCGGTTTTCGGTCGGAAAATGGACAGCAGTGTCGATACAGGCACATCTCTCACTGTGCCCAATAGCTCGGGCCAAATGTCTGATCTTTCTGCAAATTCTTCTGGCATAACGCCCTCTACCGGTTTAACGAATATTACAACACCTGCTGTTTCCACGAATTCTTCTAGCACAACGCCAACCACAGGTTCAACGAATGTGACAACGCCCGCAGATGGCTCTGTGAAAGACGAGAGTAAACAAGACAGCAGCAGTGTACCCAAAGGCAAAACCAGAGTGGAAAGACTTCGAAGAAAATGGAATGCGTTGATGAAGAAACAGAGCGTGCAAGGGGAATGGTAGGATCGGCTTGAGTAATATCGATAGATTTCAGTTATCTACGATATTCTTCTCCACCCATAACACCTTCACTTGCCATTCCACACCATATATCTACTCCTGGATATACTTCTTCAACCCCCGTAACCTTTCCATGGCCGTCTCCAACACATCATCATTCTTACACACGGCAAACCGCAGCCAATCCTCTACGATATGCGCATTGTCCGGAGTGAAGAATTCTGTTGGAGGAATGGCGGCAACACCAACCTCCTTGATTAGGAACCAACTGAGCTTGAAATCCCGTGGCCGTTCCGCAACGTGTAGCGGGAAGTCGTAATCAGCGGGTAACTTTACCTTGGACATGTTGACTAGGACGAAGTAGCCTCCTTCGGGGTCTGAATAAGGTAGGCCGAGCTCGTCGAAAATGGCGGTGAATTTGTCCATTTTGGCCTTCATTTCTTGGATGGCGGTGTCCCAGAAGTTGTGGGCGTCGGCCTGCTCGAAGCCTATGGCGGTGGCTTCTTGGAGGGGGGAGACGCTGCTGTAGCAGATGCGAGTGTGCGCTGCGCTGACATATTTGATCAGGTGCTCAGGACCAATGAGCCAGCCTACGCGCCAGCCGGTGGCGTAGAAATTCTTGCCTCCCGAGCCAACGGTCAGTGTGAGTTTGGCGATTTCGGGAGAGAGTGTTGCAACGCGGGTGAATGGGACGTAGTAGAGGCGATCGTAGACTTCGTCGGATAGGATGATGATGTTGTGTTTGACACAGATGTCGGCAATGGCCTGGAGCTCTTCCCTAGAGAAGACTTTGCCGATGGGATTGTGTGGAGAGTTGAGGACGATCATTCTGGTCTTTGGTGTTATTGCAGCCTCGAAGTCTTTGATGTCCAGAGTCCATTCGGCTGCCGATGTTGTCTTGGTTGCGCCGTCTTTTGGGGGGTGCATGGGCACGTAGACAACCTTGCCGCCGGGCATCTCGATATTGCTGATATACTGGTCGAAAAAGGGCTCGAATACGATGACCTCATCCCCTTGCTCGAGGAAGCCCATGAAGGCACTGAGCATGCCTTCGTTTGCACCGGTTGTGATGGTGACCTCGTTCTCAGGGTCTATGGTACGACCAAAAAACGGAGAGTAGGCATTGGCAATGGCCTTCTTTAGGCGCGGGCGGCCTTTGGTGGGCGAGTATTGATTGCAGTCTACTTGGTCGAGGGCAGCCTTTGCAGCATCCAGGACGAATTTGGGGGGGTTGTAGCCAAAGAAGCCCTGGCCCATGTTGACAATGGGCTGGACTGGCGAAGCAGCAGCAGCCTCATTGACGATAGACCTGGCCAGAGTCAGCTTCTGGGACTACAGACTCGAGTGGACAGGCGCACCAAACATCCTGCTTCTGGCCAGCGACCCGAGCAGCCGGCTTGAAGGGATCTTGACGCCGTGTGGTGGCAGACATGGCGCGCAGAGCCGGAGCCCTTGGTGTTGTAGGCAGCAGAGCTCTCGCCGTGGCCAGCATGCGCTGCATTGAACCAAGGCGACAAGCAACTATTGCGTGCTTGTGAAGCCGGCCGTGGGATGCCGCCATCAAGCGGGCCAGCGCCGAGGGTGGGCCGATAGCGGCGGTCGCGTTGTCGCGTCGCGTAAATGATTCCTCCTTGTCGACGTCGTGCCCCATCCGCCTTCGGCATGGTGGAATGTCCGGTCTGCCAACGGCCCGTCAGGGACAACCGCATCAACGAACACCTGGATACCGAGTGTAGGGACCATCTCGTCGAGCAGGAGCAGCCAAATACGCCCAATCCGGGCAGAACGCACAGCTTCTTCACGCCCGGCACACGCAAACCCGGCCTCGCCACCACCACGCTCCCTCAGCACAATGGCAACCCAGTGTCCTCGCCGGTCGGGCGGCCAAAGACGCCGCCGGCATCGATATCGGCGCCAGCACCAGCGCCAGGCACCAAGCGCGTGCTGGACGAGAGCGGCGGCCACAGCCCCAAGCGCGCCCGGCGGCTGAAGGCAGTCGAGGATGCCATGCCCCTCGCCGAGCGCATGAGGCCGACGTCGCTGGACCAGGTATATGGGCAGGAGCTGGTTGGGCCCAGCGGCTTTCTGCGGGGCATGGTCAACGAGGGGAGGCTGCCCTCGATGGTGCTCTGGGGGCAGCCAGGCACGGGCAAGACCACCATCGCCCGCCTCATCGCCAACTCGTCGGGCGCCCGTTTCGTCGAGATCAACAGCACCAGCACCAAGCTCGAAGAAGTCCGCAGGATCTTCGCCGATGCTGCTCGCGACCTGCAGCTCACCGGCCGCAAGACAGTCGTCTTCTGCGACGAGCTGCACCGCTTCTCCAAGACCCAGCAGGACGCCTTCCTGGGCCCTGTCGAGGCTGGCACCATTACCCTGATCGCCGCCACCACCGAGAACCCGTCCTTCAAGGTTATCTCGGCCCTGCTGTCGCGATGTCGCACCTTCACCCTCGACCAGCTCAGGGAGCCCGACCTCGTGCGCATTCTGCAACGCGCACTCGCCGCCGAGAACTTTGCCTCGCCGCTTCTTGACCACGACATGCTCCTCTACTTCGCCCGCTTCTCTGACGGCGACGCACGCACCGCCCTCAACCTCCTCGAGCTCGCCATGAACCTGTCCAAAACCCCAGCCATGACCAGGGAGAAGATGCACCAGAGCCTCACCAAAACCCTTGTCTACGACCGCGCTGGCGACCAACACTACGACTCCATCTCCGCCCTCCACAAGTCCATCCGTGGCTCCGACCCGGATGCCGCCCTCTATTATCTTGCCCGCATGTTGGCCTCGGGCGAAGACCCACGCTACATCGCCCGCCGTCTCATCGTGGTCGCATCTGAGGATGTCGGCCTGGCGGACAATTCGCTGCTTTCCCTCGCAACCGCCACCTACTCCGCCTGCGAAAAGATTGGCATGCCTGAATGCCGCATCAATCTCGCTCACACAGTCACCGCCCTGACCCTTGCCCCCAAATCAACACGTGTCTACCGCGGCCTCAACAATGCCATGGATGCCCTCAAGGAGCCGGGTGTGGCCGCCTTGCCAATTCCGCTTCATTTGCGCAATGCCCCGACTAGGCTGATGCGAGATTTAGGCTATGGTGCAGAATACAAGTACAATCCAAGTTATATCGAGGGCAAGGTAAAGCAGGAGTATTTACCAAGTGAAATTAGGGACAGGAAATTTTTGGAGGATTTGGATTTGGGAACCAAAATTGATACGGATTTGCTTGAGGAGGAAGAGGACGAGTTGAGGCCTGAAGTAGATGATTAGAAATTGTCTTCAGTTTGATTGTGAGGGGAAAAGTGGTTTGAGTGTATTTTTATAAGCGAATGATACCCTCTTACGCCAGAGAAAGCCGTCGCAAACATATTTCCAATGAGAAGCAACAACGTTTCTACCTCGTCAAAAAGCAAGACAAAAAGGCAGGGAGTCAAAGACGTTGTTATCCAATAACCATCAAATGCCTACAAATGTGCAATGGCCTTCCCAAGGAACAATACGCTTGGGCATATATATCCAAGCACGTTACTGGAGTATCTGCTGGTTTCTATTTAATGGAATACTTTAAATGTATAATCTCCTGTACATGCAACAACGAATCTCGTCTGAATAAGGGTTATATCGCGAGATTGCCCAGCGTGTCTCTCGGTAAACTGAAAAAAAGTGGGAAAATGGCTCACCTTTTGTTTACCCTAGATGTATGCATCAGATATTATACTACTAAATAATTAAATTAGGAACCTTGGATTGCTCTAGTCATGCTTACAGACACTTTTAAAAAAGGGGGTTTAGGTAGCTAACTACCTCCTGGCCACTACATCTCAAGTGGCCCCACGAACCACTTTTCCAGTTGACTAAGAGCGTGCTGAGATGCAAATCTTCGAGTTAACCCATGGGGAAACGTAGGAAAGAACTACACGTAACTGAATATCTTCCCTTGCCCGAAAAAAAAAACCCCCCCCCACCTCACACATCCCGCAGAAACGACCCTGCCTTCTCCAACACGTCCTTCACCCACAACGCCATCAATGACCCCATTTCCAACCTCACCTCTTCCCCCTCCTCTTCCTCCCGCCCCTTCTCCCCTTTCCCAAAGTCTGCATAATTAGCCCAATATCCTTCCTATCTATTTGCGGATGCGGATTATCCGTTGCTGGAGCTGCAACCGCTGCTTTCGCAGTGGCACACGCGGCACAAATCCATCTGCCCCGCGGCGCTCTCGAGATCCCCACACATGCAAAATGGTGCCATCCCACCGGGCAAGCTGGGGCTTCGCACTCAATCATTCGCGTGCCGTCATCAGGGCCTGAGCAGGTGCAGTATGTCTCGCGAGGGGGGGTGGCGTCATTGCTGGAACTGGCTTCGTCGTGGGGAATAGCTTCGGTGTGAGGATTTGCTTCGTTGGTAGGGGCGGCTTCGTTGGCTGGGCCGACATCGTTGCTAGGGCCAGCTTCAGCACCAAGATCGGTTTCAGCTCCAGGTGCGGTATCGTTCTCTTGTTCTCGCTCGGGCGATGGCGACGGCTCCGTTTGCGAGTACATATCCGCATCCTGATCAACCCAATCGATCTCTTCCACATATTGATTATCCTTGTATAGAAGCCTGCTGATGACAAACGTGTACTTGAGCTCTCCCGTCCGAAGCGAGAGCTCGATACGCTGGTTCATGACGGAATTTACATCAAGATGAGGCCCCATGGCCTTTTCTGTTTCTTTCAGCATCCCACGGCAGGCACCCCCAAAGTCAAGGAATGTGCCCTTAGAGATACGGTCGTTCAAGTTTCCATTTGGGAGATAGGTATCCAGATACAGCTGGTAACGAGGTTTCACTTTGAGTATGGGTGTGTCTCCGTTCCGTCCGCTGTTCCCCCCAGGGGTGAGGTAAGGTTCGTTGTTTGTGTGAGCTAACTCAGTCCCTGCACCGCCACCAGCTTCAAACCTATCTTGGTTGACGTTGTAGTTGATGGCGACAGAGGAGCTTAAGTGAGGCCTGTTAGATTTAGTCGTACCCTTGTTTTTGCCTTTGCTTATCCTTCTGCTTTCATCATTTGATCTGACTGTCCCTCCGTGGATTGTCAACCCTGATTGTTGACCTGCCCCGACCGAAGGCGCTCGTTTTCTCGTTGGAGCCATATATTCACTTTGAAATTTCAGTGCTGGGTTGAAGCAAACCTCTTCGAGATGATACCGATGTAAGACCGTTGAGAGGCGTTGAATAGGACGTAGAAGTTGGGTGGTCACTTTGTCTAGTCGATTATACAGCAAGCAGTCATTGCAGTGCAAAATCAGGCAGCAAGCTGTTGTTCGGATAAGTTTGCGTGCGTCAGTCTGCGAAAAAGTGTGAAAATGCAAGAAGATGACTGCAGCCCGACAAGCCCATAAACACTCCAGTCACCGTCCTTTGGTCGAACTATTGGGCAGTGAATGTACGACAAGGATCATCACGCTGTCCACTATGAGTGACGCAAAGCGCTATGGCCATTTTATTTTAACATCTATCCGCTGGCTTTGATCTCGGCGGCTTGTACTCGTTCGATCGTCATCCTCCCTAACCCCTCCTTTGCGTAAAAGTCCATCGGATACAAGTTCTTTCTCTCAGTATCCTGTCCCTTATTTTGCACATCTTGCTCTTCTAGCCATGGCGCTTCGCCGACACCCAACGTGACAAGCGCTTCGTAGGGGCTCAGAAGCGGTCGAGGAAAGGCATATCCCCAATCGATACTCAGTCTAGGACATGCAATCTGCACCCACGCTTCGACGTCGGACATCATGGCCAGCTTTCCTGGGAAGATTTCTGACATGAGCAGATTTACACACTTGATACCTTGACGCTGCAGCTCATTCCCAATAAGCGTGAGCGTGTGTGGATTACCTTGTCGCCCCAGCGAGCCCAAAATAATACCCCAAGTACGTGCCTTTCGCGCAGTCAAAATAGCTGTTCTGCGAAGATCATATAAGGTGTCATGTTCGTACGTCTCGTGAGTCAAACGTCGTGAGTACGGATCATAGCGATAGGCTGGCAACGAAGGATTCGCAATCATGGCGCTCTCAAGGTGGAAGCGCCCGTCGCCAAGGTATAGTATTAGGTCCGGCACTTCTTCTTCCTTGCCTTTTGCGTTGAGCTGTCCTGGTTTGATCGCCATCGAAGGCGATGTACAGCCCAGAATCTCTCCCTTAGACAGCGGCGCTATCTGTGGGACAATAGTGTTGTATCCTTCCCTCCGTAGTATTGGTACGATGCCATGTATAGTAGCATTAAACTGAATTGTTCCTACAAGTGCAATTGTTTTCCCTGTAGGAAAGTTTTCCGTTATTGTATTGATCAGGTGTTGTGTATCGATGCTGATAGATACGAAAATATACAGTGTAGCAATCTTGGTCACAGCTACAGGAATGAGGCAACTGTGTGCATAGTGGATCAGAAGGTCGCAGCCAAGAGCCCTTGCGGTGTAGTCATCTATACAACATGCGCCGTATGTGACATCGCCCATGATGAGTGTAGAGGTACCTGGACAAAAGCGCGTAAGGATGTCAGATATTGTGGTTGCAAATAGCAATAATCCTTCCGGGAACTGCAGCGCGATTGACTTAGAGCCCGAAGTTCGTATGCGATGTATACATTTTTGGATCTCGAAGTTGTAGTTAGGTGGGAGCAACGCGATGGCATCGTTGATATCTTGGTCGTGGAGTATTGATTCAGGTAGCGTATTCAGTGCGCGAGCAGCACGTCGGGGCTGGGCCACTGTTCTAAGGGTTAGAATCAAATATGTACTTCGAGTTTAGCCAGGCGCCTCACACCTTGTATCGCGCTCGAATCTTCGATGTTCGCATTGGGGTCCCTCTGTTGCTCGCCCAACTTTTCTGCATTCTTCCTGCCCACGAACCTCCGCTTCGGTTGCTTTGGTACAGTTACGGGCTCTTCAGACATGCCCTCTTCTATATCTGGGCCTAGGTTTGTGGCCGCTCTATCGTCCTCCATGTTGCGATGCTGTGATTGTGCTTGTGTACGAACGAGGAGTGGTGGGGCACAAAAAGTTAAGCACTGGTTCACGCATTAACGCCGACAAACTCCGAAGTATCCGATTACATCACTATTTTTGTGCCTATGAATATGTTTACAGTTCGCTCATTAAATTATAATGTTACGTATTCACCTCATTTGTTAAGCATATCAAATATCGTATCAATTCTCATAACCTGTATCTAATACGTAGGGTTCACAGGAGCTTCATCCTGCGATGAAGATCCCAAGGTTATACATGCAGGAAATACTCAATCATCATTATTGCAGCCCCCTATGGGATACTTGACTAATTAGAAATATGCATTTTCGGATCTCTAGGAGATGCAGTTGGTAAGATCGGTACTAACTCGAAGCACACTAGCCGATCCAGAGAAGCATGAATGCCATCATCTTGCATAGGGGCACCATTGATTGAGTATGTAACAACATCGACCAATATGAATTATTCAATATTTGCCCTCTGAAAAATCCAGCATGCACCCTTGGTCCTTGATCACGCCTGCGTCCCGCGGCATTGGCTTCGCACTTGCAAGAAGAGTATTGCAAACAACCAACGCGCCAGTCGTTGTAACAGCGCGTAATGACCTCGATAAAACACGGAAGGAACTATTATCAGGAACCAATGTTGAAGAGTCTCGATTACAAGTGTTGAAGCTGGATGTGCTGGGTGCGTTGCAACCATTGCTTCATATCCATGGATACATCACGTAGCTGATGTGCCATCCAGATGAATCCACTATGGCCGATGCGGCTGCGGAATGCAAAAAACGATTTGGTACAGCCCCCCACCAGCTTCAGCTCGCTTTCATTGTGCCCGGGGTACTCTTTCCTGAGAAATCGCCAGCACAGATCAATGCTGATGATGCACTCCTAACGTTCCGCACAAATACCATTGGCCCGATGCTCATGCTCAAGCACTTCTCACCATTCTTACCGAAGAAGAATGCTTCTGTCAGTGGAGGCAAGGAGGAGATGAGGGGTCTGCCATCTACGTCTACAATAGCAGTCATGTCAGCCCGTGTTGGCAGCATCAGCGACAATCGACTTGGAGGATGGTATAGCTACCGTGCTTCCAAAGCTGGCGTAAATCAGCTTGTCAAGACTTTTGATAACCATTTGCGAACTTCTTCTGGAGACAAAGCAATGTCACTCGCTTTGCATCCTGGTACCGTGAAAACGGACTTGAGTAAGGACTTCTGGGGCAGCGTGAAGAAGGAGAAACTGTTTGAAAGAGAATGGGCCGCGGAGAGGTTAGTCGATGTCATCAAAGAAGTAGGCGTAGACGGAAGAGGCAAGTGTTGGGACTGGAATGGTAAAGTGGTGGCACCGTGAGTACTTGCTGGAACGTAGGAATTATGATGGCGATGTTTGTTGATGTTGGGAACCATTTCTAGTATTACGGGGAACTAGGTGAAGTGTAAGAGCGGTACGCAAGATATGCAACCTTGGAGATGAAATGCTCCACTATAGACCACCTACAATCTCTAATCGCATTTATTCATCTTGCCGAATTGCCAGTGATAGAAGTACGTCGCTGTGAATCTACTTGTCTTTCGATCGACCATCCAATTCACTTCGAACACCTTCAAGTAGGTATCCAGTTTTTAAACGCCCAAATCGAAACATGCTTAGCATCTGGAAAAGCAACAAGGTAAAAATTTAATTGACTCTGTTTTTTTTAAATGATAGTTTATGTATGTAACGTCCAACATGTAAGCCCAACAAAGCCATGGTGAGGCTATCCTATCTTACCACCCACCTGCATGCAAAGACTGCATCAAGTTACACCCGCAGCGGATCGGCACAAACCAAGTGACAAAGAACGATCCAGCAGCCCATTCACCACGTAACGATTAACATATCATTATCTCTGCGACATAGTATCAGGAACAAAAAGGCCCCTATACGAAAGTAGAATCACAACGAGCGCGTTCAGCGCTGCTTACCATAAAGCCCACACGGGCTGTCGACACCGACCCTGTATCCACACCAACATACCTAGGTGCCACTTCCTATCCGCCTCCGTCCCAAAAAAAAAAAACACGAACAACTGACTCGCCTACTCCTGCGATCCCAACCACACACAGCCGCAAAACCGCCCCTCCCCCCAAAACTCGGGCGGTCTTCGCATTCCATACTAAACTTTACCATCCCTTGCTTTGATCGCTCGCTCCCATAACGAAACAACCCAGCAAGCCCAAACACAAATTGAACTTGAACCCTGTTACTAATCCCTTCTCTCCAAGTCGCCGACCACGACGCTTGCCCTTCATTCGTACCCGCTAAGTCTAGTCTGCCGCGACTTGCTCCCGGGCAGCGGACTCTGCTGGCATACTCTGGTACGCTAGAGGGCCTAAAATGCATGGTTACGCTAGGCGCTCCCTAGCCGGCGCGGCGGCCTTTTTGTTTTTTGTGGCGGCTCTCGCTCACGGCACAGGCAGCGACCGGGGCGTGAGAAGGGCATTTTCTTTGGAGGAGGGAGGGGTCATGGGGGCGCGGACTGAGATTCGGGGCGGTGGTGAAGGAGAGTGCGATTCGCGGACTGGGAAAGCGTGGACCAGGGGGGGAAGGGCTAGGTTGCGCTAAGTGGGGTGGTTAGGAGGGCAGTACCGTGGTTTGAATGTGGGTAGATGTGGAGTCGGGGTTTCAGGGGGAGATGCGGTGTAGGTTGGAGGGGAGTGATATTATGCTGGCGGTGGTGATGAGAAGGGGGAGGGGGGGGGAAGAAGGAGAGGGAGAAAGAGAGAGCAAGCCTCAATTCTTCTTGCTCTACCTACCTGCCCACCCCCTTCTATTCAAGCCCAAGTTGCAAGAAAGACAGATGTCTACCCAACGTGGTTCCCTCCAAGCTGACCCTTACCATTTTCACACTATCGTCTGACAGTCTGCTCCCGAAGTAGCCACGTACCGCTTACGGCATGCAAGGCGGAAAATTTCCAATCGTCACCTGTGGATTCCTGGGTGATATGGTGACGTCTGAAGGCGTTTAATGGTACACCAACAGCAAGTCCTGCTTCCGAGCTCGTGGCTGATTTAGAGGTGCATCTTGCCCTGCTTCCGATGCCGCCGCGCGGCCCAATCCAGTGCGTCGCCAGAGCCAAACCGTCTTCGCACCGTCCCGTCCATGTATGTACGCTCTGCGAACCAGGTACGACCGTTGACCGGCGCTGTCAATGAAACATGACAATTGTCAAATTTGCCGTAAGCCAGCTTTCTTCTTCGCCGACTCCGAAGACTGGAAAAGTTTGGGACGATGGCAAGTCATGCGCCAGGCCACGTGCGGCTTGTCGATTTTTTTTTTGGCGCCCATGGATGCCATGTGCCGCGATCGATCTGACAGTTTCTGTGGGCCCGTGAGTCTCGGGACCTACGAGGGGCAATGAACAGTGACTGGAGATGAGTAAGATGATATCTGGCAGACGCTGACCACCTCTTCCGATCATGTAGTGAGATGTTGTGCACCCTTCGGAGGATTGAACGAAATGACATGACATGTGATGAATAAGCGAGACGCACCGGTATAGCTCTTCAATTTGTATATTCAGTAGAAACAACAGAACTATAGTACGCGACTTGCTGTACGTATTGCAAAACATCAGATTACCACCCAGTCCTCATGTTTAGCTACTAGAGGGTAGCCCCGGATCTTGAAATGCGGTAGAGACAGATAACAGAATAAACGACAAATCAGGAAACATGTAAGAAATGCGCAAGGAAACGAAACTTTGTTCAACAGCACAAACAACCACTTCCCCAGCAAGGTGCAATGAAGCACCTACACTGGCCCAACCCATTCTCGTGTAACGATGCTTAGAAACCGAATTTCAAGCAGCCTCCGAGATGCAACCCTGCGTTCTAGTATTTGCTGTAATGAGATTGCCACCCAATTTCGTATAAGAAAGGAAAAAGAAAATGGAGCGCTTGCCGCCGGGACACACATCGTGTGACTGGCCCACGGAAACCGGTGCTCGAGACTGTCAGATTACCAATTACTGCAGGGCGAATTTAACGTGTAGATAGGCCAACTCGTCTGTTCAGTCAAAGAAGATGAAAATTGGAGAAAAACCAGGAAAGGACAGGGACGAGAGTATTAGGAAACTTGTTTGATACTCCAGATCGCTATAAATTTTGAAAGCAAAATACCACCCAAAACAAGCTGTTGTGGTCCCACATTCCACAAGCGAATGTGGGGCCAGTAACAGCAGGGAATCGCGAGTTTGTACAAAGAAGTGAGAACACGGCCGCGAACGGACGTCATCCATGCCGCCAGTATAGGGATGGCTCCTACAGAGACCGGCTCTGGGGCGTTTCCTCTAGCTGCCCAGCGATTACATTGGGCGGCGGTTGAATTTATCGAGCATGCTCGAATCAGTCGAGCTGCGCCCCGCTCCATTGTCAGTCACAAGGTCGTTGATGCGCATGCTAGGCCTGGAGGAGGTGGATGCCTGCGAAGTAGATGGAGGCGGGGTCCTGCCATCACTGCGTGCAGGGGGAGCTTGCAGAGGCGCGGTAGCGGGCTGAGGAGCGGTAAAGTAGGGAGTAGGAGCTCCACCTGGCGTAGTAGGCGCCTGGGATTGTGGCGATGAGGAGGCTCGGCTCGGCTCATATCGATACGCGCTTTGGGGCGAGCCCTGACGAGGGGCCTGCGTGGTGTAGTAAGGCTGGGTGGCTGGAGGAGCGCTGGTGTAGGCAGGAGCAGGAGGAGCTGTTGGGGCACCAGAAGTTAGAGACGATGGCGCTCGATACGAATAGTTTGGCCCAGTGCTTCGATGAGGGGCCTGTGAAGCCAAGGCAGGTGGTGGCGGGGGCAGGGTAGGAGTATGAGGCTCGGGGTGAAGCCTCTTCCTGCCATTGAGCTCATCACGGCTTTCCTCATCGTGGGGAGCACTATGTGGACCAAACTGGGAGGGGACAGGATACGGACCTGCAGATGGGCCGGGCAAGTACTGCTGCTGGCGGGGCTGGCCATAAGCCTCAGCCTGAGCAGCAGGAGGAAGCGGCTGGCCATAGGCGCCATACATGGGCGGTGGCTGTCCGACACCACGCCAGACGGTGTGTGCCGGGACGAAAGCCTGCGTCTGGGCAGAGACGGGGGTAAAGATGCAGTCTTGGTTGAATCTCATGCAATTGGAGCAGCGACCGTCTTCAGTGGCCTCGAAGCCAGAGCAGCGGATCTAGAGAAAGTGAGCGAGCCATGTCTGGCGAGGGAGGGCGGGCGAGTTGGAAATACCTTGCGGCGTCTGCAATAGCGGCAGGCAATGGCAGTGCGCTGGCGAGGGGCTGGTGGCTGGTGGTGCTGCTGCTGGACATAGTGCGGTGGTGGTGGAGGCTGCTGGCGGTACGGATCTGACGGTGCATGGCTCCACTCGCTAGGGCCCGGAAGACGGTAGGGCTGCTGCTGGTACTGGGCGTGTTGGTGAGCCATATCTGGGTGAGGCTCTTGGGGGGCTGGTGGATGAGAGGCGCTCATCTGGAAAGAAGGTCAGTTGGGGTGGGCAGGTGCGAGCTGGGAAGGGGACTCACGTGTGATGGTGGCGGGTAGGAGCCACTGGCAGGAGCCTGCGAGGAAGGCGGCTGCCAATGGCCGGGGAGCTGAGCATTGCCACCCTGGCCGTTCTGAGAAAACATTGCTTTTGTGTCGAGAGCGTGACTAGGGTAAAGGATGGCAGTCTGGAGAGCGTGGCGAGCGTGGAGCTGTCAGGTTGGTGCCAGCCCTGGGAAGTGACGACGAGAGGTAGTGGTGGTGGTGGTGGTGGTGGTTGTGGTAGTGGCAGTCAGTGGAGTGTCGGTGCCGGTGGTGGTTGGCAGCGGTAGTAATGGCAGTGGTGGTGGTGCGGGAGACGATCTGGGGCGGGTGAGGTGTCACAAATACTGGCGGGCCGCAAGGACGGGTCAGATCAGACTCAGGCAGTGCAAAAGCGGGCGTCGATTGCAGGGCCAAGCACGCTTGCAGGAGGCGGCGAGGGTGCAACAGACCGGGGAGGCAGGAATGCAGAAGACGCAGACTTGAGGACTGAGCAGGCAAGAGGGGCGAGGCGGGCAGAGAGTATAGGACGGGCGACAGCTTCTCGAAGCGCGTGGAGGAGGCCCGAAAGTATGGAAGCGAAAAGGAGATTCGGCGGGATGGCCGTGGCCGTGGCCGTGGCAGTGGCCGCTATTACTACCAGCCAGCGAGCTCCAGCGCGCACCACGGCCCACGGTCCACGGCGGCCCCAAGTGGGCCAAACCACATGCGACGTGCTCGCCGCTTTCGCCCTGGGCCCCTGCCCCCTGCAAGCGCCCCTGCAAGCGCAGCTGCACCAACACCGAGCGGTCCGCCACTTCTACCGCAGTTAGTCGCTCTTAGTCACGGGCTAGCCGGCCTAGCGCCGCTGGCGGCTGGCGGCTGACTGCCCTCGACGTCGCCCTCTGGACGGCGCAGCAGAGGCAGAGTGCGCTCGCCCGCTGCCTTCACTCGGCCCCGGCACTGGCTGCCCCCGCGCGCCGTCATGGCACGCCCATTGCGGCCCAGCATCCAGCACCCACACGGCCATTCACCCAGCGGGGGTCGCTGCATGGCTTTGCAGCGGGCCGGCCTCAGCACACACGGGCGCTGCCGTTGTTGCGCGCTTGTGATCTACGAGGGCCTTTGATGTCCATGGCCGCCGCATTAATCTCTTTCATCAATGACACGCCGCCCACCGCCCCTCCTTTCCTCGTCTACCCATTCGCCCGCCGCCCCAGCCTGCGCAGCGCATCATGTACCGTGTAATAATATACTAGCCACTATCATCTGCAACCTGCAACCTCGCTAGTCTGCTCCTCTCCAAGTTGCTCGTGTCACCGCGGCCGGACTCGCGCCCCCAGCACCAGCACCCTTCCGGCTACCGTAGGGAACCACCTCGGGCAGTTGCCCTGCCACTGCGCCTGCTGTTGACTCTTGGCCCACCTGACGATAGCCGTTCCACCCTCTTCCCGCCTGCAGCAGCGCCCAATGCCGACAAGTCAGTCGTTCACCGGCCCATGCCTGCATGCCCATATCTGTCGTAATTTGACATAGGGCTGGTCCGCGCCTGCATCGGCCATTTTCCTCTTGGAGCCCTCAAGTGCCACCCCTGTCCCCGGTAAACGGCTGCTGCTCTTGGCCAGGGCCTCCTCCTGCCCCCAGTAACGTGAGTAATCTCTCTGCACTGCACCACCTGCCTGCATCAGGTAACCCACACGCAATGCCATATCACTGACCGCACAAACTCCTCCTTCCAACTCCCAACACCTCCCTGAATAATAGAGCCGATGCTGCCCCGCCCTCTCTCCTCTTGCCTCATTTCTCAGCTGCCATTGACTCGCACCAGTCCCACGTCAGTAGCTTGCGACGCAAACCCACCCTGTCCTCAAATCAACATCCAAAATCTGACATCCGCTATGTGGCAGATCGTTCATCCCTTGCGCCGGCCACGGCTCGCCAGCTACTACCCATGGTAACCTGTTTCTTCTTTTCCCCGATTCGCTCTGCCCCACACAAGCCGCCTTTCCAAGCAAAGAGCGGCGAACGAGTACCCACTGCCGGTCATTCCGCTGGTGACGACAGTCGGAGAAGTGCGGAAGTGCGGTGGAGAAAGGCGAAGCTGCCATGATTTCGCCGCTGCCACACTAGGTTCTCCATTCAGCCTCGGCTGCCTGCAGCTGTCGTTTCCTGCGGCCGACGCCTCACCATTCTAGTACCATGTAAGAGGTCGCCGAGCACAATTGTGCCACCGTTCCTTGGTTCCATCTATCGATAGACGCAAACCACTGTCTGGTGGCTCTGCTCGGCCCGCTGATACACAATCTGCCTGTCCCACTACCCAGGTTCAATATTCGCTGCCGTCCAATCATGACCGCCCGATGCTAATCCCAATGGTTTTATTCTTGAATTATCAGCTTCATGTGCCTTGCATAGAGCCGATGGATTGCGGGTAAATCCTCACCCTCCCATGCGGAAAAGAAAACCTAGCGTGGTCATCAGGTCACAAGATGTGCTAGCACCGGTCAAACCTGTCCTCCTAATCTTGATTCTTTGGTCACATTATTGAACGTCGTTTGCAGCAGGCTGACGTGCTGCAGCCAATCGTGTGTTACAGGCTACTGTTGTAATTTGATTGACTGGCACACCGCAATTCACCACCCGAGGCAGTCACGAGTACGGCTTAGATGAGTGCAGATGCTGTGAACGGTCTGAAGCAGTCAGCCTGAAAGGAGTCCGCGCCGAAGCGTTACTGTCGCCCACGCCTGTCACTCCTTGTCAGCAGCCCTGTGTTGTTCCCAACCCGAACTGCCGCCTGATACCGCGCTCCATTATGCTACTGTTACACCGACCGTGTGGTGCAGATTGTGGGGTAAAGCAGCCCAGGGTATGATCCTCAGCCGCCTGTTGGTTTTATTGGCACCCACGCGGAGAACCGCCCGTGGGTAATGCCTTCAACAACGCGGAACGGAGCGCAATCTATTCGCGTCGTCGCAACTATGGTTCATATTGGAAGCGGGCGGGCTGATTCACTACTTGTGCGCTACTGTATTCCAGGTGAAACTGAGACGGCCCGGGACGAGACGTGTAAGCCGTCCGTCCAGTTTAGATTAACGAACCTTGTGTCACCAATAGCTGTAAACTTCCAGGGCGGGTTATGCATGGCATAGCCGATGGATTGCGGAGACAGGCCCAGCAGCGGCTGTGTCAGACTGCGGGTAGCGACCTTCACCAATTGTCACCAAGGGCGCTGTGCACCCAAATATCTGCAGCAAGATCCGAAGGAGAGAATCATGTGCCGACTCTAGTTATCGTCAACAATCCCGAGTTAAGCCATAATCTGTGCCACGCTGTCAGTGTCAGAAATGTGTTCACTTCATCACAGAAAACAGGCAATGATGATCATGTCAAGGTTCCTCACCGATCTTCAAAGTTAGCTTGGCTGCTTGAGTAGTGGAATCCTTTTTCTCCGCTGTAGGTAGTCTGCTGCCGACACTGCCTCGCTCAATACTCCCTGATTCGTCCTGATAGTCCAGTCACGGGCGCCATACGATGACAGGATGGCTATTCTTGACGGCAAACACGTCCGCCCTTGCAGCAACGTGGTGCGAAGGATTGCGCCTTCCAAGGAAACATAGCTCCTGGATGCGATAATATAGGTGGTCAGCAAGGCACCCGTGGTTGGCATGCGCACCATGGGACAGGCAGCGGGTTCCAAGGGAAGCGGAGAGATAACGATCATGGCCCCCAGACAGCGCATGTAGCCGTTCATCGTCAATGCCGCTGTGCAACATGGCCTTACGGGAGCACGCGTGAGGGGCGTACAAACGTCGGTAAATTCTGCAAATGATGATTTGCGGACGGTAAGCCATGGGGGGCCTTGCTCTGGCTCGGAAAGTGCCCATTCGCCCAAGAATTGACCACCATTTAGTCTAACATCGGTGTGATTGCAAAGTTGCGAAACGAGGCACGGGTTGTGCATGCCTGCAAACACACCGCTGTTCTCATGGGATATCATAGCTAGGAAGATACCGGTTCAGTGAGGGACACTTGTCGCTGTCTGGACGTTGGGCGGCAAATATTGCAGCGCGCCGTTTGGTTGCTGGCGTGAGCCTGGATGATGAAGTGATCATGAATCATGGAATTTCTGCGTCTTTGCGAGGTTACGTACATGCCTTTGTGCATGACGAGGAACGGAGCGACGCAGCGATCACACCGCCGTCGACGCTGGCACGCTCGGACGGAGTTTTTGATGAAGCTGGCGGTCGTCTTATGACGCGACTGGCTTTGGACGGGCGCATGAGACGGGCACCCATGCACTTCAACGACCGCGCCACGGCCCGTTGCGAGTTGTTGACGACAAGGGCTGCATGTGGGCAGCTGATGGAGACAACGTACTGTTTGTGGCGATCAGCATGCCCCCCTTGCACAGCGGTGCTGCAATGTCATCGATTGAAGCGTCGCTTGGACGCAGTCATCTTCGTATGGCCACCATGGAGCGAAGAAAGGGTAAGCCGAAGGACAGCGGCTGCGGTAGGACGGTCGACCGTGGCACCCAACGATAAAAGGTGGGCTACTAAGGAAAAGGCGGCGGGCCGCGCGAGTGCGTGGACTTGGGACTGGGACCAGGGGGCTCGGAAGGGCCTTGCCCCAATCTGAATGGCTCCGGCTGTGATCGTGCATTAGCAACAATTAGCCCGCCGGTCACCTGACTGGATTGTCATGCAGCCAAGAACGGGCGTAACCAGACGCTAATGCACAATTGTTTGGCCTGGCGGGCACTCGCTTAAACTTTTGAAATTAGCGCCACTGCCGCTCATGGTACTAGTGTCTATTGGCGGAGTTTGCGCCTGCGACGCCAGGCCTCCCACGTCCATGTCGTCCACACCTCCACCAATCCTCGCATCCTGGAGTAGCTTCTTGCGAGCGGGACTCTGGTCCGAAGCGTCCTCTGTGCCGCACAACGACGCTCTGCCGCCCAATAATGCCCTTTTAGCCCTCTGCCTCTGCACTGTTGCCGTTATCGCCCTCGTCATCGTCGTCATCGTCTTCGCTGCTCGATTCTGAGGACTCGTCGTCGGGCATCACCACGCTATTGAGGTACGTGATCTGCACCAGCCTGTTAGTCTCGTGCTCTCGTAGCTGCCGTTCTGCCTCTGCGTCCTGCCTCTGCGCCCCAGTAGAGAGCCTGTAATCTGATCTGCTGCACTTTCCCTCCACCAACCCAGCCATCAGCTACTGCCCGACTAGCTAAGCCTGGTGTGCTGCACTGCCAGCACATTACGCGGTAGCAAGCCTCGGGCCTCTAGCGTGCATTAATCAAGGACACCCCTTCGCCACTTCGACGCCTTCTGACCGTGCCCGAAACCGCGGCATACTGGTCAATTGCTATCCTGAAATGCATGGGGATAATGAACAACTGTACACTTACGAATGGCACCATGCAACCTACAAGCTCAGCAACTCGCTCCAGACCCCCAGGTCCGCTGACTTCGTCATCTGCGAGTTTCTTGCCCAGCGTGAAATTCCGAAGTCGAAGCAATTCAATGTCCTTGTGGTTTTGATCATATCCCTGGCTCAGATCGTCAGCGAATTCGGCCAATTGACCTGTTCAAATAAGGTTCTCTAGGTTATTTATCCATAGTTTCAGAAGCATACACAGCACGGGAATTGTCTGTCCTATACTTGTACCTTCCAAATAAAGAAACTCGACAGTTTTAGGCCCTGACGTTACGGTGATGCTGCGACATGTCTAGTGTCGAAGTCAAGTATCGAATTACAGCAGAGTCTGGTCTGTCTGCCTGAACAATGTGCCGTTGAGTTGAGTTTGTTGAGTCGGGACCAATTATGCTTGGAGCCCCTCGTATCTCTTGACGTTGACCTGCAACTAATTTGGAGACATGCAACCTGTATGAAGACGCAGGCAATGTGTCGGCATGACAGCTAAAATTCGTACATGAGTGCTGAAAGTAAATTAAGTGGACTTGCCTTCGGATGTTTCTTCAGCGCAGATGACTTGTTTGTGGCTAGGTTCACAAAAGCCTGTACGGCTTGCTTCTCGTCATCTGTAGTTGTACCCAGGAACGTCGTGTGGATACCTTTATTAATCAATGTTAATTTTATCTTGTGCGGCTTGCGATCAATATCGCGGCGTAGTTTGGCAAGAGCAGATGCTTCTGGTTGCCAGAGGCCACCTCCTACAACTGATTAGCACCCAGCCATACTAGATTGCTAACAAAATCCAAGACATTAAAAGAACCGTAATATATGCACGGAACAGGCCATATTGTCCAGAAGAGCTGAGTATAACTTTAATCACTCAGACTAGAGACATTGAAACCTTGGGTGATAGGTCGATATCAGACGAGTAATGCTATTACAGGAAGCCACAGCACATAAATTGCGCCTTGGGTATCTCACCACCATCGATATCGGTGTAAGCAGATGTTGGAGGCAAATATGGGCCAACGTGCGTAATGATGACTAATGCGTGCGCAGGTCCATGAAAAAACGGCAAGTGGGCAGTAGGTATGGTGGACCGAATTTGTTGTGTCGGCGTATATGCGTAGCAAGTCCTCTTAGGATATCGATCGAAAGTGGAGGAATAAATCAATCATCTTGGTTGGCCGGGTGTGCTCAAGGGACGCAAACAGGCTTATCAGAACGTGAGGCTGGCTGCCCGTCGGGGGGATTCACCCGTTCTGGAGACAATAGGGCCGGTCTTCCGCTTGATGACGCCGCCTTTAACCCGGTGGGTGCATGAGCTTATGCGATGTGGATGGCGACGGAACCATATGGATTACGGAGAAGGCTTTATAGGCATCGCGTTATTGTTGAACATATGTCGGCGATTGCCGGGTATGCATGTATGCATCCATTCAGATGCCATCCAAGAGCTAGGCTTACGGCGGATCGTGTGCGGCTGGGGTGTTTGGGTAATGTAAAAGAATACGCGCAACTCACCAACAAAACTACCGCCACCCGGTTGTATTTGAACATAGTAGTGTGCGTATGGTCCTTTGCGGCCAGTTCTGGACCAAGCAGCCGAGAAGTAGGTCTTGTAAGGTGTTTGATCCTTGGAGAACCGTACATCTATCATTGTCAGTCGTGAACCATGACCTGAAGTAGCTTGTGGCTTACCTCGATAAATCCGATAAATCTAAAGTGTCAGTTTACAGCGCATGGGGTAGCAGAGAAGGAATAACTCACAACATCTTTGACTGGCAACTCAGGTATCAGTTCATCAGCTTTCACAACTTTCTCAGAGAGCTTTTCTGTAAACGTGGTAAAATCCTGTAGTGCGACTCGGTAGTCTGGGTCGTGTACTGTAAACCTATTAGCTATCTGCTTCGATGTTATAAAGTTACTTCACTGCGTAACTCATGTGCCGACATCTCTGAGAGGGTCACTATCTAACTTTACATACGTTTCAGCCACTGGCGATCATTATTTTCAGCAAGGTCCTCTAGGAAGAGCATTGTGTTTGGATGTATAGTCTCGTCCATGTACGGCGTATCACCAGGGTCGCGCGCCTTAGGTTTTTTGATAATGAGCCGAGTCCCAGGGGCTAATTTTACCCCTGGCTTCCAGAGATCCTTTTTATTCCCATTTTTATTGTGTAACGGCAGGATCTTCTTTGCTTGCCGTCCTCGCGGTGTTGACTTCTTGAGGTCGGCCTCGTCGCTGGTGGCCTCCTCGTGTTCGGACTCGGATGATGAATCTTCATCATTTGGCTCCTCAAACCCCGAAGTGTCAGACACTTGATCCTCATTAGAGATTGATGATGGTTTCTTAGCAGTTTTTCCTTCATCGTCCGTGTCTGGCTCAGCATATGATTTATGTACGGTTGCCCTTGCTCTTTTAGACTGTCGAGTCGGTGTGTCATGTGCTGGTCGTTTGGATGAACTTCTAGGTGCCGAAGCAGACGTCCTTCTGGTTACTTTGCGAGGCATTGTTGAAGGTAATAACCATCCAAAATATCGATATTTAGTTGCGTGCAGGTCAACTGTTTGGTCGGCGTGGTTGGGAAGAAGCACGGATCGCTTTCAAGCACCTGATGACGCAGATATGGCCTAGAAAGCGCGATCCTTGCCGCACGTCCACATCGCGAAATCACGCGAACAGCCAGTCACTACATCCAATCCAATCTTGTTCATTCTCCCATGCGTCTAAGTCATGACCACTCGCTTCAACGCTCGCAAACATAGTATTCTGGCGCAACTTCAAACGCCAGATAACGAGTACCACGATCTATCACCTAAAGGTTCTGTTGATGAGCCAATTCGCGACCTGATTAGCGAAATCAACTCCCTCGAGGGCGTTGTCACCACCAGCAGCTGCTCTGGACGCATTAGCGTGTTTTTGGAAGGACGTAAAGCAGCCAACCATGATGCATCTAATGGAGAAAATCCTGCATCTCGTGCTGGCCCTGGAGGAAAAGGTGGGGGTGGCACCTGGCTGTTCATCTCTCATGCATCAGTAGAAACAATAGGCGCAGATGCACTGCCATCGTTCACTACGAAATTTGGTTTAATTGATGCTGCGATACAAGATAAGAAGATGCCAGAGGTAAATTGCAGGTATATACATCTCAAATTTGAGCCTATGGTAAGCTCAATAGCTGCAGTCATAATCACTCGCTGATCCCCATAGATCCTCCACATATTGACGGCATCAACGGATCACGCTCAACGGATACTAACAGCCGGCCTAGGCGCTGGCTTCCGAGAGAGCGGCGCTGTAAGTTTGAGCACAACAAAAAATGGAGAATCTACGCCAATGGTAGCAATACGCTCCACCGGCTACTCCTTTGATTCGATTATCGGTTACCAGAACGAAAATGGTCAGAACTTTCCCCTAGTAGATGAGAATTACCTTCGGATTCTGACTCTTATTGTAAATGATCGCTTCCGAACCAACAAGGAACGTATAGAACGATTCCGCACCGCAGTAAGGAATGCTTTCCAAGTCCATAAAATCTCTGCGTGTATACCTGGTAGACCAGAATGGGAAGAAACAGATGCAAGAAAGCGTCGGAAAAGAGAGGAAGGCCTTGCACGACAGCAAGCACTACAAGCTATTCAAGTCGAACCGAAAAACACAGCCTCTGAGTTTTCGGACATTGGTAGTATTGATGGTATGTTTCTCTTGCCACCAGCGTAGATAAGGCCTGCCGAGTATAGATGAGTCACATGTGAGCATTGCGCAGTGATGATGAAATCAATTACGGTCGAAATATGCTACGAGCCCTATTCTGCTTTCCATAATGTTTCCGGAGGGTATGCATAGCTAGGTATGTCGCCGAACTCGCGCATTGTGTACGGGATACACGAATCGCCATGCACCACAACGTGATTCGGAGCATTTATGTGATGAGTCATGATGTCTCTAATGTGGTCCGTATCACCATTAAACCATTGAGGCCAATAATTATATTGGGACTCTCGTGCGTTATACGCTTGTTCGCATGAAACCAGCCAATGAGGAGCGTCAATACAACATGTCTCCGACCAACTCGGCGACTTTTGAATCTGATCTTCCAGCCCAGGTAGATAACTCCGACATTAAAAACTGTTCTTAGGTATAAAGCCAGCAGCATTCAATTGAAAATTGGGAAGAAACATCCGCCGTCAACTAACTCAATTTCTACAATACGCAACTCCAGATAACCCCGCTTTATTAGTTCCAGCCACTTCACGAGCAATATGTCCACTCTTGCAGAAGCAAACCGCAAATACTTTGAGTATGGCTCCCATTTCATTTTAAGATCATTTGAGTATCCTGCTGTGGTAGCCTTGTTTTCCCGAGCGAACAAGAAAATTATATACTAGCCTGTGTGGACACCCAGAGGTGTATATCCCAATTTGTCGAAGCCCCCAACTACCTAAATGCCATAGAATCCCTCCTGGGCTATATGCAACCTCCTATGCTAATTGTGAAATAGTTCTATTTCCGACTCCTACGATACCAAACCATGGTTTGCTAAAATTAACACCCAAGTCATTGACACGCTTCGTTCGCGTCTGGACTGGATTGGTATTCCTTTCGCCAACACGGACCCTACCAATGATGTCAAAGAAGTTCGCTTGCTAGATTACGCATGTGGAACGGGTTTGATGTCGCGGGTAATCAGAACGCCATGACACCCGTAATACACGGTGCTGATCATAGATAGGCCTTGGGACCATACGTCACCATCACTCGCGGCATTGATATCTCACCCAACATGGTCACTTCTTTCAATACGCGCATGCGCGATGCTGGCCTATCGGAGTCGACGGTATACGCTGTAAACGGGAATTTGTTTGACAAAACCGATCCTAACCCTGCAGAGACCTCAGGACCCGAGTGGCACGGTTTCGACATCGCCACAGTGGGCTTTGGATTCCATCACTTTGAGGATGTGGTTCATAGTTCACGGCAGCTGAAAAACCGTTTGAGGCCCGGTGGAGTGCTGGTAATTACTGATTTCTTGGAAGGGGGCGATGCCAAGGTTGATGAGGAGGGTAACATGATTCCTGGGAGTGAGGGGAATCATGCCATGCACAGTATTGGGCATCACTCTCATGGGGATGATGGAGCTCATGAGCACAGTGATTCTCATAGCCACGGTCATGCATATAAGCATGGACACGATCACTCTCATGCAGAGGAAAAACACGACCTGGACGACACAACGCTTGAGTTTAAGAAGAAGATGAGCGCCTCTATCGTGGTACCACACTTCACTATCGAAGGCGTCAAGAAATTCTTTACCGAGGCCGGGCTCGTGGATATTGATGTCATAACGCTAGATGAGAAGAGCTACATGGAATTTGGGGGCAAAAAGTTGTGGCGCACGGTGTTAGTCGCCAAGGGACGGAGGCCTGCTGAGGAGAAGTCAGAGTTGTAAGAGGTTTTGTTCTGAGCTCGTAGAGGGCAATAGGTAGCCATATAGCATTCGTTTTGAGTGGTTGACTTGTTTCATGTTACAAATGAGCAGTACGCAACTGAAGAATATCACACGTTTAAAAATTTGTCTATTCACATCCTCGATGTCTAAAACCCCGTCTCGGTGTTCCCTTCTCCCATACTCTTACTGCCCGAACTTCCACTCTGAATTGCTCCCAGGATACCATCTATGTACGCCGCGCCACTCCATTTTTGGTGTGTCAAAACATCGCAACCAAGCTCCTTCTCCCTCGCCTGAACGAGCTTCACATAAGCCAGCATGCCCTCATCCTTGAATGCCTGAGATAGCTCACAAGTAATCGTCGCAGTAGAGTGAATGCCCGCCAGGGAAATGAGTTGGAACACAAACCCATGTTTCGCGAGATCCCAAACGAATGATTTAAGAGCTGCTTCGCTAAATCCTTGGCCCATCCAGTTGAAGCTTGGTGAGAGGTTGTAGACAAACTTTTTGCCAGGGTGCTGTTCCCTAATCTCGCCTGAGAATTTGGCGGCCTTTTCTACGCTTGGATCTCCAGTCTCAACCCAAAGGAGATCAGCATAGGGAGCGAATTCCTTGCCACGCTTGGTGGCAGCTTCCATACCAGCTTTGAAGTGATAGAAACCTTCGCGTGTTCGTGGTATGTCCCAGTTGAAGTAGACTGGCGACTTGGTATACTTCTCGGCTGCCTGTCGGCGCTTGAGCAGAGACAAATTAGGGTTCGATTGTGTTTCTGCAAGATATTCATCGATGGTAGCTTGCGATGCGCCTTCCTTTCCCAAGTGCTGCACAACAGCCTCATCAAATGTGACGAGCTTGTGTTTCTTTACCCATGCCGCCTCGAATGCATCAATCTCTTTGCCGGGCGCACCTGTTGCTTCCATGCTTTGTAGTGTTTCGGCAAGAGGCTCGGTTTTTTCTGTTACACCCTTGATGAACTCGTGGTCCCGGACATCAACGGCACTGGAAATCAGTTTGCCGCTTTCGGAGTCGGTTCGTGCAATGACGAGATTCTCACAGCCCATCATATCCCATTGGAAGCGTGCTGCTACGAGACGATTAATGTGATCTCCGACTGGAACGAGAACCTTTCCTGCAAGATGCCCACATTTCTTGCCACCGTGGAGTTGATCTTCAAAATGGACACCTGCAGCGCCGTTTTCGGCGAAGAGCTTCGCGAGCTTGATGACAGCTGAAAGGCCACCGTGGCTATATGGAGTTAGTAAGGGCGTTATATGTTTCGAAGAGGTCATACCCGGTGTCACCATCAGCAATGATGGGCCGCATGTAGTCCAGATAAGGTGTTTTTGCCCGTTGCTCTGGAGTCATCTTCCTCCTGTTGTCCCAGTTTTTGCGATCATGGAGCTGTTGTGCTTTGAACATGCGCTGTACTTGATTGGGCACAGTGTTGTATGGATAATCGCCAAAGTCAGCGGAGACCTCGTTAGTGGTAGTCAAGACGGAGGAACATGCCCATCCAGAAATGTAGAGCACTTCTTGGTTTGGGGCTTGCTGGGACATTTGCACGGGGTCAATTGCACCCACTGGGATTGGAGGATGAAGAATCAGTCATTTGTCTATCTATAGGGAGCAGATATAACGCACTGGTGTGTACTGGCTCGCCCTTGGCTGCGCGCTCGTCCAGCAGGTTGAAAAGCTTCCTTGCCATCAACGAGCTGGGATATGATTGCTGCAGCGCACCCCTTTTGCTCACGACATCTTCTGCCGAATATGGCCGCATGATGCCTTTGTATCGTGGGGATGCCCACCATTCCTCCACGGCCCGTACCTGCTCATCGAAGAGGGCATCTTCAGCCCGACCCGCTTTGGATGCTTCGGAGAGAAGCTGGAAGGAGTCACTAGGAAGGGCTGTCGACACTGGAGGATCTACAGGCTGAAGCGAGGAAGTGGAAGTGGACATGCGGCATGTGGTGGTGGAGAGGGGTCGGAGGAGCAGAAGTGTTCGACCCGATGATGTTCGCAGAGATCGACTCCGGCGCGCGACAGAACGCGATACTGTTCGCAACATTGCGATAGTTGGTGTCAAGATGAGCTCTATCCAGCAGAGCTCACCGGATGTTCACTTTTTGTAAAATCCTGCTAACGTGTGTTTGGTAAGCAATGGCACAAAATGATGCCAACTCGAGCGATGACGAAGTTTGCCACGCGTATTTTCTGGTCCTATCGTCCACAACTCTGCTTCCGCACGCGGACAGAAAAGTCTTCGGCGCAACAACTGTCAGCGACTCTCTGGTTGCTGTGCTCGTCTGGTCAGCAACGTTTCTCCTCACCTCCGCAAAAGCCGAGGATAAACGCGCGCTAGCCGCTTTGGAGCTTTGCCCCTCGGTACGTCAAAGTCGGCTGAATGGATTGTTCTTGCCTTGTGAACTCGGCTGCCGAGAGTTGCCGTCGTGCCTTTTCTCCCTTGCTCCAAACTTCTAATAACCGACACTATTCCGTGAAGACGCTTCTGGTTTGCAGTGAGAAGAACAATTGCTTTCCCCGCAAGCATTGGCCCTAGCTAGCTACTTCTAATAATCATGGCTTTGAGTGCACGAACGGCTTCGCGAGCTCTACGGGCAGCAAAGGTACATCTCACGTATCGTAATTGAACTCTCTATGGCTAATAGACGATTGCACAGCCCTCGGCAGCCCGTCCCTTTATCTCTGGTATGTTATTGACTACTACGGAACTCAAACATCAACATTGACCTTTTGTTTGTGTAGTGCAAACATGTAGCTACTCATCATCCTCTGAGCTGGATCTCAAAGAAACTTTTAAGAAGGTTTTGCCTGCGAAGCGAGAACTCCTCAAGAAAGTTAAGGCACATGCCGACAAGAAACTTGGAGATGTCAAAGTCGAGAATGCATTGGGTGGAATGAGGTATGGTGGGAACCAATCTATCCAAACATGCTCTAACAACACTCCAGAGGCCTCAAAGCAATGGTGTGGGAAGGGTCAGTCCTTGACGCAAATGAGGGTATCAGATTTCATGGCAAAACCATCAAGGACTGCCAGAAGGAGCTTCCCAAGGGTACCTCAGGCACTGAGATGCTCCCCGAGGCCATGTTCTGGCTCCTTCTCACCGGCGAAGTCCCCTCAGTATCACAGACCCGTACTCTGTCGCGAGAGCTTGCTGAGAAAGCCAGCATCCCCAAATTCGTCGAGAAGATGCTTGATGACTTCCCTAAAGACCTCCATCCCATGACACAGTTCGCATGCGCTGTCTCGGCACTGAACTATGAGTCCAAGTTTGCAAAGGCCTATGAGCAAGGCATCAACAAAGCCGACTACTGGGAGCCAACTTTCGATGACAGCATCAGCTTGCTCGCTAAGCTGCCAACCATCGCTGCGAAAATCTATCAGAATGCGTATCGTGGAGGAGGAGCCCTCCCTAGCCAAGTCGATCTGAATCAAGATTGGGCCTACAACTTCGCCGCAATGTTGGGCAAGGGCGGCAAAGGCAATGAGGGTTTCCAAGATCTTCTCCGATTGTACCTTGCTCTGCACGGCGACCACGAAGGGGGCAACGTTTCTGCACACACTACTCACTTGGTTGGATCTGCGCTCAGTGATCCATTCCTCAGCTACAGTGCTGGTCTCCAAGGTCTTGCCGGCCCTTTGCACGGCCTGGCTGCCCAGGAAGTGCTCCGCTTTATTCTCGATATGCAGAAGTCGGTTGGCACCAAGTTCACCGAGAAGGACGTCAATAATTTCCTATGGAGTGTTCTCAAGTCTGGACGTGTCATTCCTGGCTATGGTCACGCCGTTTTGCGAAAACCTGACCCGCGATTTGAAGCGCTTATGGACTTTGCCGATGCGCGACCAGAGATTGCAGCCGATCCTGTATACCAGCTCGTGAAGAAGAACTCGGAGGTGGCTCCTGGTGTACTAACTGAGCACGGAAAGGTGGGTTGAGCACTTACCCTGGGTCTTATTGATTACTAACTATCATGTAGACCAAGAACCCATATCCTAACGTCGATTCGTCCTCGGGTGTTCTCTTCCACCACTACGGCTTCAAGGAGACGCTCTACTACACCGCTACCTTTGGTGTCAGCCGTGGTCTTGGCCCACTAGCGCAACTCATTTGGGATCGAGCGTTGGGTCTGCCAATTGAGCGTCCCAAGTCTATTAACCTTCAGGGTATTCTTAACCAGGTTGGTGCATAGGGAGCTGAAGGAGACATGACGCGAATCTAAAAGTTTTCTTATGACATGATAGACTTATGAATGGCAATACCCTCGTTGAATCTGAACACGATTATGAAGTAATTCCAAGCTAAGAGTATTAAACATACCTAAGCCAAGGTCCTTTCTTCGCATCTCGTTCGAACTGTTGAAGAAGAACAAATTCTGCTGTTCTGACTGTCGATACTTTCTCAAACTGGTCTCTCTTCTCGGATTACGAGAAGGCATTGTTCTAGTAGGTTGGCTATTTTTGTGCGTTTCAGAAAGTGTTCCAGGAGATACCGGGAATCCTGAGATTCATAGCAAGCCAAGCAGGATGAATGGCAAATAGTGAGCTGAGAGCAGTATCTTTTTGGAAAGGAATTGAGTTGTTGATGCAGCACGCGTTTTCTACGATGAAATGACTAGCTAGCGTGCGACGCGGGAGTGGCGCCCATCAGGGATCTGCAGGAACGAAGCGCGTCCCTGGACGGAGACTACCGCAGTTGGGCACGGCATGTCGCCGAGCCTTCGCGTTACACTTCACTCTCCGCCGTCTTTTTGCACTTCGCACCGCAATCTGCTATTAGACAGCTGCATGCTGTAACGGGGTACCGGACAGTGTCATGATACGGTACTAGAATACATAACGGGCTCCAAGCTCCTCGACTGTTTCAAAACACGGCGCTACCTCTGTCAAGCGTGTTGGACCTCATCGAACCCCTTCCTGAGCACTCGTAGTGCCTACAACATGCCTCCTCACGAGTCCTACGAGCTGCGTCGTGGCAAGTACGCGAGGCTCGATGCCCCAGCCGACGATGATATCGACACGCCCGCACGCTTCTCCACCGATTCGAATGCTACGCTCGAAGACCTTGAAGAATATGACCCTTTGGCTTTCAACAGCAAGTTAAGACGCAAGAAAAGCGCTGGCGATCTCAAGATACGCAAAGCCTCTTACAAAGATGCCGAATCCATGGGCCCTGTGCTATTCGCGGCGGGAACCAAGCGCTGCGTACCGGGCCGGTGCTGCTGCTGGTTGCTTATATTTGTCGCTACTGTGGTTCTACTACTGGCTTCAGGAGGCATATATGCATGGAAAGTGTCGGTTCCAAAGGATGGCCTGAGTCCGCCTTGGTATCCTACACCGAAGGGTGGCACTGATAAGAAGTGGGAGGAGAGCTACAGGAAGGCGGCAGAGATGGTGAAGCAGATGACGTTACCGGAGAAAGTTAATGTTACTACCGGAGCAGGGTGGAGTATGGAAATGTGCGTTGGCAACAACGGAGCGGTGCCCAGGCTTAAGTTCCCGTCGTTGTGTCTTCAGGATGGTCCTATTTCGATCCGCTTCGCAGATAACATTTCGGCATTCCCAGCAGGCATTACTGTGGGTTCAACTTGGAACAAAGAACTGATGTACCTTCGTGGTAAAGCACAGGGCAAAGAAGCACGACTAAAGGGCGTCAATGTGCTACTTGGCCCTGCTATGGGCCCCCTCGGACGAATGCCTGCCGGAGGCCGGAACTGGGAGGGCTTTGGCGCAGATCCGGTCTTGCAAGGCATTGCAGCCGCGCAGACAATAAGGGGAATCCAAGAAGAGGGTATTATGGCCACCGCGAAGCATTACCTGCTAAATGAGCAGGAGCATTTCCGTCAAGCCTGGGAGTGGGGTATTCCGAACGCCATTTCGAGCAATGTCGATGATCGGACGTTGCACGAAATATACGCTTGGCCTTTTGCCGACTCCATAAGAGCAGGCGTAACTTCGGTTATGTGCAGCTATAATCAGGTGAACTCCAGCTACGCCTGCCAGAATTCGAAGCTTTTGAATGGCATCCTGAAAGATGAGATGGGTTTCCAGGGTTTTGTCCAAAGCGATTGGCTTGCTCAACGAGCAGGCGTTGCAAGTGCCCTGGCAGGCCTTGACATGACTATGCCTGGAGATGGGCTGAGATGGGCAAAAGGAAACAGCCTCTGGGGTTCTGAGCTCACTAAGGCTGTGCTAAATGGCAGTGTGCCGATCGGTCGGTTAGACGACATGGTAACCCGTATCGTAGCTTCCTGGTACCAAGTTGGGCAAGACAAATGGCCAGAGGATAGTGGACCAAACTTTTCGTCCTGGACCAACGATAGAATTGGTAAGCTCCATGAAGGTAGTCCAACTGATACGGCCACTGGTGTTGTGAACAAGTACATCAACGCTCAGGGTGAAGGCAAGGACGCCCACAAGCATATTGTTCGCCGTGTTGCCGCTGAAGGCACTGTACTTCTTAAGAACGAGGGCCGGCTTCTTCCGCTCGACCGCAAAGGCTGGAAGAGTGGCAAAAAGAGACGAACGAAATACCGCGTCGGAGTATTCGGGGAAGATGCGCGCTTGCCCCATGAAGGCATCAACCACTGCCCGGATCGGAGCTGTAACGAAGGTACCTTGGCTTCAGGATGGGGCTCTGGTGCTGTTAATTTTACATACCTGGTTGAGCCACTAGCTGCTATTCGAGGCGCCTTTGATAAAGATGCTGTGTATGTCACCGATTGGCTGGAAAACAAGCTGCCGAGGCAGAAAGAAATACTTGAAGATCAGGATCTTTGTATTGTCTTCGCCAATGCAGATGCGGGCGAGGGATATGAGCATTATGAAAGTATGGAATTTCTACAAAGTAGCGCGAAGCATAAAACTAACAAATATCTAGACATCCGTGGCGACCGAAATGATTTATATTTGCAAAAAGGGGGTGACAAACTTATTCAAGATGTTGCCAAAGGCTGCGGAGAAGGCATGGGCGATGTAGTGGTCGTGATCCACACCGTCGGCCCTGTCATTCTCGAAAACTTCATCAACATGATGAACGTCAAAGCGGTGGTTCTTTCTAATCTTCCAGGTGCCGAGTCAGGGAATTCTCTTGTCGATGTCCTTTTTGGCGACGTGAATCCCTCAGGACGACTGCCATATACTATTGCGAAAAAAGAGGATGACTATGGCCCGGGAAGTAAAATCAAGTATCTTCCAAGCGCTACAGATGGTCTTGCTCCTCAGCAGGATTTCTCTGAAGGCCTATACATCGACTACCGTCACTTTGATAGGCAAAACATCACACCTCGCTATGAATTTGGGTATGGCCTTTCATACACACAGTTCAGACTCTCGTCTCTCCTCATCAAGGCAGATGGTGCAAAGACACCATTACCTGCGCTACGGCCTCAAGGTCTCACACCCCCAAGCTACTCGACCGAGCTACCAGACCCCAAATCTGCACTGTTCCCAGAGGGCTTTCATAAGGTTGAGAAATATATCTATCCCTGGCTCGACTCCACAGATGGCATTGAGAAGTCGGAGATCATGACTTCTCAGCTACAAAGCCCTCCCAGCGATGCCGGCGGTGGTCCAGGCGGCAATCCAGATCTCTACAGCACTATCCTCACCGTCTCTGCCTCCGTGGCAAATATTGGTCCAGTTGATGGCTCCACGGTAGTACAGCTGTACATCTCTCTACCCCAGGACTACAAAGACCACGAAACCGGTGAGCCCGTCGACTTCCCTATCAGAGTACTGCGCGGCTTCGAGAAAGTGCATGTCAAGGCAAAAGAGCAAGAGCGCGGAGACGGCGGAGACCAAGTGTTGGTAACATTTGAGGTGACGAGGAGAGATCTAAGTTATTGGGATGTCAGGAGGCAGAATTGGGTGATGCCAAGCAGCGGGGAGATAGGTGTTGGTGTGGGATTTTCGAGCAGGGATATACCGTTGAAGGGGGCGTGGTAGATTGGAAAGGAGAAGGGAAAGGTGTTGGGCGTATATGGTAGATATCCTTTGTGTTTGAATACTAGTACACTTCTTTTTCGTCTGATATCTCGCTTTTGTCCGACGAACTTTGCCACCATGTTGTCCGTCATCCGAACAAGCGTGAGATGGACCACCCTAGAGATAGCAGCCAAAAGACACTTAGGCTGGATGGGAGCTTTTTTCGCTGTAGCTATTAGTATGGCTGGAGAAAGTCAAGATTCCTGGTTGGACTATTTGGAGGTATATTATCTATTGCATATCTCCGGCATTAACGCAAAGAGGGCACTTTTTTTAGTTTGTGGTAAGTCAGCCTTCCAGGGCCTAGCGTGGGCAAGAAAAACGCGGTCAGAAAAAACGTGGGTGCGGGATAAGATAATAATTTGGTGTCCGCCCAACGCGCCCCTCCACTCACGCAAGCCCAACAAGTCTCTCCCTCCTTCATCTTTTTCCTTCTATTTTTGCATCTGCTCTCCACTCTTCATTTCATCTTCTGCGCTGTTGAGGCGCTGCTTTCGCGCACTTCAGCTAGCACTGCCTCTACCTGTATCGATAAGGACGCAGCCCCTCCCCAAAAAGAAATCCGCTTGGGTTGCGCAGAGCGACACGCAGATGCCACATTCTGAGTCGCCGCCCATGGCTCCCGCTATTGTCGTCGACAAGGCCAGTCCAGCGCCACCGCCTTCCTACGACGACGTGTCAGCATTCCTAACCAGTATTTTTTCGGCGAAGACGTCGCACGCTTCGGTCGACGCCGCCTATGCCCTCACAACCCTCCTCCTAAACTCGGTGGGCTTCCGAGGATTCGCCGGCTATGGCATACTCGGTGAGATCACAAAGGCGGCCACAAACAAGAAGGATGCGGTGCGGAGAGAGGGCGCCATGAACGCGCTCGGTGCTCTGTTTGAGCGCTTCCCGCCAGCGCAGAGACTGGGCGAAGTCATCTTTCTGGTGCAAGAAGAGGGCCTTGTGCCGCTGGCACTGGATGCGCTTGCTGACAAGACGGCCTCAGTCAAGGAGTCGGCCAAGTATGCACTCGATGCGCTCTTTGACAACCTGTCCGCCGAGGCCAAGGTTATGGGCCTCCTCCCAGTACTTACCAAGTATTTAGGCAAGAAGTCTGGCAAGTGGCAAGGCGCTGTCGGCGCCTTCGAGCTAATAGGCCGTATGGCAGACAAGGCCAAAATGGGCATGGAGAGCTTCGAGGTAGAGAAGGAGAAGGACATCCTGCGTGAGGCTATGGGCAAGAAACTCGAGGGCCTCATCCCCGTTGTCGAGGGCGGCATGCACGACCTCAAGTCCGAGGTCGCGAAGCAGGCGCTGAAGACAATGAACAGTCTTACCACCCTGCTTCAGAACGACGATATCGCCCCTCGGATACCGCTCCTTGTCAAGTCTATCGAAGACCCCTCCACACAGAGTCTCCAGAAGGCCATTCACGCCTTGTCCCAAACCACTTTTGTTGCCATTGTGACATCCCCTGTCCTCGCCATGGTTACTCCTCTGCTCGAGCGATCCTTGAACACGCCCACAACCACCCAAGAAGTCACTCGCCAAACCGTTGTCGTGGTTGAGAACTTGACAAAGCTGGTTCATGATCCTATCGAGGCTCGCGCGTTCCTGCCAAAGCTGAAGCCAGGTGTCAAGGCTGTACAGGATCGCGCATCTCTACCAGAAGTCCGAGAGATTGGCGCGCGTGCACTGGCTGTGATCGAGGCAGCCATGGCAGGCAAGGGTGGTAATGCTGACAATGGTGCTATCGCCAGGATGCAACCAGTAGATGTCGCAGCCGTCATCGAAAAGCAAATCGGTGCTGTTGGGAATCTGTACAACTACCCTGGAGACACAGAGGTGTGGACAGCGACAAAGAACTACATCTCTGAAATGATCGCCGAAGATATCAACCAGCGCGAGATCAAGCGTATTCCGCAACTAATTACCCCTTATCTGGACCCTCTGATGAATCCAGGCGATGCAGAGAAGGTAGCAGAGGCGGTGCACCAATTCTACATTGCAGAGGATCACCGCAAATTCGGACAGCCACCAGTGGAAGAAGACGGTGAAACCGAGATTGTCAATGCCACCTTCTCTTTGGGCTATGGTGGCATGCTGCTTCTCTCTCATACTAATCTACGACTGCTCAAGGGCCATCGATATGGTCTTTGTGGTCGCAACGGTGCCGGCAAGTCGACACTGATGCGCAGCATGGCGGACGGCAAATTAGAAGGGTACCCGCCCCAAGACGTCGTCAAAACATGCTTTGTCGAACACAATCAGGGCGAAAATGCAGACCTTACTATCCTCGAGTATATTTCTACCGACCCTAGGTTCAAGGATGAGAGTCAAGAGCGCATCTCTGAGGTTTTGGAGGGAGTTGGTTTCACTTCCGGCCCCGAGGGCAGGCAGTCCAACAAGGTTGGTTCGCTTTCTGGAGGATGGAAAATGAAGCTGGCGCTGGCGCGAGCTATGCTTATGCGAGCAGACGTCCTTCTCTTGGATGAACCTACCAATCATTTGGATGTTGCTAACGTCGCCTGGTTGCAAGAATACTTGAAGAATCACACCGACATTACCAGTTTGATCGTCTCTCACGACTCTGGTTTCCTCGACGCTGTCTGCACTGATATCTACCACTATGAGCAGAAGAAGCTCGTCTGCTACAAGGGAAACCTCGCAGATTTTGTTAGGGTAAAGCCAGAAGCCAAGAGCTACTACACGTTGACCGCATCGCAAGTCCAGTTCAAGTTCCCTCCCCCTGGTATTCTCACTGGTGTTAAATCAAACACCCGCTCGATTCTCCGGATGACCAACTGCACGTATACCTATCCAGGTTCATCGAAACCGTCGCTGTTCGACGCTTCGTGCAACTTGTCCCTATCGTCTCGTGTTGCAATTATTGGTGCAAACGGTGCTGGTAAATCAACCCTCATCAAAATCCTCACTGGTGAAGTTATCCCCCAGGAGGGCAAGGTCGAGAAACATCCTAATTTGCGTATTGGATACATCAAGCAGCATGCGCTTGAGCATGTCGAGATGCACATGGAAAAGACTCCGAACCAATATCTGCAATGGCGTTACGCCAATGGCGACGACCGTGAGGTTCTCATGAAACAAACGCGTGTCCTTACCGAAGAAGACAAGAAGCAGATGGAGACACCTATCGATATTGGTGATGGTAAGGGACCACGTAAGATCGAAGCACTCATCGGTCGCCAGAAGTACAAGAAGTCTTTCCAATACGAAGTCAAGTGGATGCACATGCTACCTAAGTTCAACACCATGATCTCCCGTGAGACGCTCCTTGACCGCGGTTTCTCAAAGCTCATTCAAGAGTTTGATGATCACGAGTCCTCTCGTGAAGGTCTTGGTTACCGCGTGCTAGAGCCGAAGGTTATCTCGAAGCATTTTGAAGACCTTGGCATGGATCCTGAAATCGCCAATCACAATGAGATCTCTGGTCTGTCTGGTGGCCAAAAAGTCAAGGTCGTCCTTGCCGGCGCCATGTGGAACAACCCCCATCTTCTCGTCCTCGACGAACCTACCAATTTCTTGGATCGAGACTCTTTGGGCGGCCTTGCCGTCGCTATCCGCGACTACAAGGGCGGAGTTATTATGATTTCCCATAACGAAGAATTTGTCGGCGCTCTCTGCCCTGAACAATGGCACGTTGCGGATGGACGTGTGGCACATAAGGGCCTCCTTGCAGTGAACATGGACCGTTTTGAAGACTCACGACCCGGCTCCTCAGTTGCAAGCAGCAATGTGAGCTCCGCAGCACCCAGCACGACTGGCACGCCTGTGATGAGCGACGCCGAAGGCTCTGATATGAAGTTCAAGGCGAAGAAAAAGAAAAAGATGACGCGCGCGCAGCAGAAGGAGCGCGAAGTCAGGCGGAGATTGAGGTATATTGAATGGTTGAATAGTCCAAAGGTATGTTGGCACTTCTGTCACTTGCACAGTAGTACGTAACTAACTTGTTTTGACAGGGCACACCGCAGCCTCCCAACACAGATGATGAAGCTGAATAGAATGCCTGGATTGAAACGCGTGATGACATGATATCTTATAGACTTTTCTTGTTGCATTGCTAGGCGTTATTAGAGGGCAGGGTGCGCTGTTGAGCGTGATAGATTATGACTCTTGCGTGTTGTGCAATTCAAAAGTTTTTTTTTCTTTATATATATCCAATCGAGACTGTTCTCGGTCGGGTTTAAATTATGGTTTGCAGTTTGGTTGTGGTGCCTGGCTCGTTGTGGAACGTTATGCATGACAGCAGACCCGACGGGGCGAGTGACTGTATTACCTATCCCCTCATAGCGGTGCTTGAATTTGCTTGGTATCAAAAATCCTACCTAGCGGGCTTTTGCATGTCTGCATTCACTGTTGGATTCTCCTAACATATAGTTTTTTGGGCGCATTCACCGTCCGGTCTTATGACTACCTAGGTATCACTCACTGAGGCAGAGGGTCGGGCGGATTCTAATTAGGTGATATTTGAGACTGTTTTTATAGCTTTCATACACTAATTGAAGACGTGATACAAAGGAAATGAGTACGGGAGCAACGGATCCGTGTATTTGCGTGAGCAGACCGATGATGTTTCTAGTGGGTCGTACTGGCTACCAGTTTGGGGCGACGTAATCATGTAGCACTTAGTTCAACGAAATGTTTCATTAATATCGGCGTAGTCAACGGAGACTCCCCTAAACTTATCCCTCACACTCTGTCCAGTTGCCTAGCCTGGATTTCTGGGAAGTGCTGTTGCTTCAGGGTTAGCCAGCTTGGCCAGATACATACATCATTCCTTCCTCACTTTATATCCTTCGCCTTTCCTCTTATACCCTTCTTCACTCTGCGTATCCTCGAGTCCTCCTATATTCCCACTACTCAACCTCATTCAACTCCTTTACCACTTTCAGAGATGCTTAGTCCAATAAAGCCTCTTCAAGTTACTCTTGTTGCCCTCCTCAGCGTTGCTGGCGTTGTGGCAGGCACATCTAACGGCGGCCACAAGTCCGCTTATTACGATGATATAGTCGTCAAGTCAGCCATACCGCCTCTAGCCAAATTAAATATTACTGATAACGCCTAGATACCACTGTAAGGATCTTACGGTCTACAAGTGCAACACTCTTGTCGGCGGCAAGTGTGCCATCGTTGATCTTTGCAGTGAGAGCTGTATCAAGATCGAGGCACCTAGCGGTGCTGGCTGTAATGACCCAACCTCAGAAGTCATAGATGTGCGTAGTGAAGACGGAGAGGCTTCCGGTGCCGCTGAGGACGGGCCCAGTGTGTCCTATCTCAACGACAACCGCTACCTGTAAGTCAAGATTGCTGATATCATTCAAATCAGGTACTAATAATCATTCTTAGGTACCGTTGCATTGGTTCCTCGGTCTATCAATGCTCTGCCAAACACTTCGACTGCGAATTCCATACAACGTGTAGAAACAATTCCTGTGAGCCCATTCCGTCTCGAACGAATGGCGGCGCCATTTGTCAAGCTGGTTCGGTAAAGCATATAAAGGCACGCGGTGGTGACAAAGTTGAAGAACAATCTGTCAGTCTTACCCTCTGCATAAATTGTAGCTCCCCTATCAACCCAACCCGATCCGCTGCATTCCTGTCGTATAATTTTCACAACTGACGGACTTTGATAGACAGAACCCTTACGTAAATTCAAAACCAAAAAACCTGCCAACACCGAGGAGCGATCAGTCTGGGACCCTATCACGGCCGAACAAGCATGTGCACCCGGACAATTCCAATGCGATGACCAGTGGTCCGCTTATATCGTTATCTGTAACAGCCAGAGCAAATGGAAAATATCCTCAGAGTGTAGTTTTAACTCCGAGGGCTACGGCTGGTAAGTTGACACTGTTTTCAAATCTCTCATTTATTCCTGTCTTCGTTTGGTATTCTCAACGTGTCACAACAATGCTCACAAAACTTCACACTCTTTCATTCCGGTTAATAGCGAGGCAGTATTAACAAATTGACTAGTTGTAAAGACGATTCGATGCCCTCATGCGACTGTCGAGGGCTTCCTAAGTCTCCACCAGCATCGGCGCAGGATGACAAGCATGATACACCAAACAATGCCATCGTTCCCCGTGATGATATGTTGAGCCACAAAAGCATCGAAGCCGCTAATTCATGTTGGCCAGGCACTTACACTTGCTCTGTAGAAAGGGACTGCATTTTGATTTGTGGACCGGATGGGGAATACCACATCTCCGCCTGGTGCGGTGGACCGGACACTTGCTATCTGACCAATGATGGGGTTTTTTGCAAACCCAATTCAAAGCCCCGCTCAATCAAGACGCTTGCAAACCCAGAAGAAGCCGCCTATGACATCTCTTCAAAAGATTCTTCTCGTCGTTCTGCCGAGCTTGCTCCAGGTCAACCATTGGACGATCCGCTGGGTCCCGGATCGGACTGTGAGCCTGGAGTATACCGCTGCGGGCTTCTGAATAGTAGGATTTATGCTTGTAGCGCTCAGCGCGTTTGGGAAGTAGATTCTGAGTGCGGTGGTTACGAAAGGTGCAAGAAAGCATCGAACGGCGTACCATTCTGCACGCATTGAAGTCGGATACTAGCAGCATCATCACACTGGCGATTGCTGCAGAACGATTTTGCTTCGAAAAAAAAAGGGAGGGAAATGACGAGGAAGTGGTGAGAAGATATGGTATCAAAGTAAACCTGAGGTGATTCAAGGAAAGTAATGAAAATGTTCAATATTTACCTTTGCAACTCGAGATGCTAATATGTGAGTCTCTAATTCTTACGGGCTTTTTGCGAGGGCATATAAAGCCATCGATTACCCTCAAGGTTTGCCCGCGGACTGACAAGAATGGGCTCAAGTGAGACCGTTCTAGGCCCAGTTAAGCTAAGCTTTCTTGTTCTTGCTGCAATCAATCGTCATACATAATGTCCAACTGAATGACAGCCCCACCACCTGACCAAGGTTTCCAGCGCACGTATTAGTGGTTTCGATTTCTATACAAATTCCAGGCAGCCATGTAACCGCATATCTAGGCCTTCTTCATCGCGCCCTCTCAACCTCGTCTGTATAATTAGATCTCCAAACCACCACAATGTCATTCATTGTGAAGCACATTCGCCAGGCATACAATGACAAGCAGACACATGTTGTACTATTTTCTGCGACAGCAATCGCCCTCTATGGCTACGACCAGGGCATGATGTCTTTAATCAATACAAACAAAGACTATCTCTTGACCATGGGCATCGACGAAGAATCGCCACTCGTGGGCGTCATAGTTGCGGTCTACTACCTCGGCTGCGCAGTTGGAGCTGTTGTCTTTTCCAAGCTTGCGGACGCATTTGGGCGTAAGAAAAGTATTTTCTTCAGTCTAGCAAGCGCGAGTTTAGGCAACTTGATCATGTTTGTTGCGGGATGGAAGACCCCCAAAGCAGCATTGGGCGTCATGCTCATAGGAAGAGTTATCATGGGTCTTGGAGTTGGTGGTATCGACTCTATAATCCCCATTTACTCTTCTGAGCTCTCAGCCGACGAAGCTCGGGGCAAAGCATTAGCTCAAGAGTTCCAGTCTAATATCTTTGGGCTTGTCATGGCGTTTGGGATCAATTTGGGCGTTACTATTGCTTTGGGCAAGTGGAGTCAATGGGCCTGGAGAACGCCGATCATTGTTATGCAAGTATATCCGATCTTGCTGATGGCGTTTGTCGGGAGACTACCTGAAAGCCCAAGATGGTTCATCTTCAATGGTAGGCAGGATGACGCAAAGGCGGCATTGGAGGACATCTATGGGGACGAGTCTAGACAAAAGTTTGACGAGTTGGTTGAGCAGCACGAGAAGGAAAAGGACGATGCAGTGGGTTATCTAGATATGGTGAATCCATGGCATCCGCAATTTCATCCAACGATGGTCACAATCATGTGCCAGGTAAATCAAGCGTTGACAGGATATGGGGCAGTTTCAGTGTATGGGCCGCAGATCTTTGGGGTAAGGTTTGTCAATACGGTTGGTGAAAGCTCATGCTCACGTACTTTAGCTTCTTGGCTTCGACGTCCGCACGTCTGAGTATCTCACTCTGGGCAACTACACATCGTACTTTCTGCTGATGACCTTCGCTTGGGTCCTTATTGATGCACTCGGCCGCAGACAGCTCCTAGTGCAAGGCTCCATCGTTCTCTCATCTTCCTTTGTCCTTCTAGCACTTTTCGGCGGGTTCTCAGAAAACTCATCAAAATTACATCGTCCAGGTTACGTCCCCGGAATTATTGGCACTGTGGTATTGTTCATTGCAACGGGTGCATTTGGCATCGGGTGGCTCGCTACAATCTGGCTCATACCCACAGAAATATTCCCCACAACATGCCGCGCCCAAGGGACCGCCATTTCTGTCATAATCTGGGGACTCGCAAACTTTGCCATCACTTTTCTTACACCCGTTATGTTCAACAACTTATCCTATCTCATCTTCCTAGTGTTTGCAGGTACAAACGCAGTGGCGGGGCTTTGGACCTATCTATACTTGCCAGAGACGGGAGGTAGGAGTTTCGACGAGAATCAAGATTTCTTCAAGGAAGCTTCTGAGGCGGGATCATGGAGGGTGAAGAAAGTGGCTGGTGGAGACTGGGTCAAGATGCGATATCCGGATCCCAAAAGCGATCAAGTTGTTGATGCGGAAAGGGTACCGTTATTGAGGAGAGTAGAGGATCAATTACCCAGTGTTGAGAATTGAGAGCCACAGGAGGTTCTCGCTGTATAGCTCGAACATTCATTCTACAATAAAGAGAGCGGTTTTGATAGTGGCAATTCTACAGATGATAGAAGCACCAACCTGGCAGCATACTGAACCTAGGAGTGAAGCATTCAAAGCGACAGTGAAGGCGCGATGACGAGAGAAGCGTGTACGTGATCAATAGGAAGCATCCAGAGAGAGATGGAAACTAGATAAGACAAGTACGCATACCAAACGCCACCACGTTCCGCCGTTCCTTGTGGCGTTGTCCGTCCAAAACAGCAGCCCTTGTCTTCGCAGCTTCGGACAAGGCAACTCGGACTTATTGCACTGATCTCCGCTCGCCGACTGACGTCATCGCCCCTATCTCATCATAGGTCGCCTCCAGGCAACCACATTGTCATGCTTCACCCACCCGAAATCTCCTTCGGGTCCGATATCACCGACAACAAAGCCTGCGCATGTCGCGGCTCTAGTTTCAAAAAAGAGGCATGTGCCAACCACCACCGATTGTGCATAGCCAGTCGGAGTTGTGAAATCACCGACCGAAACCAAGACGGTCTAGTCGTAGTGCGGGATATGGGCTGACTGCTGTGTGAAGCGGGTGCATGAGCGTTGGCCCCTGTTCTTGGTGTGAGGGGTAAATGATATAAAGGCCAAGGTGAAGGCACACGTTTCGTTCACTACTTCCCGCTGCTTGTCTTGTTGTTGCACTAAGCCAATAACCCTTCACGAGCCACAAGAGCCGAATTGAGTAAGCGATTCCGACCAACCACAGGCCAGGTATTTGTGAGCACATTGAGAGTCTGTGCGGTTTGGGAATAGCTATAAAGAACGGGCGTCTTGCATATTGGCTGGTATTTGGGGAGGAGATTGTACAGAAAAGCGCAAGATGTCGACTACCTGTTTGACGATTTACGATCTTCTGCGTATCACGTATACGTATGAAGCGCAGGCCTTTGAAGCGCAAGCTCGAAAACGATCAGATTCAGTGTGCTCAGTATGTTGTTCCTCGCATATATTCAGCATTAGAATTATACTAACATTATGCCAGACTCCAGAAGAATGCTCACAACTCTCGCCACCCACATCTCCATCCCCAATCTTTTCCACTCTCGAGACAGACTTCACATATCGCTTTGCTCGCTCTGGAAAACCATAACTTGGGACTTCTGCGAGGCGACGAAATGTACTTTATGACGCGTAAATCTCGACTTCTTACCTCACGGAAACGACAATCCCCCACTCTTTCCTGTACCGGATGCACACATGTTATGCGCGGATATGCGACTGAAACGGGCCGACTCATGGTGAAAGGGAGATAATTGGTTGGTGATGATGAACCTAACAACGCGGGACGACGGGTGAAAAGTGAAGCGAAGCCAACAACGATCGATTGGTTTACTAGGAGTATGTTTGCTAGGACGGGAGTTTTGAATCGGTCGCTTTGTGAAGTGGCTTGCGGTGTTAGGGAGGATAGGTTGACAGGATGCCTACCTCATTGTTCAGTATTGCTGATGTTAGGCTGATTTACTGCTCGATACCCATTGTAATTATATCTTAAATAGCGTGATTGCTATCGCGCTTCAGTGGGGGAGTCTCTCTCAACTCGTTCAACGTCGTCTGATCTGCTGCCATCTCCTTGTTTGTAGCTTGTGCATCGGCTATAACAGCCGAGTGGACAACAGGTGACTCTCCCCACATACACATCACTTGGTCTTAAAAGCGTCCGATGCTATCAGGGCCTTACATCTGCCGACCCGTTGACTTCTAGTTTTGGACTTTCCTGTTTGTTCCTAGACCCTGCGGCAAAATGCCCATCGTTCTGCTCCTGGCGGTGTATTGGCGTTCTGGCTGAAATACCGAAGATCTTTTCTGTTTGATGCATTCCTTGCATCTAAACCATGTATCGGAAAGTATGTCGACATATGTATACTAGCACCAACCTGCAACTCAAAGGTGATTCGTGTAGGACCTTTTCTTGCCTTTGATTAGGTGTGGGTAGTGACGACAAATGAGAAGAAAGACGGGAATAAGGCTCGAGGGCGCATATTGATGGCGATATATCAAGGCATGTCGGTGGTCAGATACAGTATAGAGATCGCGTCGTAGTGCAGTATATCTCCAGGTACAGATGAGTGCCAGAGCAGTGGGCCGGCCATCGAATGTTTGATGTCAAACGCTTCGTGCCTGTAGCGGACAGCCAGAATATTCCTCCAACCCATTTATTATGAATCTTTCCCGTTCAGCTCGTCATGAAAACCCTAATTCTCGATCCTGGTCCATTTCCTGATCCTTCTCCTGATTGACAAGCGGTTTCTTCTCTTGCTCCTTCGGTAATGACACATTTTTGACGACATTGTCGCATTGAATCTTGATAACCGTTTCACCCCATGTTGTGCAACAACGATAGCAAAAATCAGCCTGCTCTTTCCACTGTATATAGTAAGCTATGGTATCCTAGAGACCTTGGTCCTTTACTTACAAAGGCCTCCGGACACTTAAGTTTAGATGTGCCGCACTGCTGCATGCACACCTTCTGACCACGTGGATTGAGGAGCGCATCTTTGGGGTCCGTCCATGAAGCGACGAGACCTATGAAGAACGAAATGGCCACTAAGAAGAATGCCATGATCAAGCCGACTGAGTATTGATGGCCGCAAGTACGGTTGATCGTGGTGGTAGCATAGTGTTGCAGAGATAAGTCGGTTGCAACTGGGGTCATGGAACGTCGGCTAACCAGGATCACGGAAAGCCGGGACTAATAGGCTGGTGGGAATGACCTCGCCTCAACCATCCTCATAATTCTGCGGGAAATAATTCAGCTGAAGTCAATATCTTAATATATAAACAACACTTGATTTTATTCTATTAGATATCGTAAAGGAATCTTGAGCCATATGACATAATGCCCAGGTGCCTCAAAGAGTATCAGCCTAGTTTAGATATTTCTTACTGTTCTAGTCGCACATGTTTGAAATTTATAGTACCATGCCAACAATATGCTTGTCAAAGGGTTAGGTATTCGAATATGTCAGCCGAATGGCATTTACTATGGCCCGGAGTACATGCTAGTTGCGCTCCGTCCTGTATGAAATGACATCCGTATCGAGAACAGATATCTCCTATTGGTGAACCTCAAGGTGGAAGTGAAGATTCGACAATCGGTTTTTAGGCCTAATTTTGAGTTACAATTTGTTTACCTAGGTATTTATTTGATATCCTGGCTCTGGATGATTCACAGGTTCAACAGATATCTTTCTAGATGATCGATCTGTATCACAATATTCAATTTCGACTAATACCATACTCTAGACTTCAACTCCCATCTCATTATCTCTAGTATAACTTGCGCAGGATTTGCACGATATCCAGATCTGCCTGTAACACCCTATTACACTCCATCGCAGCGTTCAATAGAGTCTTTACAGCTTCGTTCTCCTCCAGTTTCTTGCAGCTTCCCGCGCCGCATTTTCCATGCATCGCACGGCCTGATCCCTCTCGTACAGCACTTTGTTGAGCGCTTTACCTGCGTTTAGTAGGACTTGTATGGCCTGAATTCCCTCCAGTAGTTGCTAAACGTGCTCATCAGGTGCCCTATGGAGGCTTTGTGCGCCTCTCCTCTCCTCCTGTAGTGCTTTGTTGTATACCATTGCTTCGTCACGCCCTAGCTGCGCTGTTCGATTTTCCTTGTGCAGCGACTTGATGCGAGCGTCTATGAAGTATATCTTCTGTTGTTGATTATTTCTCCATTCCCGGTATACAATCTTCCAGGCTTTGCACCTTTTGCAATCCATCGGTCGGCTGGGCTTGCAAGGCCTGTCCCTTTGTTCATGTGAAAGATGAGCCTAGCTTGTCTTTTGCTGCAAGGCCTCGATACGGAATACGAGGTTGGTGATGATGTTCTCCATTGTCCCTGCGTGACGTGTTTAGTAGGCATATGTGTAACACATGCGATAATGCGCTGTCTTTCCGTGTGAGTTTCAGCAGAAAATGAGCATATGTCTCTCTCGCCGGTGAGCTTAATGAGTTTTACAATGACTTACTAAAGTTAGGTTGCGGCTCACAAGCAATCAAGGTCTGCTGTAGTGATTGAAAAGGAGGTATGCAAAGTGAAGGATGTAATTTGATACAAGAAGAACAAACTCATCCCGTATTCTCACAAAATAAATAGAAGGCACCGTACCATGAAAGCTAGGAGTTAATTTCCTTAGCTACGTGAATATTATTGATTTGTGGTGGGGAGGTAAGCCGGCAAACGGCTGCTGATTGTTCGACAGGATGGAATAGCTCCGTGACCTCTTGACAGCCATCTTCTTCTAGCATATCCAAAATGCTTTTGGCTGCAGCGCTAGAAATCGCTCCACAAATGCCACTTGCAGCAATGTTTTGCAAAATGAGAAGACCGTAACCAGCCATTGCAGCACTTTGAAGGACTGCGAAGACACTTTTTGCAACAATAGGTCCTAATATAGATTGATAATACGCATACGCAGCGAGAGAGCCTATGTTGTCGGTTTAGTATCCATACTCGAATAGTAGCCATGGCTCAGACAGGGAATAACATACCGGCGACTGGCCCGAGAGATCCAAATCCAAGGAAGCCCAATGCCGGTGTTATCAATGCACCTGGGATCGATGACACTCCAAGAGCAGGCGTCACGATGCAAGCGAAAAGTGCCATGAACCCTACTGGGTGCTCTAAAATCCATTTCATGATTCGCTCTTTCATTGAAGGACAACCATTCGTAGGTTCGTTCGAACGTTGATATGGGTTCTCATGTGCATGTTCATATGAGTCCTGAGGACTTCCTCCCTCTATGCCCAACCCATCGGGAGGTTTTCCTGTTAGCATCGCTTGCAATATGTCGTCTTTAGCAAGGCCGGAGCGTTTAGCCATGGCTTCCAAAAAGGTGTTCATGAACGACCAGTCTAGCGGCTCCTCCTGCTCTATCTTGAGTTGAGACATGTTGATCGGCAGTGTCGTGTGTTGACGATAACTTAGATAGAGATAACGTAGCTGGCAAGCGAGTCGCGCGCCCCACGCACCTGTTTGAGCGTACAACTCAACAACGCAGTAGAGTAGCGTAGATATATTGATATATTAAATTAAGCAGTATCTACTGCATCATTTTACACGTACGTGAGTTGTGCCCAGTCTCTCTGTACCTCTTGCAGCGCGAGCGAGCCTGGCGACTCAAGCCTGATGTCTCTCTATCTTGACGCTGTTCATTGACTTGACGCTGCACAGCCTCTCTCTCAGCGAGTATATCTTCTCCTTGTCTCTTTGCTAAGGCTCCTTGCTTCTGAATCCGCTTCTTTTTTCGTGATTTACGCTTGCTGGCTGCCTTATTGGCTCTCTCAAGACTGGAGATCTGATCGCGCATTAACTCAGCTTCTAGCATCATTCTATGAGCTCCCTTTTTGAGTTGATTGATTATGTTACCCAGGGAGCCTCTAGTAGAGCTAGAGTAGCCAGAGAAAGCGTACAGAGCTAAACATCAAGTCTTAAGATAACTACTTCTAGCTAGAGTAGAATAAGGCTAGTAGCTTAAAAAGCTAAGTAAATATTTACTCTTGTAAAGGCGTAGTTAAAGGCTACGTAGAAGACTAGTAGGAATTTAAGTTTAGTAATATAATTAATATAGTTCTAGATTAGGTTCTTAACCTAATATGTTAGGGGATACGTGTAGCAGCGAGCAGGAGTAACAATAGTAGAGAGATAAAGATATAGATTAAGTACTGTCCTGCCCATGTTAGGACGGGGGCTCCTACTTATACTTCTGCCGGGAGACCTAGGTAGCGCCGGGGCTACGCTGTGGCGCCGCCAGTCCGCCGGTGTTGCCGGTGTCTTCCGGGATCACGTGTGCCCTCTTACACTTGTACGCTACACTATCTTAAACTAGCTACTTATAGTAACTACGTCCATATATAAGGCTTGCTACTAATTATATAAGTAATTAAAACGCGTCGTAAGACTATCTATACACTTGACAAAGTTAGCTAGCTACTTCTACCTAACTAGTAGCGCGTTATAGATAGCTAGTAGCTTATTAGCTATATTACTTACAGCAGCTAGAGTTAGGGCAAAATCACGAGAATCTAGGTTAAGGATATACTTAACTATCATCTCCTCTTCTATCTAAGTAAGCTTCTTTAAGTTGGGCTGGCAATTGCGTCAGGCGCGTCGTCCAGCGCGTCGGTCACGTAACGTTGATTCAGGAACGTTGAAGGTAGCAGCAACTAGCTTACTGCCTTGAATTTGGCCAAAATCAATAGATAAGATAGCAAGCTGGATATCTGCTTCATTTGAAGGCAATTGACGCGCAGCGCGTGGAGCCAATATACAATAAGACGAGACGGGTGCGCAGAGTTGGTGGGGCGCGCGACTCGCTTGCCAGCTACGTTAGATAAATCTGAAATGAAACGTTCTGGATGCGGTGAGGTAAAACGACGTGAGTGAGTGTGAACTAGTATGAGTGAGTGCGAAAATTTGGGCAAAGTAAATCAGCGCTCAAGGGATAGAAGTGATTCGCTCATAATTCTATTCCAGATTCTTGACCTTATCTAGACCTATATCTTTGATTGTACAAGCTCGCTGACTTGTTGCTCGATAGCCTTGTCGTCTAACCCCTTCAACGGTAACTTCTTTTCCTTTCCGAAGTCTGCAGTCCTCATCGTTAGCCCGTGGTCGTATCTGATTCATGCTTCTGACGCACCAAATCTCGCGTAGACGGTGGGCTCGGTGCCGCTGGCTTCGCGGATCATGATGGGCGTGTGAGGGTTGTGCTTCTTCATGGTGGGGTATGTGCGTGTGAGGAAATTCCTGTATTCTCAGTCGCTGTTCGGAAGCGCATCGGTTCGGGAAGAGGTGGGAGAGTGGAGAGTCGCATACCTTGTCGCGGCGCTGTGCTCACTCGTCTGGCAGAACAAGAACCGCAGCTCCTTCAGGCCTTGGCCGAAGGCATATTTGGTCGCCATTATGAGTCTCGGCCTGTATTGGGCGGATATCAATTGGTGCTGCAGTCCACGATGGCAGTTCACTGAAGTCACAAGCTCGGCTGTGACGCCTTGCCGTATTGAGTTTAGCCGCAAGCCCGACATAATCCTGATGGATTGAATCTCGTACCGGTATCGCGGCTTCACCCTCAGCCTCAATATCTGCTCAATCCAACCTCTCCAACCCCCCATTGAGCAGAAGAGGCAGCATCATGTCCTTCCGTCCGGGCTCTCGTATCTTCGGTAGCTTCAGGCCTTTCTTCCGAAAGACCCAGGCCAATGCTTGCCGACAATCAAGCACCGCCGCTGGGCAGGGTGGCTTCGCTGGGTTCATGAACAGCCCCATTGGTCCCAAGACGGTCCATTTCTGGTACATAAAGTACTTGGTTCGACGATAACATAAACTAATATATTTGCAGGGCGCCTGTAATGAAATGGGGCATGGTCCTCGCCGGTGCATCCGACTTCACACGTCCCGCCGAATCGCTCTCCTTCACCCAGAACTTCGCCCTCATGTGCACCGGCGCTATCTGGACCCGGTGGTGCTTCGTTATCCGACCTAAGAACATTGCGCTTGCAGCCGTGAATGCGCTCGTCTTTGTCGTCGGTGCCACCCAAGTTAGCAGGATTTATGCGTATAACCAGAGTCTAAAGGCGACAGAGGGTCAGGCCAAGGTTGAGGGCAAGGAGCTTGAGGCAGATTTGAAGGCTACGGCCGAGAAGGCAGAGAAGATTGTCAAGTCGTAGGCGCCATCTCACATGTATAAATACTTCTCTGAAATTCAGTAAAGAATACCTCCCTTCCCACAAATCTTGGCTCATCCCCATATTCTATTCACAACACCAATTTTGGCCGTCGAACTCTTTGATCATTACTTTTCCCTCCCTCTGCACTCTCAAGATCAAACTGAAGCACCTCACAAACCCATTCTCATTCCTCATCACACTCCCAAATAAACACTATTCGGTAGCCCACAACATGGCTTGCTCTCCATCTGCTACTTAACCCGTTGACAGCTGGTGAAGGTGGAGTCGCTCTAGTTAGTTGGAAAAAAAAATACAGCAGAAGATAGATTAATTAGATACTTGTGATATTGAGATATTGCAGTTACTGATCTCATTGTTTCTGTTTCGGTAATTTCCATCTCATTTGCCATATTCATCCTCAAGTCTTCATTTGGCTGAACCTTCTCGACAAGTAGTTGATAGCACTGTCGAATCGAGAACATAAGTAAATCCTTCCTGCGGCTGAAATTTAGGAGGGAGTAACGAAATCACCATTAACCGCCGTGGTGATCCCGAATGCTAATAAACAATCTATCTAGCGCAAAGGTACTCCTATTCATGTAATTCCCATGGACTTTCGTTTGGCCAAGGTGTGATTGAGATCTGACTGTAAGGGCATTGATTGAAGCCCCTTCCAAAGTGAAGCCCGGATCCAAAAAGCCTAAGTCAGAGTAGACCAGCCCTGTTAGACTCAGACTTATTTGTAGCTGTAGATGATATCTTTCGTATACGCTAATCAGAAGATGAGTATAAAACCATGCACACATCTTGCCCTCGGCTTCATACCTTCAACACGCCAATGCCCCCCCATAACTCTGCAAATCCCACACATCAATTGCTAAGCCCCGCGCAGCAATCGCCCATGCCCACACAACACTCGCCTATCCCGACACAGCAATCGCCTATCCCCTCAAACAATTCAACCATGTCATCCCAACACCCACTAAGACACGTGGGAAAGCTGTAGAAGCAGCATATGGAGTAATTGCAATCTATCATGAACCGTTCCCACCCTCTCTGTTCACGCTGAGGCTTCACCGACGCACCTTCCTCCTCCTGCACCGGTGCGTAGTTCATGGCGAATGTATGGGTGCTATATGTCGAGCCAAATAATAATAATTACAGTTCCAAGATACGTGGGAGCGAAAGATGCGAAAACGATGCGAACGATGCGAATATTTATTCGACATGGTGCAGCTCGTCTTGAATATAAGCGGCTTTTCTCTCGGCTAGTTTGATACGAGTGGGATTCGAGGCGTGCCGTACAGCCCTGGACTAATCAACTACGAGTAAGACATGTGGCTATGGGTGCCAAGGCTAGTATATTTTCTTGAGAAGGGTGGCCGCGAACGGGTAAGGGGTGCAGTTGCACCGCCACTTTTGTATCGCAAGACGGCGACCAGGTGGGAGGCGAAATGAAGGTGTTTGTGGTGACCCCTGCTAGTTTGCGGGTATCCGGTTTAAACGAATGGGAGTAGCTGAGGCCTAGATCACGGGTTGTCATTGTTGCGCTCCGTGAAGTTTTTATTTAGCATCGATAATTAGCGGGCGGAAATGCTTGTGAGCTGAGTCTTGGTTTTGCCTGGTTACATCGACCCACCGTGAGTTCACCAGCTACAGCAGCAACTGACTGGTCTTGGTGTGAAACATAGGCTCGAGGCACTGACTTACAAGCAATCGAAGTTTGTAACCTTATATGACTACATGCAGTGGCTAGATTAGCAACAACAAGGACAATAATCAATTTCTACCGACAATAACAAAAGAGAGAAATAGTTTAAAAAAAAATCGTATAGAGTCTCTGGGTATCTTGTGTATACTCCCGCAAATGGCCAAATTGTGATAGGAAAGAGAGTGTATCGGAATATTGGCACCGTCGAATAGAGATGCAGGCAAAAAGAAAAAAAGTGTAGAAGGAAACTCTACAGTCTAATAACAACGTGTATGCCCAAGCCGCGTGCTTCACGAATACAGCAGGCTAGACACGTCCGTTCTGTTTGTCCAACGATAGCATGAAATCCCTTCTCTGCGCACCAGGCTCGGGCAAGGAGTTGTAGGTCTGTCGAAGCACGCGCATCAAGCACTAAGACTGCCATTTTATCATTGACCACACCCTCCTCCCCTTGTTCCGCAGTCTTGAGCAACGAGCTCGGGCGCGGCGTTGATTTATGTGCATATGTGTCGAAAGGAGGAACGAAATCCTGATTCAAGGCCTCGACGACTGGAACAACTGTATACTTATAACTTGAATGTATGGGATGTACGTTCATTGGTCGTCGTTTGGTGATGGTCGCATCCGAGTCATTTTGGGTAGCGACAGTGTACATGGGTTTTGGTGCGATATCGGTCGAGTCCGGCGGGTGGGATAGAAGTGGCTCAAAGCCATGGCTGTTTCGACGGGACATGTGGGCGCTCCCACTTCGTTTCGAGGACGTACGAGATACCGAGCTAGTGAGCGATCGTTTCAAGATAGGAGGCATACTGGGAGCAGGAGTCGGCGCTGGAGGGCTGCATGGCCAGGATGAGACAAAATGAACATCGAAAGCGAGGGTCAGTGTATGTGTCGAAGCCTGATTCTGGGAAGCAAAAGTGATTGTTGGGACGTGGATGTCGCTTTCCGTTGGTGGCCCAGAAGGAATGTCATTATCGATCAAGTCGGGATTTAGTGGCGTAAGCTCCCATTGTGCAAAAGCTAGGGAAGGTATCGGGAGTATCTCCAGGTCGCGCGGAAGAATAAGGTCCTCAGATTTGAGAGACGCCGAAGCATCATCGGGTACAATCGCCGAGTCTCGTGCAAGCGCTACTGAGTGTTTGGTATCACTCAACCGATCATTGAGAGGAAGCTGCTCGCTGTGAATTGAGAACCAGCGATCGTGAAGTCCTTCGGGTGATTTGGGGAACGAAATCCAACCCATGCACTCCATAGCACTGTCGAGGCAAGCGAACACACGGCCCACTATTGAGTTCTTGCTCCACCTAGAAATCATAAGTCAGTATATATTATCTACATGATCCATACAGATGGAGCGCTCACCAAGCCCTACCCGCATAGGAGAACCCGCCGTATAAATTAGCCGAGTCACCCAGACTCATGATAGCGATCCTGTCGTTCTCAAGGAGTGTTGATATGAGAAAATGTGAGATTGACTCTCCAGCAAGGATTAATCCTGTCAAATATGAGCGGCTCAACCACCCACCCACACTGGTTGGAGGAGAATTCAGATGGCCGTCAGGTGGGCCTAGGTTAGGAGAGAGTGGGATTCGGAGAGAATGTGAGTTGTCGCGACTCAGCACAGGCTTTCCAACATGACCGAAGTAGCTGTCAGTGGGATGATTTGTGGAGCGTGGCGTCTCCAAAGGAGTTGCGTACACGCTGATCGACGCCGGGGTGATAGGATCAGTGAACACCCCTCCAAGAGCTGGTACTTGCTCCGCTTGTTTCTCAGCACCGTGCACGCCTAATCTCTGGACTAGCTCTTGCATGAGCGTATCTGCATTCGGCCATTTCAAGACTCCCGCAAATTTAGCCAGGCCGGATAGCTGGCGACTTTGATGCTGTGGCAGCAAAACAATATCAGGTGTATGAGCATCCGCCTCTTCACCTCTGTTAAGCGTTGCAAGGACGCTGCGCAACTTTTGGGTTTGAGAATCGTGCTCCTTGTTTTTGACAACGATAATGTTATCTAGAAACCTTCGTGCGAGTACCAAGTCCCAGTCAAGTTTGCGTGTCCTGGTCCTAAAAAAGCCCCGAATCTCTTCTTCACTTATTTTCACTTGGTCATTCGCGTCACCTGCATTGGCAATAGTGGCGGCATCAAGCCGAAGTAACAGTTCACAGGCTAAGGTAATTTGCAAAATTAGGACTTCGCGTTCTGTCCATAGAGGATGAGGCTCGTGCTCAGGCACAGGCTCCGGGTCGCTCCACAGAATTTGTCCTAGCCGTATCCTCCATTCCACGAGGCTGAAGTCGTACCATACACCTTTGAGTTTCAGGATCCTCATGAGGGTAAGTATCTGGACACGAAGGCCGGTTGGGTCGTCTGCATTGCCGTCGTATCCTGGGGGTGTTAAGAATTTGCCAAATAAGTTCGCATATAGCTCTCCGGTATTTTGATGGTTTAAAATGGTCATTGGCCCAGGGCTGTCATGAATGGTGTCGTAGAGATCGTGAAGCTCGATCAGACGGTCGTATACCAGGCTCATATCTACCACACGGATGCCGATTCGCTCGGGAGAGCTCTGCATTGTTTCCTTATTTCTTGAGGCCTGTAAGAAGTCCTTGCTCGACTGTGAGCCCTCGAGATCAGTAACAAGACTGTCTGACTTGGGCAACTCCAAGTAATGCTGTAACCCAATACTACCTGGCTCAACGCCCTGAGCACTCAGCATACTGGGCATTTCGAGAGCGTCCACCTTATAGCCGTAATATTTCTTCTGCTCGCCGGAGGACGATTGAGTCTTTGCCGTGGAGGGGTGTAAGGTAGCAGCTAAGAAGGCAGGTTCGTCTAAGAGCGATGAGTCGGAAGCATCCTTTGTAGGCTCTTGCCCGTCCCACGGATATAGTACTGTAGGCGTGAGACGTCCATGCTCATCGTGGACGCTGAAGTGTGGTGCTCCAGCGAATAGCGCATGAAGCTGCCCCTCGCTGAGTGTCTCGACTCTCTCTGCCTCTAGCACAGGGGAAGGGGCTGGTGCGGGTGCTTGCTCTGCCTTGGCTGCCGGGGCGAGTTTCTCATGATCGCTGGTGCTTGCTCGTTCGAGGCCTTCGGCAGGTTTCGTGGGCTCAGTCGGTCTCTGAGGAGACGACGCCTTGCTGGCGGTGGGGATCTTGGCCTAGGAGCACGCCATCAGCAAATCATACTAAGGGCAAGGGCATGCGTCGTTGACATACAGACTCGTCGTAGCCTTCGGCCCTCTGCTTCTTCAGGCGAAAGAACTGCGCAATCTTCTGTCTCTTGCTGCTCGTCCTCTTCGGCTTCCCGTCGCTAGCTTCAGGCGGCTGCTTCTGCAGTCGTCGTCGCATCATCATGGCAGATACCTAGGTAGGCAGTGGGAGGAAAGCGTACCTGGCGGTCAACAAATTTCCCACATCTGGGCGACATGATGAATATGCACGTGGAACAGGGCATGCACACACCCTTGCTGGCGATAGATCGTGGCTAAGGATGACATTAACCCTGTCCCGCATCACCTCTGAAGCGCCTCTGTCCACTTATCTTTGAAGCGCCATGACGTTGTCTGGGCGTATCGCAGGCCAAAACGCGCCTGGACGCGACCAACACGCACACGCAGCTGCAGCCAGCCTGCACTCCCCTTCACATCCCCACACCCGTATCCACCCGCGCAACGTGTACCTGCCTACCGCGTGCAATCAAGATAGCCGTTCTGACGCCGTTCAACTCGCCCGCCCAGCTTGGCCGGGCTCGGCTGTTGGACGCATCCAGCACAGTGGCTCGCCTGTTTCCCAACCCCAGAAACCTGAAATCCCGAAACCGGAAACTGGGTAGACTGCCCGATCTCCACGCTGACGTGCACAAGCTCGTTGGTTTTTATTCACGTACTTTGTCTGCCAATCTACTGTTGCCGACCAAACATTCTGCTTTTAAGCGGCCCTGCCAGCTCCTGGCACGTCAACCACATGACCATGTGCTACCACCCCAGCCTTCCGCTCGCTAACCCCTCGAAAGCTCTTATGACCTCTAAAAACCCAATCTAACCCTGTGATCGATGCAACAACTGCATACACCACGCAGACATCTACCCCCATCCATCAGCAAACATCTCCAGGCCAGGGTTGTAATGTGGGGAAACTCACAGTTCATGTTACTAGCAGCCACGGGCTTAGCGTACGGGAAGGAGTACATAACTAGTGTGAAAAGCGTCCACGCCAGTAGCACAACATTCGAGAAGAGACCAACAGGTCCTAGCCAGAAGGGGCCCGGTGTGATTTTCGAACGACCACGAATGAGGAGGCACATCACAGGTATGCTGTAGCTCAGATATAGGAGCACAATACAGGCCGTAATCATACTATTCTGCGTCAGCCATGGCAAGATGCAACCAATATGACAAACCCACGAGTTGAAAGCTGTTAGGGAGGCGAGATATAAACACCCCATAATAGCCACAATCACACAGCTCACAAAATGCGCATTTAGTGGTACATCAAGACTTTTGTGCACTTGCGATAGCCAGCGATGTGCAGGCAATCCTCTATCCCTCGCAAAGCTCCAGCATAGCCGGCTTTGCCACGTGTGGCTTGCAACCAGGCAGCCCAGTCCGGTCGCTATGATAAGTGCCTCCAGTACAATGGCACCAGCCCGATGATTCAGTGCTTTGTAGAAGACCTCCAGAATTGGGACTAGGGTGGCTGTTGTGAGGATGTCGGCAAAGTCTCCAACAATCGAGAAGAACATGGCCACCGAGAAAAACCAACTCGTGACGAAGCCGATAGCAACGGTTCCCATAATGGCGATTGGGACCATTCTTTCGGGTCTGTGTACCTCTTCGGCAAGGTGCGTCGCGCAGTCGAGGCAGGCGAAGCTCCAGTTCGTGTTGACCAGGCCAACAATGAATGCAATTCCGCCCTGCTGCCAGCCCGTGTTGTTGATGAAGGTTGCAAAAACAAATTTTGCATGTTGGTGGGTTGGCGCGACGGAGGGTACAGTGACGAGGATAATAGTAAATGAGAGGAGAGACGTCCATAATGTAATTTTTGCCACAAGGGGAAGTGTCTTACCATAGCAGTTAAAGAGGAAGCAAAATATGTTTGCAATTTGATAGGCAATAAAAGTATGCCACGTTTTGATGACACTACGAATAAGTCAGTGCCTTAGAGACTTTTTAGTTTAACTACTGTGGAATTTTCATTCCTAGTATATTTATAATGAGAATGATGCTCACAAATCAGGATGGCTAAGCTGATAGCAGCCAACCAAAGCACTTCCCATTGCCAGTGCTACTGATGCGCTTGTAAACATTGAACCCCACCAAGCCAGCCATCCGGTCAGATAGCTCGCGAGCTTTGTAAATCTCTTTGGCGCCAGTTCATTCGCCCAGAAGTACTGCCCACCCGCGTTGGGGAAAGCCGATGCTAATTCACTCAGGCTAATACCAACGCAAGTTGAGATGAGTGCTAGCAACATAATGCCATATATGATAAGGAGAGGGCCTCCTGAGTTGATACCTGTAACCAAGGCCGCTGAGATACCAAACCAGGAATTGGTGAGTGAGAAACCAACACCCAGAACCGACCACACACTAAAATTTCTGCTCATTTCTTGTGTATATCCCATCTCTGCAAGCTTAAGAGCATCGGGATCAATGGAAGAGTTGCGCGCCGTCTCCACATCTGTAGAGACGACGGGCGTCAGCTGTTTCTCCGGTGTCAGGCTCATTGCATTGATGTTCAACGTGGCTGACGAAAAGGACCGGGCACCGAGAATAGGAACGCAATGATGAGCGTCTTCGTTGGAAAACCTCCTTACTGAAGACCATGTGCTTGGCGTGAAACTTGAACGCTCGTGAACGCGATATGGGGAATTGATAACTTATCTATTGTTGAGCCTCCCATTCAAGGGCACATTGGTCGGGGAGGGATCAAGAGCATGGATGGTGTTTTAGACAAAAGACAGCCAATAATGGTGTGGTGGCTTAAAGCCCATCTGCAAGGTGTGAACGTCAAAGGGCCGATGGTTCTATCATTTTGGCCTATACAACCGCAGATATGCTTTGGCCAATACGCACAGGCGGCATTAATTATGCTGGTTGTTCGAGCGTCGATTTGATTCACTGGATCGTTGGCCCGGGTGAGAAGAGAAGCGGAGAGCACTGCACGCTACACCTAACCTAGTAGTCAGATACCGTGCAGCGCCAGATAACTGGGATTGGCGCGGTTCGAGGCGGTGATGACGATGCATTGACTTTAGTCGGAACATGCGCCTACACGAACAGCAAGTTATTCGAGCGATTCGACTTTATGCTCGTTCACTTAGCGCCTTCTGCCCGCAACATTTGCTGGTGGCAGATAGTTTACATAGGGCGTCTAGAATGTAGCCGGCAGGAATGCCGACATGCGGGGAGAGCTTGAAGAAGTATCATGCCCCGCTTGCGGAGAGGACATATCCGCATCCGCAGACAAGGGTAAGATATGGGCCCACTACGACGAGTCACGGGTAGGTAGTGAGTTGGAAAGTATCAGGTGGGCAAAACGGTGATGGTTGACGATCTACGTGGCGTGCGATGGGATAAGCTTGGGGACCGCTGGGGCACGAGTAGTAATGCATGCTTTCGCTAGACACACCAAAGCAATATGAGGCTTGCATATGGGGGCACAGAACGTGATGCTTTGTGTGGTGCAGCAGATATGTCGTGTCTCTGCGGTAGCCGTCCGTGTACGTATCCTCGGTGAAGTGGCGGAGCGGCCCGAGAAATCATGATTAAGTTAGATAGGTTCAATCTCATGGAAGAAGCGGAGTGTTTGTGAGGTAAATCGGCTGCGTGCAGTACGTGCCTGCGATGACCCCCAGGTAACAATCATCAGATAGCTGATTCGAAACAGGATGGAGCTGCACATTGAATCTCCTGACTTTTTACGGTTCTCAGCATTGTTGCGGGAATCTTCCAACAAGCATTACACAGGGCGTCTGTTGAACACGCCGAAATGCGGCGCTCTCACGTTTTCGTCAACGATACCCTAGGACTTGACATTTTTCCATCATCGTTCCAAAGCAGTAGGTGGCTCAAGCCTCTAAAATCCGAGTGCAACCGGATGCCGGCTTGTGCGACGCCCACGGCCGTTTGCAGCGGTCATGCAGTTACACAAGCGACGGTAGGAGCTAAGTGTGTGCGTCAATGGCAAAGACTCGAAGCTATGGAAGCAACGTAGAAGATGGATTGTTGCAATTGCGTATCGACGCCCGCGAGGCTCTGGTGGATGGAGGGCCAGGTATGGGCTGGTGGGCTAGTCCTACCATTGACTTTATTGATGGTGGTGCATTGGTGGTCAAACGGAGCCGCTTGGAGCCTCGAGATTGACCGAGTGGTACACATCATGTGCCTGGCGCAGTCTCGACGCTGCAGACCCACAACCAGCAGCCTGTGATGTGTTTGGCGTTGCATGCGTCCTGTTAGTAAGGATGACAGTGGGTGACGGATTGGATTGCTAGATTCACATTTGCACGGAGTGGGTCTGGTGTTCGTGAGTGGCGAGATTCTCCAGATGAGGAAGCTACACCTACGGAATCGGGCGAATTTGCCCAGACTTGACTAGGCTGCTATAGCGGTAGCGGCGCACAAGACAAGAGACAGAGGTAAATTAGGTACTGAACTGTATTGTACCGAAGCTATCGGTAGTCAAGCAATTCGAAATACATGGTACTTCGTAAATTTGACGAGATGATATAGACGCTGGCTGGCAGAGAGGAAGAGTTATGAAAGTAATCGAGACACCCCACCACGCCAATATCCACGTTAAGACGTACAATCGTTCGATCTGAACTGCACTCGTCCGGTCCCAAACACCGCGTTCCGTACCAAGTCATCCTGAGCGTTCCCCTGACTAGCATGCAAGCGTCACACATAGCATACAACCGACTCTTGCTCATTGAGCCACACATAATTACTGATCACCATTATAGGGGGTATTCATATCCCAATGTCGTACACCGCCTGGGGCTTGATCTGCTGGCAGATCTGTTTATACTGCATTTAGCCCAACTTCTGATCTTGGGAATAATGGCCGCCAGGATGGCGGGGCATACCCTGCTGAGCCATCGGATACTGGTTTGGCTGTTGCTGTTGCTGGAGGTAGCTCTGATAGTGTAGCGCTGCCTCGGGAGTCATGTATGCTTGGGGCATTGCGTTGTTGTTGGGCGGCATGCCGCGCGGCTGGCCTGTGGGGACCTGGGGGTGGTTATCCTCGGGCGACTCGACCGAGTTGTCTGCGTCGACGCCGTTCGCATCGCCGCTCGACGGCTCGGGCGCGTTCAGACAGGCCTGCGGCGCATGAGTATGGTGATGCGACAGAGGGGCTGGGGGTGCAACATACCTGAATGAGATTTTTACCTTCGGGCTTGGTTACCAGCGGTTGTAGCTTGGGTGTGGTGAAGGTGTAGACGAGACCCGTCTCGGACACGACGAGAAGCAGAACTTGGGTGCCGGTTAGGACGGATAATTCATAGGCCTGGAATAGCGGGTTAGCGAGACATGCGGCGCGCAGCGGTGGTGTTTCTCATGCGACGCGGGTCAGGCGCGAAACAGCAGCGACAAGAGACGCACCTTCTTCATGATGCCGGCCTTGCGCTTGGAGAAGGTGATGTGGCGACGCGACTTGTCCTGGATGAACTTGATCTCAATCTTTCTGCGCTCGCGTCCGGGCTTGTCGTCATCGTCGTCGTCGTCGTCGGCGGCTGGGCGCGGTCGCTTGGTGCCGCGGTTCGCGTCGCCGACATTGAGTGCGCCGTTGGGGTCGTCGTGCAGGCTGGGCGACGCGTGCTGGTCGTGGTCGGTGATTTCAGAGGCCATGGCTGTTGCTATTGTGCAGATGGTTATGGTGTTTTGGGACAGAGAGTTGGCCCTAACTGCTTGCGGTTGCTGTTGTGTGGGGAGGGGATAGGCCTTTCCTGGCGGGCGTAAGCAGAAGAGGAAAAGCAGGCGCAGGCGCTTGGGTGGAAGGGGACTGGTAAAATGTCGGGGGGGGCTGCAACTGCCTGAACCCTCTTTGTGCGGGTGGGCGGGCTGAGAAATGCAAGGAAGGGTAGCTGGGCCCGGTTGCACAGCGCTGTGGACAGAAAGAGGTAGCAGCAAACGCAGCAACACTAGGTCGATTCTGACTCGGCGAGTCGGAGGCAGCGGCTGGGAGGGCGACGGACAACGGACAAACAGGAGGGGCGTGTCGAGTACATACCTTTCAGGGTTGGTGCCGCTGGGCTATTTGCAGCTATTGCAGAGGAGAGGACGGGTAGCAGGAGTGGTCGGCTGGTGGGCGTTGCTTGGCCGCGGATGGGGCAGCGATGGGCAGGGCGCGCAAACGCAGACGCAAACGCAGGGCACGGCAGTGAGTGCGAGGTGCAGTTTGAGATGTGTCTCAGGAAGGAAAAGCGGAATTGGACGAGAATGGCGAAGGTCAACGGCTGGACTTTATTTGCAGCTGATGGCACAGCGGCCTGGATGCTGCATGGGGCGGAAGCCGCTTGGGTACCCCTGGTCCTTTTACTGAATCACGCACATCTCGCGTGCACTTGCAGAGCGACTTGGGACGGCGACGGGGACTGTTCCCAGGACTTGACGGCATGCAGGTACTGTGTGTCTCGTGGGAGCCATCGTGGAGCGGCCGCTGGCCTCCTTGACGTGACTGACAAGGCCGGCTGTGGACAGCAGACCATGCTCGATGAAGCTGTCTGTCAGTCTACATTGAGATGAGCAGCAGCGCCAGCTCCCGCGTGAGAACTGAGCAGACAGGCCGTCGCCCATGTGTCCTGGCACCACTTCCACCAATTGCCGGCCGCCGCAGCGGTGGGCCAGCCGTCCATTTACCGTAGTTCAGCCAAGCACCCCGCTAGCGTCTCTGACCTCAGCAACCACTGCTGCAGCCAGCCCTAGCACCGCCGGGCCCGCCGTGCCTTCTCTGCCCGCGCTGGCGCCTTGTCTGCTGCCATGCGTGCACGCAGCGCTGCTGCTGTGGCATGCTGGGCCTCCACTGCGTACCTAGATACCATGTACCCAATGTCTGCTGCACACGGTGCACAGTACATGATAGTAGGTACCCTCGCCTGGTCATCCTGCTAGTTTGGCCAAGAATCGATGGATCGAGGCAACCGCGGCCATGCATGCTCCTTACCGCCTTCCCTCCAGGGCCTCGCTTCGGGGTTAGCGCACCGCCACCAACATCCTCCACCGACCCTTGCACCCACCCGGTTACAACCACACGTGACACTCCATGTCTGTTGCGGCCTCTGCCAGTCGCGACGACCGCTGCAGCGCTTCACCTTCTTGCGCCTAAACCTCCGCCGCCTCTCGTGACAGTGGAGCAGCGCCGCACTCAACGCCAAACCGCTGCAGCTTGCGCACTCTGGCAGCGCGTAACCATGGGCCCACCTTGGCGTTCTGCAACATGATTCGCCAGCCATCATGCTCCAACACTACTGAAACCACTCACGCACCGTCCTGACGCGCCTTCATAGGCCTTCTTAATGCTCGGCATCTCCGTTTCCCATGCCATGTAGCTTGCTGCCGCTCACACTGTCTGCCGCTTCTCTTCAACCTCACTTCGTTTCTCTGTAGCTAATACTTTTCGTGCGTTGATCGACACATTTGTGAGAGCACGCCGGACGGCTCCACTGCTTCAACTTCCATTCTTTTCTCTCTTTTGCTCTCAATCCATCATCTCTAGAAGCGTCCCAGACGCTCAAAACCGCCACCATGCCGACCAAACTGATGATGATCTTCGTGGCCATGGACTTTGTCTTCGTGGCCTGTGGTGGTCTGCTAATAGGATTCTCCTTGACCTCCGAGCAGTCGCTGAGGAACACACCAACCGTAGACAACGTGACGCAGAACTTACTGCTTGCACAGTGTCCATTAACAGGTACGACAACTTCATATATCATGGCCGCTCATATTGCTGCACTACTGTGGCGTCGAGCTGTGATACCCATTACTGGAACGCATAGTGCATCAATACAAGTACTAACAACCGTGCAGCTGGCGTGGTGAACGCAATCTTCGTTTTCGTAACATTCCTTCTCTCCCTCCCAGCACTGTTTCTTCCAACAAATCGGGGCTGGCTTCGCACTCAGGGTTGGCTCGTAGTCGTTTGCGCAACCTTTACCCTTGGCTTGGGTCTCGCAATCTGGATAGAGACATTGGAAACCCGAAAAACTCTTAGTGCTCTCTGGGGCCGTCAGCCAGCGCTTATTCAAAGTCTCCTGCAACAAAAGGTAAGCAGTTCCATAAGCACTAATACGGCCAAGTCAGAAAATGGTGCATGTGTGCGGCAAAGCAGGCACAGCGGACTTTGGCAACTTAAGTTATGGACATGGCCAGATGCTAACACTAAATAGTTTGACTGCTGTGGCTATGTAAACTCTACCACGCCTCCCTTTGTACAGGACACTACCTGCCTGAATACCCTTGTTGCGGCCCAGAAGGGTGGCTGCATCGGTAAATTCTCATCCTTCGCCAACAAGTATCTAGATCGTGTCTTTACTGCCGCCTTTGGTATCGTTGGTGTCGATGTCATTCTTGTTCTCTGTGTCGCCATGGTCCTCAAGTACAGGATGGAGCAAGAGCGCTACCGCCACATCGATGAGAAGAATGGTCTGGGTGGACTATAGAGGAGGAGAAACAAAAGTACTGACCTTTGAATCAAGGGGGACTGGAGTGGATTAGGAGGAATAAAGCAACTCGACAACGCTAAAAAAAAAATACACCTTCTCCAACCGCTTCATCTTCTGTTCTGGATTCTGTACCCCCGTAAACACCATCACAGTCGTCAGCCGTGCTGAACACCATGAGCGATGATTCCCATTTATTTACCTAGTTGCGTAATACTGCATTTAGCGTTTGTGTAGCAAAATCTTTAGAAAATATGTCATTCCAGTAGATAGATTTTGTCCAACAACATTATGTTCATGAGCAATTCATAAACCACTTTCCTGCGATCGCTACCTCCAACCTCACCGCAAGGAGCATACTCTAGCATTGAGCGATTGATTCTTCGGCCATAGTCCGTACCCATGTTTGCCGCTCCCTCCCAACCCTAATTCTGTCATCCAACAACCACCCCCTCGGCACGCACCACGAAAAGGCGACATCTCCCAAACGAGCAGCCCCTACAGCGCCCCCCCCCCCCTCCTAGCGCACCGTTAAAACCACGACCCATCACACAACCGCGCAAAAGATCATGTTTCCCTCGGCCCAACCCGCCAACCTCAAACGTCGCGCCGCTACAACCCCCCCACCCCTGCCCATCGGCGCAATGCAAACCAGGATCCTACTACTGACGCACACTCCCCTGTATTTCCTCTTCTAGATTGCCTTGGCGTAGTTGCTGTCTCCGGCCGCAGGATTGCGAACCCTCGCTCTTATTATCCGCGCACCGAAGCCCAGCTGCCGTGGCATGTGATTGACAGGCCGCTCGTATGGACCAGCCAGGTACAGGCGTAATTTGCAGTCCCGTGGTGTTGGGTGCTTGATGTGGTATCGGATAAGGCCCTAAGGCCCCTGAGAGGGGGGTGTTTTTTTTTAGGGCGTGGAGTAATATGTTGTGTGTGTGATTAGAAGTTTGAGAGGGCGTCATTTGGGAAGCGAGATTGAGGGTGAGGGATACGGGTTGTTGGAAGGGTGGGAGTGTGGAGGTTGCGGGTTGTTCTTCGGAGAAGACATAGAGTTGGAAGAGTTGCTGCATGATGATGAAGTATCTGGATATCTTTTGCAGGGTCTTTCGCTACGATAGATCGCCACAGTGATTCGAGATTTTCATGACTGGCTGCTCTCGGCTTCGATTTGAGCAGCAGCGGCAGCGTCGTCATCTGTGCTGTTATCGTTATCAAAGATGCCGTCTGTTGTTTCAGGTCGTTGTATCTTGGCCGCTTTCCGTAAGATATCAGTGACCTTCAGTTGCTTATCCCGGTCACCATTGCCACCAAACACATTATGAGACTTCTTGCCGCCGATGCGGACAGAATGCTCTAAACGCGAACATAATCGTTCAACAGAGTCTTTCGCTTCGAGGATCGTGATATCAACCACAGCCCCTGCTTCAACAATCGAATTGCCTAGCAACTTAATATGTTGTATGAGCGCCTCTACTGCTCTGTTGAAATCTTTAATTTCGCCTGCACCTGGAATAGGTACCGTGACTGGGGAGGTGCTTGCCTGGGTCAATGGGGTACTAACAAGCGGTTGATATGGAACTGATAGTGGTCCTGGGCCAATAGCAGTGTCGAGAAGGACCAATCGAGCCGCCAGGAATTCGTAATTAGTTTTCTTGTTGACATGAAAACCTGGTGATGATTTTAGATGCTTATGAATCAGTGCAGGTATCCCAGCGTCTGCAAGAGCTGTGCCCACTGCTTGGGGGTAGAAGAGAAATGAGAGTGCCAGATGTCGCCGTAAGTAGGCGGTCAGTGGAGACTGGGCTGGAAGGGCATTAATAAGATCTCGCTGTAGAGTAGGGTGAGTGAAATGCGAGAGTAATTGCGGAAGAACAGTACTCAACTATAAAACGGTTAGATACTGTAATTTATTTTCAAGATCACGGTCACCTACGCCTAGTACCAGCTTTTGATTGTTGGTGAAGTTGCAAACGATCGCCTCTATAGCATCCTGGACTGCTCCCAGAAGATCTGGGTCATTTAACACGCGATTATCCACAGCAGTATGGCAAAGGATATGAAATGCACGACTTCTGGCTTTTGTCCGTAGCCTAATAACCATTAGTATATAATACAGTTGGTCTGTTACGATACTAACTTGGGTGCTGCTATTCCTAGCAGCCGGGTAGTCGATCTCAGTGAGGCTGGAATGGGGTCGGTCATTTTTGCGCTGATATTGAAAGATCGAATAAATTGAGACTCCGAGTTCATGCTTTTTAGATCTGATCCTATCGATTGGAAGATTTGGTCTATCCTTTTCTCGTCGAGCAGTGTATGGAAGAAACCATCGTGTGCCTAGATTGGTTAGAGGGATGAGATTTCATATTGACACTATAACTTACAGCTAAAAGTTCTAGGTATTTTTCAGCCAAAACATTGCTTCTATTAGTCGTAACTATGTCACTTAGTAAAAGCGACACATGGAGTGGGCTTATTTACCCTCATCTATCATCCACGACGCCAACTCTTCGGGAAGCTCCTGTAATCGGAACACCTGGTGCGCATAGCCGGTTAGGAACGCCTGGTCTCTCGCTGACGCGTCTTGGAATTTTTAGTCAAGGGTATTGAGTAAGTTCATAAAATTCGTACCTTGAAGAACTGAGGTCCAGCGTGACTTGGGTAGACACCACTCGGGAAACATGACTTGATGATTGTCTACATCGCTTCTGCTAGAGAAGAAGTGAAAAACACTCTCCACCTGTATCGCATTGGTTCGCTGCATGGCAAGGAAAAGCCGATGAGCTTTTTCAGGGTCGTCGTCATCCTTGATAGCCTGACTGAGCAGATTCTCGTCGAGAACGAATTCGAGTGTAGGGCCTTCTTCAACGGGCTTTGCTAAATCAGCTTTGCGTTCGCTGACAATCCGCTCAATTTCGCGGTTTTTCTTCGCAGTTTCTACCACCTGATCAATAGGCCGTTTTGTCCTTTTCTCTTTCCTCTCCGGCCTACGCAGCTCATCGCCAACATCTTCCGATGTACGCTTCGAGTGTGTAGTTGGTGTAGCCGTTTTGACATTGATAATTGGTCCTCCCCAATCTAGATCCGGCAGCGAGTCCGTGTCCGAGTCGGAATTGAGTACCACATACTCACCCCCGGAGACAACTTTCTTGCTTATGCTAGAATTAGCAGAATTTTGCGAAGCCAGAGGAGGCTGTGCACCGGGGCTTGTCGAATTGACTATATTTTGCGCAGGCGGGGCACTTGAAGAGTGTATCTTGGTAGGTTCGACGCGTGTACTGGCCGTCAAAGGCTTCGATGTTGATGCGCGCGCGCTGTTTGAGTCTGATATTGGGGAGTGATGATTAGCTTGAATGCCTTGTGAGGATTCGAGCAATAGGTACCGGTAGGACATGAGTTTGTTTTGGAAGTCTGAGAGGCGGTCGAAAAGAAATCTCTTATGCTTCTCTGCGGCTTCATATTCCTTGGTTGTGGCGACTGAAAGTGTGGTGGTGGTTGTATCTTAGCGCGCGTCTGAACGGAGTGTCGCCGCGCTATCACGTGGTATATTTCCCCTTGTCAATACCATCTTGAGCAAGTATCACAATGTGGGATTGTACATTAGTAGCGCGAGATATTGGGTTTTGTATGGCCTACTAACTTTAAGTATATTATAAGAATCTATTTCGTTCTTCAAGCCCCGGTATCAAGGTATCCCATGTATGACTGGGTATCTAGACATGGATCGAAGGCTGCTTCAACTATCTGTAAGAAATGTTTCAATTGAGGTGTAGTCGCCCGAGAATATCATATTTACACCTTGGCAAGCGACAATTGTTTCACGTTGTATCCTGGATGGAGCTGGTGACTATGCATTGCTCGGCTAGGCTACTTGGAAACCTACAGGCGAAGCGTTCATTCTGAATATTTGCAACTCATATTATAGTCAGGCTTCATGGTTTGGTGTCTTTATGTCATTGACGACCTTGCCTTACTTAGTACCTATTGTGATTTAGGTTTGCTGACGGTTTGGTGTCTCAGCCATGAAGGTTTCGAGGCGGGTCAACATTGGGCATGACGTCTTGGCCCTTCATCAATTATTTTAGACAACAACTTGCAGGGGGCCTCGGAGTGCGTGTGCGTCCGTACCCGAGTATATTATGTGACTAGGTACTGCGACTGCTGTCCCAAGGTGCTACACTGCGCAGCAGCAATGTGACTGCATCGACTGCCGTATAACCGGATCCAAATTCGCGCACCAGAGACGGATGAGGCGCACTCTAGATGTTTCGTCCGTTTCGCATGATCTGCGATCCCTGTTTTGCGGCCCAGGTATCAGCACTCTCGCGATCTGCCCAGGCTCAAGGCAGATTTAGCATTAATAATTCCTTAGTATAATGCAGTCCTGGGGCGCATGAAACCGCCAATTCGAGGACGGGGCACGCAAATTGATACTGGGCGCCAGAAGGCAGAATAGAGTAGGATGCTCGTTACGCTGCTTCTGCACAGAAAATACCATATTGAAGACAGGATGATTATAGATGATGGTGGCAATGCTTAGAAGCATGCCGACTGTGCCAGGGATGCAGATTCAATGCAGCCCCAGGGTGCTTGGCCGCAATGTGGTTGCCCCAAGCGTCGCATCTCACCAACGATAGTCCCCGACACTGCGCCCCATGCGAAGGCGCTGCTGTTGTGTATGACGGTCTACGTGTCCCGGTGCAAATACAGTGAGCGGCGAGCTGCCCCCAGTCGGGAGCCTTCATCGTTCGTTCAATACTCCCACTCTCGGGCTTTGGACGGAGCGAGCAGCGGCCCATCGGACATAAGTGGTTGCGTCAACTGAGGTACGTGCAGGCAAGGGTGTCGGTGTCGCGCGCCCTGAACGCAGCGGAGTGGTTAGTCAGCTCGAGGAAGCTCTCCATCTGCGCCCGTCGCCCAGGCCTCTGACCCGCCACTTCCCTGGCTGGCTGTGGATTGATGCATACATGCATACCCTCCTACTAACTGGCTACCGCCGTGCAGAACCCATCACCACCACGTACCCTGCATCACGTCTGTTGGTGCTGCGGACCAACATCGCTCTCGCTGGGCATTATATCCGGACGATCCGCATTACGACAACCTACCATACTTGGCCTTGACCCCTTCTTCCACCACCACCTTCACCACTCGCGTCCCACCAACACACCGTAGCCACGCCCGTGTTTGCTGTCCTAGGCGAACTGGCCCTGTTTGCTGTGTAGAGAGGCCTTTCTGGCCGAGGCTGGCCCTGAGCCTAGCAGCATCCGTGAGCTTCCGCGGCAAGGACGAGAGTGCGACAAGATGGCGCAGCCGCCTCCCGGCGATGATTTGATGCCAATCGAGCGGGTCGAGACGTCGCACCCCCAGAAGCGAATCAGGTGGGCTACACACCGCGCAACGGGCCTCAAGGCACAGAATAAGAGGGAAAGCCTCAAGGCCAGGTTGCACAGGAGGATAGGCTCGGGGGAGAAGCGAGAATCGATTGGCAAGGAAGCTGGATCCCCAGAAGACCATTCGCCCGACATCTCCGACGCAGGCAGCGACGAGCCTGATTCTGGGAGGAGAGTCTACTTCAACAAGCCTCTGCCCGACACCGAGCGCGACGAAGATGGCCACCCTACCGCATACTACGCACGCAATAAGATACGAACAGCCAAATACACGCCCCTCAGCTTCGTGCCAAAGAACCTGTGGTTCCAGTTCCACAATATCGCAAATGTTTACTTTTTGTTCATTATTATTTTGGGTGTACGTACCTGTCTGTGGCTGCACCAGCTGCGGCAATAGCTGACATATTTGCAGATCTTCTCGATTTTTGGAGCATCTAACCCTGCGCTCAACGCCGTGCCTCTCATCGTTATTCTTACCGTGACCGCCATCAAGGACGCCATAGAAGATTGGCGCAGAACCGTTTTGGACAACGAGCTCAACAACGCACCTGTCCACAGACTTGTCGACTTCAACAATGTCAACACCGCTGAAGACACTGTATCTTTGTGGCGCAGGGTCAAGAAAGCCAGCACCAAATTCATCATCTCAACTTGGCGGTCTATCAAGCGGGCAACGAACAAGAAGAACCAGGGCACGAAGGGCAAACAAGGAGGTGGCAGCACCACAGACGGAACGCGGCCCTCAATCGACACACGGCGTACATCGGTGGTATCACATAGGGAATCATACTTTGATTCGGAGGCTGGCATTCAGATGACTCCGGTCCCCTCGCCACTCCCTGGACAATCTCCAAGTCATTCCCCTCCACCAACGAGTGGGCCTGGAGATAACGACAAGGTCCGGGGTGCAGATACCAAGGGCACTGTGCAGAAGAAATTTTGGGGCAGCGTCATGAACCCTTATATCACTCCTCCAGACAAGGCGCGATTCAAGAAAGACGCGTGGAAGAGTGTGCAAGTTGGTGACTTTGTTCGATTGTACAACGACGAAGAAATCCCTGCTGATATCGTGGTTCTCTCAACGTCGTCCGATGACGGCGCCTGCTATGTCGAAACTAAGAATCTAGATGGCGAAACGAACCTGAAAGTACGCAACGCTCTGCATGCTACACGCGATGTTCGACATGCTCGGCACTGCGAACGCGCCGAGTTTGTCATTGAAAGCGAAGGCCCACACTCGAACCTCTATTCCTACAGCGCTGTCATCCGATGGGACCAGCATAACGCAAAGGACCCGGAGACTCCAACCTACGAAATGGCCGAACCAGTCTCAATCAACAATCTACTTCTTCGTGGATGCCAATTGCGCAACACGGAATGGGTTCTTGGGATCGTTGTCTTTACGGGAGAAGAGACCAAGATTATGATCAACTCGGGCATAACGCCGAGCAAGCGCGCCAGAATCTCCAAGGAACTCAACTGGAATGTCATTTACAACTTTATTGTGCTCTTTATCCTGTGTCTAATCTCTGGTATCGTTCTCGGAGTCACTTGGGCTAGGAATGACACCTCGCATTCCATCTTTGAATTCGGATCTTACGGCGGCGCTCCTGCAACTGATGGAGTTATTTCCTTCTGGGCTGGTGTTATCTTGTTCCAGAATTTGGTTCCAATTTCCCTCTACATCACACTGGAAATCATTCGCACGCTACAAGCCCTTTTCATCTACAGTGACGTGCAGATGTATTACGAGAAGATTGACTATCCATGCACGCCTAAATCTTGGAATATCTCCGATGATGTTGGACAGATTGAGTATATCTTTTCTGATAAAACAGGTACACTCACTCAGAACGTCATGGAATTCAAGAAGTGCACCATCAACGGCGTTCCCTACGGAGAGGCCTATACAGAAGCTCAAGCTGGTATGCAACGCAGACAAGGAGTTGACGTTGAAGCAGAAGGTGCTCGCGCTCGTGAGCAGATCCAGCGAGATCGTACGCGAATGATTGAAGGAATTCGCAAGATACACAACAATCCATATCTTTGGGACGATGATCTTACCTTCGTTGCTCCGGACTACATTGAAGATCTCGCAGGTGAATCCGGGAAAGAGCAACAGGTAGCCAATGAGAACTTCATGATTGCCTTAGCTCTCTGCCACACTGTCGTCACTGAACGAACTCCTGGTGACCCACCGAAGATCGAGTTCAAGGCTCAGTCCCCCGACGAGGCCGCTCTAGTGGCTACCGCACGTGACGTCGGCTTCACTTTTGTTGGGCGTGAAGACGATCGTTTGGTTGTCAACGTCCTTGGAGAAGAGCGCAGATATCAAGTTCTCAATACCCTTGAGTTTAACTCGACTAGAAAACGTATGAGCGCCATCATCAGAATGCCGGATGGCAAGATTATGCTCTTCTGCAAAGGAGCTGATAGTATGATCTACTCGCGTTTGATTCCGAACGAGCAAAGAGAGCTTCGTGCTAGCACTGGAGAACATCTTGAAATGTTTGCTAGAGAAGGACTGCGAACCCTGTGTATTGCCCAAAGAGAAATTTCCCCCGAAGAGTACGAAGAATGGAATAAGGATTATGACATTGCTGCCAACGCTGTTGTTGGCCGTGAGGACAAGCTAGAGGAGGTGTCGGACCGTATCGAGAATCACCTGTGGTTGGTGGGAGGCACTGCCATCGAAGACAGATTACAAGACGGCGTACCCGAGTCGATTCAGTTACTCGGCCAAGCCGGTATCAAGCTCTGGGTTCTAACTGGCGACAAAGTGGAGACAGCCATCAACATTGGTTTTTCCTGCAACCTTCTTGATAACGACATGGATCTCATCATTCTCAAGGTCACCGATGATAGTCCTACATCTATTGAAGAGCAACTGGACGAGAAGTTGAAGATCTTTGGGTTGGTAGGCTCTGCAGAAGAGTTGGCCGCCGCCCAGGACGACCACGAACCACCGCCTCCTACACATGCTATCATTATTGATGGTGATACGCTTAAACTTGCTTTGGACGATGAAATGAGGAGGAAGTTTCTTCTCTTGTGCAGAAGATGCCGATCAGTCCTCTGCTGCCGTGTCAGTCCTAGCCAGAAGGCTGCTGTCGTCAATATGGTCAAGACCGGCCTGGATTGCTTGACCTTGGCCATCGGCGATGGTGCAAATGATGTTGCTATGATCCAGGAAGCTCACGTAGGTGTCGGAATCGCGGGTGTGGAAGGTCGAGCTGCGGTCATGTCTTCAGATTACGCCATTGGTCAATTCCGCTTCCTCACCCGTCTGGTACTTGTTCATGGCCGATGGTCGTATCGCAGACTTGCAGAAACCATCGCGAATTTCTTCTACAAGGTAAGTGATTGGATACTTATCCGGGGGTATTGGACGCTAATCGAGGTAGAACATTGTCTGGGTGTTCGCACTCTTCTGGTACCAGGTTTACACCAACTTCGACAGCCAGTACATCTTCGACTACACTTATATCATCTTCTTCAATCTTGCATTTACTTCTCTCCCCGTCATTGTTATGGGTGTTTTGGACCAGGACGTTGACGATAGAGTATCTCTGGCTGTTCCTCAACTTTACCGTCGCGGAATCGAACGGAAAGAGTGGACCCAACCAAAGTTTTGGTATATATGTTATTCTTCATCGCTACCAGTACATACTGACAGGATATAGGGCATATATGCTCGACGGTGTATATCAATCTCTGGTTGCGTTCTATTTCGTCTACGCAATCTTCGAATCCGGTATGACCGCATCGTCGAATGGCTTAGACCTTGCCGAATACCGACGTATGGGTATATACGCTGCTACCGCAGCCGTCTGCGCCGCAAATATCTACGTTCTTTATAACTCTTACCGTTGGGATTGGTTGATGCTACTCATCATCATCATCAGTACCCTCCTAGTGTGGTTCTGGACCGGAATCTATACTTCCTTCACCTCAAGTGCCCAGTTCTATAAGTCCGCCGCTGAGGTATACGGCAACTTGAACTTTTGGGCTTATCTACTGGTTGCTGTCATCGCATGTTTGCTTCCTCGATTCATCTTCAAAACAGTCCAGAAAATATGGTTTCCTCTTGACGTTGACATCATTCGCGAACAAGTCCAACAGGGAAAGTTTGACTATCTGCGAGATAATAAAAGCTATCTTCCTCCTCCACCCGAAAAAATGGCTCCCAAGGAATCTATCGAGGCCGAAGCACCGAAATACAAGCCAGCAAATACGGACGTTGTGGACGAGGATGTGCGGCCAATCTACCCGCCATCGGTCGCGCCTACTGCAACTACACACAACCCCAGGAGTCAAAATGGGTCGAACAGCACCGATTACACATATCGCCGCTCAATGGAGGGCTTACCTCCGGTGGCACGCATCTCAACAGAGTATCGCGTGCGGCCCAGTTTTGATCGCGCAAGAATGTCAATGGACCGTGTGCGCCCCAGCTTCGAAGCTAGCAGCGACTTTACATCGGCAGCTATGTTGACACGCATGGAGTCGGCGCATAGCCGGAACAGCTTCCACGGAAATCGAACCAGTATTCAGGGCATGGGTCAGGGTTACCAAAGTACGGTGCCAAACCTGGGCAGTCGGCTACGAAATGCCATCCGCCGGGCGACGATAACTCGAGAGGACGCTCCGACGGATCTCCAGGATGCACCACCAATGCCTGCACCCAAGAGTCCACCGAGAAGCCCACCGAAAAATGCACCAAAGAGTCCGCCACGGTAGCCCTAGTGGTATTAATGAGTAAGTAACCCAATGGGGTTGGCATATATCTTTGTTTGATGACATATTGTACATAAAACATGTTCCTTCCTTGATTCAGCGTTTCTTCAACATCATTAGCTTTTTTGTAACTGCAAAGATGGGCGTTTTTTTTTTTTTGGTGTATTGTTGCGATTCCCTCTTCAGGACGCTTTTTTAGGATGCTCTTTTGCAGTAGTTGCGCGATGGCGAGTAAAATACAGCTACGATAGATGCTGATGAGTATGGGCGAGCGACGCTGAGGTGTAAATATCTAATTGTGTGACTAGCATTTGCTGGTTGTTAATCTTTCTTGACTCTATCCGCCCTTTGAAGCATGTCGTGATACTGCGTCCGAGTCTTTTTCACGAATGGTAAATGATGACAGGTTCGCCCTGGTACTTGAATAGGTAGGACAATTGGCTTGGCACCGCACCAACGCTTGTTCACACGCGTGGGGCGCTAGCGAACCGCGTCGCGTTTGCGGTTCTCTGTGTCGACATATATCTCGGACCTTGACGTCGCTCCACCCTTTCGATTGCCACCGCCGTCCAGCCGCTGTCATCATACTGGACCCTTGAATGCACCACTAACTTACACTAGCTTTGTTCTAGTTATCGACCCCTACTGTTATTCCAAAGAACGAAGGTTGGGCAATGCCTGATTGCTCTTAGTCAAGGTGTAACCAGCGCACCTGCAGCTTTCCGGCTTTGTGTCGCAAGGCTGGATTGGAGGTGAGAGATAATGGCCGCCGACAATATCCTGCTGAAGCTCAGGTAAGTCTACTCGAGGCTCTTCGTTTTTACCATCTTGTATCTACCTGCTTGCTTCACCTGCTGCTTGATTGCTGCTTTATATAGTCCTTGTGGCCTCTCTTCTGTCTCTTGCTCTCTTCTCTACACAAGTTTGCTCTATACCCGATGGCTGACCCAATGTCTTCATGTAGCGAGCTCCGCACACTACCTGAAGATCAACATCTATTTTGCCCACGCGTGGGCGACGATGGAGCTATGTACTTCGCCGAAGATACCACCGGGTTCCCGCCCCCGACCGATCCCAGCGAAATCCAAGACCGCAACGCCAAATTACGAGAGGCCGAAGATCGTAGGTGGACAACATTGAAGGCGACGGAGATCATGGCATATGACGGCGACGACGCCTTGCCACACAAGAGTTGGCTCCTTGGCCGATATGACCAGATGATGCAGAGCTGCGACGTGTGTGTCAGGGTCTTTTACATGTCTATCCCCCAATGGAGAATCCAGCTCACCGAGACCTACCACGACGAAAACGTGGATATTTTCTTCAAAATAATCGACGATATGTGCCTGGCCCGCATACACAAGGGCCTCGAGGAAGCAAATACCATACTGAGCAACGCCGAACCGAAAGCTCGGACAATGCGTCTCCTACCACCAGGATGTACCTATGCCTTTTTTGAGGCACTGAGTTGCGAAGCCATGCTAAGAAATGAAGCCGAACTTCAGCAGTACTTTGACACACCTTTCGACATGGTCCAGACAAAGAAGCGCTTAAAACTCCAGACGTACCTCCCAGCTATGACCCGTTTCTTGTTCAGTAAGAATGCTAGACGCCATGATTGGGCAAGTAAATCTTGGGTGGGTTTCAAGCGAAATTTGTTACAATCTGAGTTCGAATGGGCTGTGAAAGACCATTTAATTCACGTCATGATGAAAGTACAGATGAACAACCTTGATCTATCTTATGTTCCGCTCTTTTGGGGCGGCGTTCGGCTCATCATTGAAAAAATGGACCGCGAACTCATAACGGAGTATGTTCGTAGCCTTGATGGAGACTTCTATAGGCTCATGCTGGACCACCTTTCATTACAGTCAGAGGGCTTCTTTGATTTATTGGCTACCATGAAGCTATTACTTGAAAAGGCACCAGTCGACTTTTGGGATGGAATGAACGCTATTACTCCATCAATTGCAAATGTAGTGGAGCAGGTCTTCAATAGCCCCACTTTAAAGCAGGTGCTAGCTGCAGCTACGGGCATTACGGATGATATGCAAATCATCGAGGCAGCATTCAGTTGGGTCCCACCATTCCTTGCATCCATCAAAGTCTCCAATCTTGGCCCGGCCATCCGACCTTTTGCATATGCCCTCTTTAGCCGCTGCCAGTCGGATCATTTCTCAAAAGCATCCCGGGCCTTTTGCTTCAAGGAAGGTATGAAGGCATTGGTCTTCGCCTTTAAGACTATGGGTGAATACAAACAATTGGGTGACTTCGTTGGGCAGCCAACCGTCAATGGAATGCTTGAGCTACTTTCCAATCACATAGAACTCCTCGTTACGAGCCTCAAGAGGTTTAACAGTAGCAGCGAGAACCACGAAGAGTTGCAATTAGCTCTTTCTGTGATTCAATATGCTTTTCAACTGGAGGCTAAATCGTTGATCGTCGAAAGACAACTCATCACATCCAAACAACCATCACCTACAGAGACGCCTTCATCAACCGCTATCTGGAAGACTGTCTTGAGAGCGATAGACTCCAGCAGTCTGAACCTTGCCGTGCATTTGCTCATTGCTGGTAGGACGCTTATTGGATTGGAACCGTTGCAAATGAAAGCAGGGGTTGAGAAGATTCCTCCAACAGTTCGGCACTTCAACGAGCGCTTCAAGCTTCTTTCCCAGTCCATCACTGATGTTGCTGATCGATTATCAGATTTCGACCCAACTCGACTGCAAGCGCTATTTAAAAACCCATCTGCAGCCAGTGCCATTGTTTCTTTACTCTTCTCATCTACAGAAGATTCAAGAAGTTCCGTTATTGAACTTCTCAAAGTCATCAGTGCTGAAGATGAACGCCGAAATGCTTTGCAGCATATACTCAGGACATACTACAAGGATGCTCTTCTTGGAATATCCGACTCAATCCGCTTGGTCAAGAACAAGAAAGTTTACGCACCTGTGCCAAGCATGATCAAGACCTGTTCTGATATTATCGACGTGATGTGTAACTCACAGGATGGTATATTGCGGTCGCGAAATCTCGAGTCGGGTGAGCTCGGCGCCACAATGAACTTCTGGAAGAACCTTTGGGACTTACTCACAATGATCTTTGGAACCACTGAAGCTTGGAGCAACCTTGGATACTATGATAAACATATGCTGATGGATGTCTGCCGCGACACCATGCAATTCGCAGATCAGCTCTTCAACCAATGCAGCATTTTTGCTACTGCCCTTAAAGGCTCGACAACTGATTCTGAAATCGATGGCAGTACTTCAGACTTTTTGAAAGAGCTATTAGCTGAACCTGCAGGTGCTATGGACTGGCTGGCGAGATGGCTTCGCCTTCGCGACGAATTCTTGTCAAGCAAATCAGTGACCCTAATCAGCAAACTCCTTATTCGTCTACACAATGTCTCTATTGAGATCACAGCCGACACACTTTCCTACATGGAAAAAATTCTTTCTGGTGAAGTTCGCGCTAAACTCAGTACGACGCAACAAGCCGAGCTGCAACAAGCTCTTGAAACCCATCTCGGTCGTTCCTTGGTGAAGGAAGAAGAGCCTGTCTACCAGAAGCAAGCCTCGTTAAGCAAGTGGATGTCTACTGGTGCAACCTCAGCGGATCGGCCACCTCCATCGGATGCAAAGGCAAAACTTATGGCCCAACTAACAATAGGTGCAAGTGCTTTCCAACAAAAGCGAGAGCAAATGAAGGCTGCGGAAGCAAAGGCGGTGCAGCAAAAAGCTCTAGAGAGTCAGAAGACTGCCCAGCAAGATGAATTCAAGAGAAAACGGCAGCTTGAAAAACAGAAACGAGAGCAGGAGAAGGCAGCAGCACTTGCCAAGGCTAGACAAGCGCGCGGCATATCAACACAAACTGCAGAAGCCGGATCGGGTTTGGAAGGACTGGGTGTTTTGGGCAAAGATCAAGCCGCCAAGGGCGAAGGGTTAATGCATTCATCGGACGAATCTGAAAATGACGATGGTGATATTGACGAAGACTTGTTCGGTATGAAGAAAGGCAAATCTAAGGTCGGGCCAAAGACAAACATCATCAATGAAGTCAAGATCCAGCAGCCTATCAAGAAGAAAAGGGTTGTACGATCTGCCAAAGATATGCGTGCTCGTCTTGCGCCAGATCTATCTTCTCTTCATAGGACTATCCTCGGTTGGGATTACTTCCATGAGGGTGACTTCCCACCCAAATCCAGACCAGGCATTTACTCCAAAGTTCCGAGCGTTTTTCGCACCCCGAATGATTACCAATCTACTTTTGAGCCCTTGCTCACTCTTGAAGCATGGCAAGGCTTCGTAAAGGCCCGTGAAGAGAATCAGGCCAAACCATACGAGGTTCGCATCACATCACGAGCAAGTGTCGACGCCTTCCAGGAAGTCGGCAGTACAATGACACACGTAGAGAACCGTGATGTTATGGTTTCGGAGGGCGACATCATTCTCTTATCGGCTACAAGAAACCCGTCTTCTAAGGACGCGACATGTCTCGCTAGGGTCTTCCGAGTGAAGAGAAAACAGCAGCACATAGAGGTATCGTACCGCGTTGTGCCTGCCAATCCACTTTCATCTTCACTTAGTCCTAACAATGCAATTTACGGTACTAAGCTACAGTCTATTACGCCCTTGGAGCGTGAATATGGTGCGTTGAAAGGTCTTCAATATTACGACTTGTGTGACGAGATCATCCGAGCCAAGCCGTCCCCTCTTTTATCATATAGCGACAAGCAAATTGAGCCACTAGTTGAGACGTACAATGTGAACAAGGCGCAGGCGAAAGCTATCAAATCATCCATCGACAATGATGCCTTCACTTTGATCCAAGGGTGAGTGGATGGACTCAAAATTCATTGATAATAAACTAATCGTGACACAGACCACCTGGCTCTGGAAAGACCAAGACCATTACCGCAATAGTGGGGGCAATATTATCAGACACTCTCCGCAATCGTGGTACCTCGATCACCATTCCGGGTCAACCACGTTCCGATGCAGCCTCAAAGAAGCTTCTCGTGTGTGCCCCGAGTAATGCAGCTGTTGACGAACTGGTCATGCGTTTTAAGAACGGTATCAAGACACTCAACGGTGAGGAGCGAAAAGTCAACATCGTGCGTTTAGGCCGTAGCGACGCTATTAATGCCAATATAAAGGATGTAACTCTAGAAGAACTGGTCAACACAAAGCTTGGCATGACCTCGGACAAAGGCAATGACCAGGCGGCCACACGTAAGCTCTTCGAAGATCATAAGAAAATCTCTGAACAGATTCGGAATATGCGCGAGCAACTTGATGGTGGTGAAGTTAAAGGCGATGCGGCCGCAAAGCTGCAGGACGATTTCAATCAACTGCGACGACAAAAAGCTTTGCTTGGGACGAAAATCGACAATGCAAAGGACGATGAAAGGCTTGCAAGCCGAAATGCAGACCTGAATCGTCGTCGGGCTCAGGAAGCTGTGCTGAACGACGCTCATGTTATTTGTGCAACACTCAGTGGATCCGGGCATGAAATGTTTCAGGGCTTGAGCATCGAGTTCGAGACTGTCATTGTCGATGAGGCTGCCCAATGTGTTGAGATGAGCGCTCTCATTCCACTAAAGTATGGATGCGCCAAGTGTATCTTAGTTGGCGATCCTAAGCAACTACCACCTACTGTTTTTTCAAAAGAAGCAGCGCGTTTCCAATACGAGCAGAGCTTGTTTGTTCGCATGCAGAAGAACCATCCTCAGGATATCCATTTACTCGATACGCAATACCGTATGCATCCAGAAATTAGTTTGTTTCCGAGCCGCACGTTCTACGACGGCCTACTATTAGATGGTGGGAATATGGCCGGCTTGCGCCAGCAGCCATGGCATCAGAGTATGCTCCTTGGACCGTACCGCTTCTTCGATGTGCAAGGTCAACAGCAAGCAGCGCCCAAGGGTCATTCACTTATTAATCTGGCTGAGATCGACATCGCTATGATGCTGTACCGGCGCCTCACATCCGACTACCCTGATTACAATTTCAAAGGCAAAGTGGGCATAATTACCCCATACAAGAGCCAACTACGGGAACTCAAATCACGCTTTTCTACAACATATGGCGCAGGTATCGTTGAGGATATCGAATTCAACACCACCGATGCTTTCCAAGGTCGAGAGAGCGAAGTCATCATCTTCTCCTGTGTGCGAGCCTCCCCATCAGGTGGTATTGGTTTCCTGCAAGACATTCGTCGTATGAACGTCGGCCTCACCCGTGCAAAATCGTCTTTGTGGGTGCTGGGCAACACTCAATCTCTCGTTCGTGGTGAATTCTGGAGGAAGTTGGTTGAAGATGCTACAGACCGGAAGCGATTAACTAAAGGTGATCTGAAGTCAATGCTCAATAAACACTCAAGCAACTTCCCAGCACCGAAAGACGGGTATGTGCAGCCACACCGACCAACACCAGATATAAAGTCAGAACCGATGAGCCGTTCAGGAAGTGGTCAGTCAAATGGGTCAGACCTCAGGCACATTAAGCAGGAGATAAAGGACGAGATCAAATCCGAAACAGCACTCGTCCATCACCCGAAGCGTAAGGCTGAGAGCAATAATGATTTTGATATTTTCAAACGCGAAAGTAGCGATGTGGAGATGAATGAGACAATATCAGAGTCGCCATCTACTACGCTTCCTGGCAATAGTGGTCGCTCGACACCAACCGCACCTTCTGACCCTACACGAAAGAGCGCAACACCTGGCGCAGAAGCAAGCGATGTACCGAATGGTACTAATTCTACTCTTGCTTTTGCTCCGATGACTATGGCAAAGCCCAAGATCAGGATGCGGCCACGTGAACCTGCGAATCCATTCATCAAGAAAAAGAAACCAAGGACTGGATGAGATCCACGATATACCGGAACAGAGGCAGAAGATATCTATTTATTTGCATGCTAGCGAACGTTTTTTATGGGTTCGCATTCATGGCGTCATCTATTGGGTAATGATGTTCACATAGACTACCAGCATATTAACAGGCGTTTTCGTGACGTCTCGATGCCTTATCAGATCTTTGTCAAGGAAATGATATCAAGCATTCGCAAGTGCGAACAGGGAGCAGCGTCTTTTTGCTTTTCCCTGTCGCTTGGTGCCCCTTAATAGATCCACCAAATCAAAATAGCGACAAATTCGTTACGAGGCCGGGGCCATCTCATTGGAAATGATCAACTGTGCCATAGTGATGTGCCGCGTGCAAAGAGCCGACCGGTAATCACAAGGAGGAACCTTCTTTGCGCCTTATGTGCGTGCTCCAATAATAATCCGCTTTTGGTATAGTTCGTAACTTTATGTGGCTTGTCTTCGTGTTGAGGCTTGCTTTAGATCGTAACTTTGCTTTTCAACACACCGTAGATGCAAGCCACTTGTGCAACGACGCCGTATTTCCCAGGTGCCTTGATTTTCATCGCACCCAGGGCGCTCGTAGAATTCCTGTAACGGTTCCATCCATGATCATCCCACTTTCGCTTTTTTGTTAGACTTCATCATCGGAAGCATAAACCTCCTTTGTTAATCTTGCTATAATAAGCAAGTCGCACGACACCTTCGTCCAACCACATTATTTTTGCACTACAGCCTGGGCGCAAATTATCGTCTGTGGCCAGCTAGTGGCCTCTACCACTTCTAAGGAAGGAACTAGAGCTATGATCGATCTTCTGTACCGTCACCGCCATGTGAATTTTGAGTGACAACGCCAGCACATTTCGTGTCACCAAAAAGTGCACCCGACCCAGAACTCCAACAATCACCCTACCTAAGTAATTAGTGATTGTCCGACTTCTAAATTTCTAGGTGAGAATCTCAACCAGATCTCATTGTCCACGACCCCGCCTACGAGCGGTGACCTGTTGTGTCGCCCCGTGCTCTCCTCATCACCAGCTTCGACAAATCATCCCTACGACGATTACCGCCTGGCGTTGCACTGCGTCAGGATTACCCCTTCACAGCCGGAAAATACTGTTACTTGCGCAAGGCCTGGATGCACTTTGCCATGAAGCCCCTGGCCAACGTTGCAATCAAAGCATCTCAGTCCGCGTGAAATACGACCACAACTGTATATGCGGTCGTCTGCTGAGGTACCTGTCGCGACCGGACTACTGGTTGTGTCACGTTATCGCCCAAATATTTCCCAACGGGTGTTTTGCTCGCGCTTTGTTCTGAGCATTGAGCGGCAAAGGAACGTAACGGCCGTCTGCAGTGCAGGCTGTGCGGGCTGCGCGAGTTGCTTTTAGGGACCTGGCGCCCGGTTGCAAACATGCTTTCTTCAAGTTCAACCGAAAGCCTTTTGGACTTGTTCCCAATGTTTGGTCATCCTGGAATCAGTGCACTTGAGTATGCGGGCCAGATCGAGGCGACGAGGAAACAAAGTGCAAGCTTGAGTGAAGGGTCACTGAAGCGCAAGCCTGCAGGAAGTAAGCGTGATGACTTCACAGCTTCTCCAAATCTCACCAATACGGAGCTAGATGGCGGCGAGGTGACACCATCGCCTCATTGTATTGACGAGTATGGCTATCAGCAGCGAAAGAGAGACACTTTTATCAACCATACTCCACGACACTATGAGGCTCGACCAAGCAAGTATGTCGAGGTGTACCGACCTTCACGAGCTGAAAGTGAGAACTACTCTCGTCCACTCTCTCGAGCTAATATGGCCAGTACCAGTCAAGCGATAACTACCCAGCGTGGTCTCAGCCCCTCATCTGAGGCCGATTCATGTTTACCACCAGATGTGAATCGTTCTTCTACAAACCCGCATCGGCGCTCATTTTCTGCACCCCCCAATAAGACGTCTACTCATGACCCGGATATTGTCACCCCTATCAGTCATCCCGCCAGGGAGTCAAGCCTCCGGAGCACCAAGACATCACACCACCAAAGCAAGGAGACGAATCATCAGCGACACCAGACACCCTTCAAGCTCGCTACTTCGAAAAGAATTGGTGTCTCAGGACATGCGCTTTCGGGACCTTGGATAACTGAACATAATCGCCATGACGCGGACGATTTCATTGGCGACGTACCCTTTGACATGGACCGCGAGGTATCAGCCGAGATAGGAACTTTTGGCATCATCCAAAAATATTTTGACAGTCAACGAGATAGCCCAATACTGTCCCCAAGCGTCAGCCCTGGACCTCTCTCCTCCAATCCACCAACTATTCCATTACCAACATCACCAGAGCCGAGCCTGCACAAATCATTCCGAGAACCCATCGCCATCTATCCGATTGATGAAATGCCAGATGAAGCACCACCCGTACCGGACAGAAGCCCAAAGCGACTCATCAATCCTGGTTTCCCATCCCCCGCCAGTTCCACAGCGTCTAAAGCAATTGATGTGGTATTCGGAGCTGACGGCCGATGCTCACCGTATAATGAGGACAAGGAAGTCCTCCATAATCCCAAAAAGAGGACCAAGCAACGACTACAAGCAAGATCTGCTGGCATAGGAAAATTAGCACCACCTATCCTCGGCCACGACGCCATCACAGCCAGCAGTAAGTTAGGTTTGAACGATTTAAGCTACTATCTGAAACACACGGGGCCTGCGACAGACATCCAGTCCGTCACGACACAACAGAAGAAGAGTTTGAAACTGTTCAAGGTCAAACAGAAGAAGAGTCTTGCTGCACGTGTTGGCTCCGTGGAAGGCTCCCCACAGCGAGCAAGAAACCGACCTCCAGTACCAACATGTGCAAGGGAGATGATCACGACTGCTGGAGCAAGACATCTAAAGATCATCATTCCAGCTGATACATCGCCTAGAAACCAGGTTTCCACATTTCCGTTAGCGGAACAGCGAATAAAGCGTCACTCAAGACACGTTCCCATCTCCTTCACCGAAGAGATGCTCAATCCTCTTGCAGGTTCACAAGTTGAGGGTATAATCGCCAGATATGAAATGCCAGAACGGTCATTCTCGACGCCTGTAACACGCTTATCTCGCAGCCCCAAGAAATCTCCAAAAACACCAGAATCTGTCCCTGTTCATTCTCATCCACTAGCCTTGCGCGACGAGCAAACACGAGCACGGAAACTTAGAGACCTCCAGCGCATCAAACGTAAACCAGTACCTGTCCACTCTCGTGAACAGCAACATCCGGTTCCTAATGCGGATGCGTTGCCAACGCCAGCTCATACCCCAGAGCCAGGCACCGCTAGTACATTCAAGGAGGAAGGCATTGAGGAGAAACGTTTGGATCGCCTCCAGGACATGGTTGAGTTGCTACAAGAACAGAACAAACAACTTACAGAGGCGCTCGCGAGATTCTTCGGGCTAAATTTCGACGGTAAGGAATTAAAGACCGAGGACATTCTTGAGGCATCAAGGGAAACTATAAATATTCACAAGGGTGTGTAGATTTTGAAATAAGGGCCAGGCAGTAGATATGAACGACGCTGGGCTATTAAGATAGCACTTGGATATGTATAAATATAATACCCCCTTCGAAGGATGAACTCAAATCCCCCGCCCGCGTATCAAGTCTATTTAATGAGGCTACAAATGCAGCCCTTGGATCCGGATCCGGATCCGGCGACGATCATGACGTTCGGTCTAAATTTAGATGACATTTTCCTAGGCTAGGTATTCAGCTGTCATCAAGCAATACTCCGCCAGCCTCAAAACATTCAAAAATAAAAATAAATCTGCTCTCGGGCTTGATCAACCCTGGCTTGAACATACTTCCTCGTGGCTCCTTTCAATCTCCTTTTCCCATCTTCCACAAGATCGCCGCTTCTCACACCGCCAGCTTATCGATAAGCCTTTGGAACCCAGCACCCCTCCATTCCTCCCTCGACAACGTTCAATTGCGCTTGCAAGAAGTGTTCTAAGCTCGGCATACACATTCATACAATCTCAAGCCCTGCATCAACCAGCTTGTGCTCCATCTAGCGAAACAATGGCCGACTTAACAGCGCCGCTCTTCACCTCAGACCTCATTTCGCCCGAAGTCCTCAAAGAATTACCAGAGGGATACAGCTGTCGTCCCATACAGAAGAATGACTACCGTAGTGGGTTCCTAGATGTGTTGAGGGTGCTCACAACTGTAGGAGACATTACTGAGGAGGTAGGCAAGCCCCCCGCCAATACATCTCATGTTGAGCCCAGTGTGTTATTCGAAGACATCTAGTGCATTGCATTGCAGCACATAGCCATTCTCAAAGCTAACTATTTTGGAATAGCAATGGAACGAGCGCTACGACTGGATGTACAAGCGCAACGACGAGTACTACCTCCTCTGCATCACCGATAGCTCTAACAAAATCGTCGGCACTGGCGCGTTGATTGTCGAGCGCAAGTTTATACACCAGTTGGGTCTTGTGGGGCATATTGAGGATATTGCTGTTGCCAAAGATCAACAAGGAAAGAAATTAGGTCTGAGGATTATCCAGGCGCTGGATTTCGTTGCTGAGAAGGTGGGCTGCTACAAGGTATGTGCAATTACTCGTTATAGATGAAGAGAATGCGCTAACATTGCAATAGACAATTCTCGATTGTTCTGAGGCGAACGAGGGCTTCTACGTCAAGTGTGGATTCAAGCGAGCTGGTCTAGAGATGGCGCATTATTATGGACGGTGAGCCATGTGTGAAATCCGCACCGGAAATAGAGACTGAGATCAGCTAGTGGGAAGCTGTGATTGCATTGGAGGCGTTGTGAACTTGCTGTGGACAATGTCCTGCGAGCAACCGGGTATAGAGAATTATAGAGTACACACGTCACATCATTGCGAGCAAAGATGCGGTGCTTTGCTGTTTGTCCGCCGAGTCGCAATGCTAGGAGAATTCGCACTACTTTGTCATCAGAGAAGAATGCGGTAGCGCAGTTTGTTCTAGCATGAACACCAGTAAGCCTTGGGGCAAATTGTTACTGCCCCCCACCTTGCACGCTACTGCAGGTACCATCGTTGATTTATAACGATTTGAAGATTTCAAGCACACCGTGGAGATTTACCACAATGAGGCCAGACTTCATTTAAAGGAATAGTCTTTGTTGCTAGTATCACTCGTTGGGGAATGCCCTTTTTGCGGGGCCTGATGCAGACAAAGCAGCAACCGCGTGACTCATACCAATTGTTGCAAATCTAACATTACTGCTACAGAAGTGCCAAAATTGAGGCCTACATAGGAGTCCAAATATGAGAGCCGAAGACATGACTCAAATTTTAGAGCAAGAGCTAGTAAAGACTGTTAATAGCGAAGTGTCGACGACAGAAGCTCCGGTGGCCTCCTCTAGCAATGCATCACAAGAAACTCCTGGCAGCAAGTTCTCCCCGTATGATCTTTCCACAGCTCCTGTCATCGATTCTGGCCTTCCATCTGAACTATGGACCATCGTTCAATCAATACCCACAAACTTTTTGCCGCTATATTTCCTCGAAGTTAGCAGGAGCCTGCTCGAAAACCCCAACCTAACAGTCTCGTACCTCTCGCGCGCAGAGCTATCGTACCAAAGCTTCACCGACGCAACTTTCAATCCAAAAGCCACAACTTCAGAAGATTTAGCCAGCATGATCAAGCATCTACGACCTGATTGTCGGCCACGGCTCTTGGAAGGCGGAGTGGACGGATACGAACTTGAATGGACAGTTGTGAGAAAACTAATCCCTCGCAATCCAAAATTAGATGACGCCCTAATGCAAACATGTCATTTATTCACATCAACAGACGAAATTGTAATCAAGGCGCTAGATGGAGTGCAACACACTACCAAAGCAGAGCGCTATCTTGTCATATACATCCCTCACATCACAAGCCCAGAAGAGATACCATTCTATCACCCCACTGTACGCTCCCTAGCCATTCTTTACACATACCTCCCGACTCACAGCCAACATCCCATCCTCCCATCCTCAGGTACTCTCTCAATATACTTCAACATATTTCCCTCTCACCCACTAGACAACCGTCTTTCCCGCACAGGATTAAAGCTCCTAGAAATCATCCACAAACATTCCAAAGGGCGACAAGCTGGATACAAAAAGCGCGTGCACCATGACCAACTCATCCCGCAAAAACGATTTCAAGACACGTATGCGCATCTCAAAGGGAAGTACGCAAAAAGCCTGATCGAAGCGTGGGTCGAACAAACGCCGCCAGAGAAACACGTCTTCGAAGACTTGGGCATTGCTGCTTTTCTCATCGAGCTGTGGACCGACATGTACACTGGGCCACCAGCGACAACAACCATTACTTCAAATGACAACGAATCGAAAAGTGCGTTCCCGGGCTTCGTCGACATAGGCTGTGGCAACGGCGTGCTAGTCTACATCCTCAACGCTGAAGGCTGGACAGGCTGGGGCTTTGATGCGCGACGGAGGAAAACGTGGTCTACATTTGGTGCCGGCTACGACGACAAATTGAAGGAATTACTCCTTGTGCCACGCATTCTCACCATGTCTTCGGCGGAAACTCTTCAAGGTACCCCTCCCGCACACGACGGTTCCTTTCCGGAGGGCACTTTCATCATCAGCAATCATGCCGACGAACTCACGCCTTGGACTCCGTTGCTCGCGCATCTTTCCAACTCGCCGTTTATCGCGATTCCATGCTGTAGTCATGACTTGGGTGGTGCGAGATTTCGGTCCCCGGTGCATAGGAAATATATCGTCGAGGACCCAAATGCAACGGGAAGGGGGAAGAACAAGCAGCCGTCTGCGTATGCTAGTTTGTGCAGTTGGGTAAGTCACTTGACTGAGAAAGTGGGATATAAGGTTGAGAAGGAGCACTTGAGAATTCCTTCGACGAGAAATATTGCTATATTGGGGCGGCAGAGTGAAGTGCGAACTGGCGAGGAAAGAAGTTTAGAGGCAAAGGCGCAGTCAGTGAGGCATTTGGTAGAGAAGGAAATGGGTGGTGCAGTCACGTTTGAGCATGTCAGGTTGATGTGGATGAAGAGTGGCAGTGAATTAGTGAAGTCAGGGAAAGGGGGGCATTGAGCGACGTTGTGGTGTAATCTCTTCATACTGGATTACTATGATGACCTTGCAGAGTTTCTAGACAGATCGTATCACGAAGTGAATAGACACTGAAGCGTAGTGGGTATCATTGAGAACATAACCATCTCTAGGTGCGCGAAGGCAGCCTAAGTGGACAATGGATTCGTAGTATCATCCTTTCATTTCGCCGCAAGCCACCGTGACCGATCCCATTTTGTGATGCAGCGAAGATTCGATATGAAGATAACCCATGAACCAGCCATTTGCTTCTTAGACGATTGAGAGACACTTAGGAAGCAGGAGCAGCACCACGTCCACGGCCAAAGCCACCACGGAACTCAGGCTTGAACTCGCCGGGGGCACCACCCTCGCCCTTCTCGCCCTGGTCACGTCGTCGGTAACCGTCACGGTCGCCGCCCCGGTCGCCGCCACGTCCACCGCGGCCTCCTCCGCGCCTTTCGCGGTCATCCCCACCACCGAGCATTCCTCGGGGAGGAGCAGAGCGCTGCTGCTTGATGTGGGTCTGGGGCACAATCTCAGCGGGGAGGTGGAGCCACTCGCGGAGGTAATCGAGACCCTCGGGGGTGAGGGTGTAGTAGTAGTACTGCCATGAGAAGCGAGTCTTGAGGTAGCCGCGGGAGGTCAACGATTGGCCTGCAAGGAATTAGACATGGTCTTGTAGCGCGTATGCACCGGAACTACTAACAGGCCTTGACGACGTAAAGATTCTTGGTATCGATATCGCCATGCTTGGGAAGGTTGAAATCCTTCTTTGCGACAAGAACGCCCTCTGTGGTGACCGTGTGTCAGCCTATCCTTATATGCAGCAAAGCCGCGAAATTGTAGAACATGCCATAGCCATGGCTCGAATGCAATTGGGAATACTAACCTCGGAAGAGGTACCTAGAAAATGAGCGTTAGCGGTTGCGCTTCCGAGAATGAATACAGGAGTCAAGTGAAGCTCAAGCTCAAGGTTGGATAAATGTCCACGTCTCGATTGTGCGGCAGCATTGACAGATATAAAGGTAGACTAACTCGTGGATCTTCTTGCGATCGGCCTTGGGAATAAGCATCTTGACGGCTGCGACTGAGTCTCGAGGATGCTGTCGTTAGATGGTGGTGGGGTGGTCGATGGGGAAGAAGTTCGCAATAGAGATAGCCAGAGCATTTTGGGAGACGAGTGCGAGTGGTCCGTGCACTCGGTTATCATTAGCGCAACGCCGTGATGCTGGCGCTTGATCAGCCTCTCCGCCTGTTGAACGCCTCTAATGCTTTTCCCTCTTGACAAAGAGACTCTCTCGCACACGGTCTAAATCATACCACATCCCTTCTTTAACAACACGGGCCACCCCAGGATAATAAAAAGCCACAACTATGGAGTCTACCATTCGGTCGCCCATCACAGTCATCGTCAACAGCGTCAAGGGACACGATCTTGCCTTCACAGCACAGAAAGATGCGCCACTCGCCGCCATCTACGACGAACTCTACCAACGCGCCCCATGGATGCAAACCTCGTCATACATCTTAACCACCAACTCGCGCCGGGCTGTCCGTCATGACAGATCTCCAGTCTCGTCACTGCTCTCCTCGCCATCAGATACCTTCCTCTCACTCCGCCTAACCGTGCCTCTATGTGGTGGCAAGGGTGGCTTTGGCTCAATCCTGCGTGCTCAGGGAGGCCGCATGTCTTCGCGCAAGAAGCAAAACGGTGATGCAAACGCGTCATCTAGGAATCTGGACGGAAGAAGGCTACGTACTGTCACCGAGGCGAAAGTGCTCGCTGAGTACCTTGCCATCAAGCCGGAGATGGAACAACGAGAGAAGGAGGAGCGGCGCAAGCGATGGGAAGATATTGTGGCGAGTACTGAGCGGAAACAGGGGGAGCTTATGAATAGCCGTGGCACCGCTCGCTTGGATGGCAAGTGGGTTGAAGACAAAGAGGAAGCGGAGACCAAGACAAGAGAGGCCATCGAAAAGATGCTGCTAGCACAAAGGGAAAGTTCAGAAGAAGACGAAGGGGGTGCATCTAAGCCAGCCGTAACAGCATCGAAGCCTCCTCAACAGCGACAGATGTTCGGATGGGATGAAGACGATGAATTCATGAGCGACAGTGAGGAAGAAGAGGACGTTTCAGAAGAAGATGTCGTGCCGCCAGCGTTTGAAGGCAAGGGCAAATCCAAAGTTGCTTGAACCTCCACATTTGTACTCTTTACAAAGGCAGATCTCCCAGTTGGCTATTATCATGCCGTTTAGGCGTTGGGCGGACTTGCAAAGTTAATCGTAGATACCCCAATCGAACTTCATATTCAATCAATACTGTACAAGTGTGGTCTCGGTCAGAGCAGCGTAAATATTCAAGCAACCTAGAATCGACACAGGATTCTAGCGCAACATATATCGTGGAACAGTAAGTTGATAATTCAGAATTCAACCTCTGGGGTGGTGTTCGCCGACGGACAACTTGCATATCACACGTGAGATTATGCGCTAGCTACCCTTGTTCCAGTCGTTATCGCGTCTCCCCACTCACTCGGCGCATGTCATGTCATGACAGAAGCCTAACTTCCTTCAACCCTCCCAACATGCCTCACTTCCTTTTCCCCCACCAGACTGGAGCATGGCTTTTGCAAGCAACAAATTTGCATCTGCGGTCCGCATTGCAGGACAACATCTCATATTGAGAAGCGCATTCAAACATGGCCAAGCTCGGACTTTCACAAGCAGTCCACGATGGCAGATCAGAACGAAAGAGATGAATGAGGACGCTTTGAAGGATTTGAAGGTCAATCAGACAAGGTTGATGGAGGACATTCACCATACATGCCAATGGGGTACAGGTGAACGATGGGGAGAGCATGTATTTCCAGACTCAGGCGCCAAATTGTGCTGACGGTTCACAGTGCTCCCACGGAGACTGGAATGTCCCGCCTTGCGCTCTCTGATGCCGATAAAGCTGCACGCGACTGGTTTATCTCAACTACAGAGGCCCTAGGCTGCAAAGTGACCGTGGATGCGATGGGAAATACCTTCGCCGTCCGGCCTGGGTTACGAAATGACAAACCCCCTACGTTTGTTGGCAGCCATTTGGACACACAACCAACTGGTGGTCGTTATGATGGAATTTTAGGCGTCACAGCTGGTGTTGAAATGCTAAAAGTGTTAAACGACAACTGGACGGAGACAGAGTATCCTGTCGGTGTCGTAAATTGGACCAACGAGGAAGGGGCACGGTTCCCCAAGTCAATGGTGTCTTCAGGCGTATGGGCAGGAGATATACCAGTGGACACCGCACACAATCTTCGCGAAGTGCACCCAGGCACAGCTACAATGGCCGAAGAACTCAAGAGAATAGGATATCTAGGCAACACGCCAGCTAGTTATGAAGCCATGCCGATGGCGGCTCATTTCGAACTTCACATCGAGCAAGGGCCCCTCCTAGAGATGTCAAACAAGAAGATTGGCGTTGTTACGGGAGTACAGGCATACAAGTGGCTCACAGTCAATGTTAAAGGTCGTGATACACATACGGGCACCACGGATCTCAAATCTCGCGCAGACGCGCTTCTCACAGCTTCAAAGATGATTCTACACTCACATCGCCTTGCCACTGTAAATAGTGCTCTCGCATCCACTGGAATCCTTCGCCTACAACCTGGATCGACAAACACAGTCCCAGGCTCCGTATCCTTCAGTCTTGACATTCGCGCACCCAAGGACTCAACTGTTGCTAAGATGACCGAGTTGATTTTACAAGACTTTCCTAAGATCGCGGCTGGAGAAGACGTGCTAAACTCAAATCTGGGCTGTACTTCCGGCCTACCATTATCCGTTGAAATCGTGGAGGACTTTTCATCACCCGCTACCACTTTCCATGGCGATTGCATCTCGTCGGTTCGACAGTCTGCAGACCATGTTCTCGGCCCCGGCAGCCGTAATTTAATCATGGAAATGACATCCGGCGCTGGCCACGACAGCGTGTATACGAGCAAGCGATGCCCTACAAGTATGATCTTTGTTCCGTGCAGAGAAGGAGTAAGTCATAATCCCAGGGAGTTCTGTAAGGAGGAAGATTGTGCTATGGGGGCTCAAGTGTTATTGCAGAGTGTGGTCAGATTTGATCGGATGAGAGATGAGAGGAGAGTCAGCTGGAAACAGGAGCCGTATACGCTTTGAACAGTTGCACAATGTAGTTTGCAGACGAACCATCTTTTATCATAAATTGATGTCCACCCCACCTTCTTTGTATCATCTGTGGTGCGTAGCCTAAAACCATAGTCGCAGCTGCCTTTATCCTTGTGCATACCAACCATCCTCAGCTCTAACATCCACAACCCGAATTCTTGGCCATATCTCAATTATCTAGTCGTCAGTTTTGCGTATCAGGAATACATCGACACCATCCGCGACGTTACGGCGCGTACACAATGAAAAGTTACCTCTGTGTAGATTCTTCCAGGTCAATTCTATTTTGTATTCGTCTATTGCTAATGCGTATGTGGCGGCGATAGGAGGAACTTCTAGCCCCGAGACATTTATGAGGCTGTTGATAGTTATGTGCTCAACCAAAGGCGGATTTGCTGTTGGACGCCGAACGGATGTACGCATGACGGTGTACATTTGGCCGGTTGGAGGGCATGGGGTATAACTATTCATGGGTGGTAGCTTTCAGTTATACTTGCTCGTGATAAGGGAAATAATTCGTTTCAATGAGCTGCAAGAAGGTATAGTTATACTATTAAGTAGATGAGCTTTGTTTGCTTGAATTTAGTTATTCTAATACGACCGGATAATCGTCATGACTGGTTGCTTCTGGCAAAAGCCCCTCCGAAAAAATGGTCAGGCTAAAATATGGCTCAAACGGTGATATTCTCTTTGTGTAATAGTTGTTGGTTGCTCCTCAGGTAGAGATGCTACGGAGCACTCTTACGGTATAGAGTGAATTTTTTGGGGGGAAACCCGAGTTTTGGTTGATAGCAAGTACTACACTGGTCTATCCTCGTATTGGTTCTTATTTTAGGTAGGGAAGCTTAGAGGAGATAACACTGTTCTTGAGCGGCGCTGTTACACTGTTGGTACTGTGCCACCTGGGCACGCTCTTTCGAGTCTCACGCCACCTCTTCTTCGATGGTTCACTAGCTGCACTCACCCCCGTAAATAATCAACACACACAACAGTATTATATGTAATTTTCTCATATGTGCGCTGCATCGTTGATGACCTCAATGATATAAAATTATGGAGTACTACCGTGGTACCTTACTGGCGGTCATTACAGCCATCTCTTTCACAACAGCAATCACTCAGGGTCCGCTTGCACTTTCGTCCTATGATTCAAAGGCTTCTTCTACCAAATCATTTGAATAGCTCCCTACCACTGCTACGCGGCTTGCCCCGTGAACAGGTCTCGACTCGGGCCTACTACGATCCAGCGCTCCACTTCGGCGATTCTTCTTGCTTTCTCCAACAAGTGCTCCCACATGGCAAATCGCCTAGCCGGCCAAAGCTTGGTCTTCGCCCATGGCTGCAGCACCGACTATCACAATTGCCGAGTGTGGAAATGCGACAAAGACGATCGCCCATCTTGAACCTCTGAGGAAATTCAAACAAGACAGAGAGCTGGTAGGCATTTATTAGTCAAAAGTGTGTACAATTGCTATTATTCGCCGTTGATTGTCTCAGAGAATCTGAGTAGCATTCCGTTATCCAACGAACCCAGACTGAAATTGCATAATTTCATCTTGGAAGAATCTCAAGTTCCGATGTTGTCTCACATTCTAGGGATCGTGAAATCATTCTTGAGAAAATGTTGGGACAACTTTATGCCTCCTCAGGTGTAAACATGATGGAACGAATTGCCGGTCACTCTTTACCAGTCAACACAGGCTAGCACTTGCCCCACGGAATGAGGTGGAATCGAGGCTGGAATAGGCATTCGTCTTAAAGACTTCAATCCAGTCTATGGCGAGACTAGGCGACCAGTTGAACGAAGAGGTGACCCTAGTGTAGCTCGTGGCGTTTCTGGTAAGATGCGCGTCGGGGCCACCCGACTCATAAAGACGAGATTTTGTACGAGTCTTGCGATCTGGCCGTCCCTGGATCATTCACGATCCAGTCGTAGAGAGTCTTCCTCCCGCACTGTCAAGCTGGGGTTGTAGAAATGGTACATACCCCAGAGCTAGACAGCGATTCAGTTTCATGTGCCTCCTGTGGGGCATTTTTTGCGGGGAAGCGTCATATCTCCACGCAAAATCCCGACTCACAACCTTGGAACACCGAAACTTCGCAGCGTGGAGAGTAGGTTGCAGTTGGTTTAATTTCTATGCAAAACGACTAAATTTTTGATCTCACCATATATATTCATGCATCTCAAGAAGGCGTCAAGAATTACATATTTGCTGTTTAGATAAGTATCGGAGGCGGGTCTAACCGGATAGGCGAGTCTCCTTTAGACCAGGTAGGGGTTCTCCATCTTAATCTGCAAAACTCGTAGCATTTACCCCGGGCCTGTGGGGCCCTGATAATGAAAATGGTCGTGCGGAGAGAGCACAGATGCACTTCTTGGGTTTTAAGGTCCACGCCCAGCACATCCATCGGCTATTGGATGCTAATCGCTGGTTAATGGGAGGTGCCGATTATTCTTAAGCCTGTGCTGCCGCACCTGTTTCTTGGACCTCTTTATTTGTGTTTGACATCGATTGTCGCACGACTTCTCTAACAACGAATGCGTTGACGGTACCTAGCCATCATGGGTTTCTTGGGTATCATCGAGGACACGAAGCTGGCGCATGTGCCAGCCACTGTCATTCTCAGCGAGGAACAGAACCAAACGAACGAGTCCACGGCGGGCCTGAAGCGTGGGACTGGCAAAGATGCAGATATCATTCTGATCCCACAGCCGTAAGTATTATCCATCCTTCCATTCTTGACGGTTATTGCCCGGATGTTATAATATGATCCATAATGCTTGTGACTTACTTATTTCCAGATCCGAAGACCCAAACGATCCTCTCAACTGGTCAAAGACTAAGAAGTGGATCATTATGTGTATCATCTCTTATGGCTCTGTCCTGTACGCTGCGGTCCTTTCGCCTCTTCTCTCACCAGCTCTAGTTGTCATTGCGAAAGATTTCAACAAGCAAATCGCCGATATCACAGTCATCTCTGGATATATGCTTCTCGTCACTGGTAGTGTAGGACCATTGGTTAGTGCGTGCGCGCGCAAATATGGAAAGAGACCTATGCTTCTTATTGCCGCATTTTTTGGCCTACTTGGAACCATTATCGGAAGCGCCGCATACAGCTATAAAGGACTGATGGCAGGAAGGATCATTCAGGGTGGATCAGTGTTCGTAAAAACTGTCTCAAGCACTGTATGACTGAAATTGACATACGACAGATCAGCTTTCGAGTCTCTTGTCGTCTCGATGATTGGCGATCTTTTTTTCGTTCATCAGCGAGGAATGTATATGACACTCATCCAGTTCATCCTTGGCGCCGCATCGAACTTCTCGGCAATTATCGTCGGACCCATCGCAACGAATCTGGGATGGCGATATCTTTTCCACATTCTCATCCCATTCACAGCCCTTGAGCTCATCCTACTCTATTTCTTCGTACCAGAAACGTCATACAACCGCGACCATCGTTACGATATCGATGAACTTTCACAGGATAATCTGCATGATCTCGCGGAGATTGAGAAGCGCCATGCAAATATGGCAGGGAAAGGCAGTGACGAGGTGATCAAAGTGGAGACGGCGACAAGCACACCTCCTGTTCTCCGGCCTAAAAAGACGTTTAAGCAGGAGCTGGTAATCTTCACGGGCACATATAGCACCGACAATATCATCCAGCTCACCATTGCTCCTTTTGCAGTTTGTGCAAATTTAGCAGTCCTTTGGATGGTCATCGTTACAGGGGGCTTGACAGCTTTCTTTGTGGCGCAATCATACGACATGGCACAAATATTTATGGCGCCTCCTTATCTCCTCTCCGCGGCTGGGGTAGGCTATCTCTCTCTTGGGCCTTTTCTAGGTGGTCTCCTAGGATCCATTGTCCTTGGCGCCTCGCTTGACCCGCTTGCAAAGTGGTGCGCGAAGAAGAACAAAGGTGTTTACGAGCCCGAGTACCGACTTCTAGGCATGATTCCCTCAGTGACCATCATGATCGGTCTCTGCCTTTTTGGGTATTATGCCGAACGAGGAGCGTCATTCTACCTAACGGCATTTTTCCATGGCATGGATCTGTTCGGTATTGTCTGCGCTGCTATTGCCTCGTCTACTTACGTTCTTGACGCATTCCGCGACATCAGCGCTGAAGTCTTCATCATCAACATGGTATTCAAGAACTTTTTGTTTTACGGATTCTCTTACTTTGTCAATAATTGGACGGCGAAGAGTGGACCAGCGATTGTATTTTATGTCTTTGCTGCTGTTGCCGCAGTGATGATCCTCACAACGCCCATCTTTTTCTTCTGGGGCAAGAAGTATAGGAGTTATTGGTGCAGACATAATTTGCTTCGCAAATGGGGGATTACCACCCATGCCGAGTTGTAGGGATTACCTGTCTTAAAGTGTGGATAAGAAAAAATTTCGTCAAACGCCACAAACAGATAAATTACTTATTTTGGATCCAAAGACTCACTCTTTGGCTTCTGTAAACACGTGTTGATTTTGCAATTACCAATGTCTCCCGTAAGCAAGTTGGTTGCTTCTCGAATGGGTCACTTGTGAATGTCTTCCCATAATTAACCGGGAGTAGCAAGGGCTGTCGACGCTCATGTGGACCTGCTCTTGATGTTGACCTTGTCGCCATAAGGCATAGGATACTATTCATAGAAGTAGGGCTGCCAAAGGCCCTCACCTGAAATTGTGTATCACCTGAATACAGACTGCTTCGACTACTGTGTCTTCTTCTAAGACTTTTATGATCATCAAGATAGATAGATCTAAAAATACACCCCTCAGTTCGCCATACCCGGCTTGACTGTCCACATCTTTGCCCTATCCAAGCTACAACCGGACAAACGGGTGTTGGAATATTCCGATAAGGCTATCCAAAGAAGTGGAAATATATAACTTTGCATACGCGAGCTGATTGCACCATATCGGGTCATATCGAGCTCGCGATTTGATTTGGCGGATGTTTCAAAACGGCTCCTGCAAGTAAGATAGTGTACAGTAGTGTGAGGTCAACCTTGTAAGCTCCACTTAGGTGTAGCTTGCAAGGCATAAAGTACCTCAAAGATAGCATCCGGCGAGAAAACCCACGTCACAATTAACATTAGGGAATTTCGAAGAGTAAAAATGGGAGTCAGCACTTGGCTAGTCTCACTTTTTCCAAAAGCAGGAAAGGAGAAGTGTTATAGGGAGTTTAGCGACTATTGCGTCTGTAGTTGGGCGCTTCGAGCATATGTTACAGCCCGATGTAGATTGACAGGCGCTCGCTTGTGCATGTCACCCACGTTGCTTTGCTTGCACTGCAATATCAAGCCATTGTCACAAACGTCCAGACCCTTCAAGACGCCCACCCAAGCGCTCATGTTACGCGAGTAGATTCATCCACTTCACTGGGAATAAGGCTCGAAAACGTTCAATTAGAGTTGCAGCCACCAGGAGATATGGTTCAGCGCGTACAGTAGACTAGAAGAGTATATGTCCTGGCAAGGAGAAGGTGCCTGATGATCCGGTACTTTGGTGCAGGAGAAAGGCTGTAGGGCTGGCGGTTAAGCAGGTTGACGTGCGAGGTGGGTCACCAAAGAGGCCTGTGGGCGCCTACTGGCTGCTGGGAGATTGAGGGGTTGTTTGTGTTGTTGTTGTCGAGGGGCAACGAGTGGGTTGGTGATGTGACGGTTGAGGTGATGAGATGTGTTCAAGTTTAGGAATGATGAAAGGCGGGAGGGCGCAACAGGGAGAAGCTACGTGAAAATCGTGGTAGCTGTATTGACTGGTTCATTGTTTCTGCTTCATCCTATCCTATCTCCAGGGTTGTTGTTGGTCAATGGCAGGATCTGGGCTGCAGCCTTGCTGAGGCAACGAGATCGAGCGGGCGGGCCACTGGGAGCCCAAGCCACGTCTTTTCTCCCATTTGGTGTATTTGAACCGTCTGGATTCGATGAATTTGGGTGATTTTCCAGAATATGGGCCAGCTCCCATGATGCCCTCAAAGCTTGACTGGCTGCTAACACCAATGCGGACAACGGGCGGCTACAGAATCCTTCACAGCCAGTCAGTGCGCCCCGTCCTGGCCGACGCCCCGCTCCACATCTCCATCGCCCACGCATCGCTGCACGAGCTTCCAGTCAGTGCAACACCGTCCAATTCTCCAATTCGTCCGCTTGCAAGTCATGCGAACTTGACCAGCCCTAGGCTGAGGTCAACTGTGCAGGGGCCCTGGGGCATTTGATTCGATTGCGAGCCACGAGGTGGCTTGCCCGTCTTTTCTCTGGGCCCTTCAAGGCCATCTTCACTCTGCGCCGTCTGTGCGCCGCCTTGCGCTGCGCCATCTCGCAGCAGCATGGTGGAGTTCGATTAGGTTTTTCCGTTGCTTGACATGTCGCGCAAGATTCAGATGAAGAGGTGGGAGAGACTTACCGTTGTGTGACTCTCATAGTATAGGTATAAGGGCTGCCTTTCGGGCGGACGCACGTCAGGAACGCGCCACGGATCAGGAGGAAGTCCCGCTGCAACTGACGACGCCTCCCGCATGAAGTAGCGATGATCCAGGCTACTCCACCTGACTCCTATTGGCGACGGGTGCTGCTCCTCCAGTCATCTCACCGACGCTGCACAGCAGCTGCACAGCGATGCCATCGGTAACGAGATAATCCCAAAGATTAATCATGCAGCCACGGACGTGATAGTGCATTGGTTTCGGTAATGCCTTAGGTGTTCGGCCCCCCTGGCTCGACGTCGCTATCACATCTTGGCCCAATAGCGTGGGTGATGGTGAGCGGTTGAATATCATTTACCATTTGCTGCCACAATACGGGCCCTAATCCCTGCTTGCGACCCATCATCATCCGCACCAAACCAACATAAGGCACTCTCCAGCTGCTCTTCAGTGCTCACCCATCATATCTGATCCGTAGTGGCCCGCTATCACGAACCACCTATATTCTTTCCACCCTGTGGTCTTCTGTGAGCATTTCCTACCAAGTGTTCTCATCGTCACCTGGAACCGTGCCACAGCCCATCGCTACACAATACTCTTCCGCGTCGCAATTGGCGCCACACGCATAAATATCGATCCAGAAAACGTTCCTGCTGCATCTCCACACCGCATTGTCACATAATACAAAGCCCCACACTGGGATCCATGCAGCGTCGGTTTCCCGGATGTTTTAAGCAATCGCTGCCCCAAACCTTCCGCCCACTGGCCTAGGACGCCTCGACACTGGTCCCAGCCCTTGCTGGTGGAAGTGTTCCACACACTAAAAACAACAACAACCAGCTCTGCGGTATCGATTCTTCGGACTTGAAAATGCCAGCTATTCGAGAGGTCATGGTTGAGCGGGCGAGCGAAGCCTTGGGGCGGTTGGTGGCTTCGGTATCGCGGACCGAGCGGGGAGATACTACACTCACACGACGAATAAATATTCCATTCAACAGTTCGAGCCCGGCAGGGCTGATTGAAGCCAACACCGTGGATCCATGGAAAGAAAGTGGGAAATATGCGTTGGCCTACGTTTACTTTTGCATACCATTGCTGGTCTTCGCTGCGCTTCTGCGCTATTACCACCTTTTTACGGACAAGATCCGGACAGCATTACACCAACAAGAGGTATTGCAATCCTCAACGACATCCTCTCCCGACACAGACTACGAAATGTCGGTTCTGTATACTGACAAGTCTACTCATAAGTTCTTTCCGCGCGAAGGTCCATTACCCAGCGCACCCAAAACACAGTCAAGTGTTTCCTCGGTCGGGCCCATTAACAACATGGTTGCTTTCTTTCGATTCATCTTCTATCGCCCAATACGGCAAATCAACATCCGAAAAGGCTGGAGACCACTTGTCTTCCCATCCCTGGGTGTCACATGTATTGTGATTGGTGCATTAGCTGTGGGACTTCTCTACTCGTTCCTTCCACAGCCTCTTTTTTGGAAAAGCATTGCTTATGGGTCGCCTCCCCTCGCTATCAGGTCCGGTATGCTGGCGGTGGCGCTCCTGCCTTGGATCGTCACATTGTCAATGAAGGCCAACATGATTACAATGATCACTGGTATTGGACATGAAAGACTAAACGTGTTGCATCGATGGGCCGCCTACATCTGCTTAGTGTTAAGCATCATCCACACGGTACCCTTCTACGTTACGCCAGTTTGGGACAAAGGGGCTCGGTATGTGTTTGAGCAAATTTTCTCTCAGACGGGCTTCTATGTCTATGGTACCGGTGTTGCTGCCCTTGTACCCCTTTGCTTCCTATGTTTACATTCTTTTGGGCCCCTTCGGCATCGGATGTACGAACTGTTTGTGGCCCTTCATGTTCCAGTCGCCATGGTGTTTCTTGGGATGATGTTCTGGCACTGCCATAACTATCTGACATCATGGCACTACCTCTTCTCAACGCTGGCAATTTGGATCTTGTCCTACGTTATGCGATTGTTCTACCTCAACTGGACTCGTCCGGGCCGGCTATCATGGCTCATTGGTGACGAGGCTGCCGTCACTCTTATGCCGGAGAACGCCATTAAGATCACTATCCCCACTCAAGTTAGGTGGAGGCCTGGACAGTACGTCTACCTGCGAATGCCAGGCATCTCCGTGTTTGAGAACCACCCCTTCACTATCGCATCGTTATGCGACGAGGACTTTCCATCCGAGTATGGTGAGGGATACCGGGATATGGTCATCGTCTTCCGACCATTCGGAGGATTCACCAAAAAGGTTCGCCAGGCCGCGCTTGAACATGGACCCTGGCATACCTACCGAGCGTTTGTTGACGGGCCGTATGGAGGCATGCAACGACGCATCGAAGCATTTGACGATGTTGTTCTCATCGCCGGCGGCAGTGGCATTACTGCCATTATTTCCCAACTCCTAACACTTATCAAGAAGATGCGCGATGGCAAGGCTGCCACGCGCAAAATTCACGTCATCTGGGCTCTCAAGCGCCCAGAGACAATGGAATGGTTCAAAGAAGAATTGCGCATTTGCCGAGAATACGCACCGCCAGAGACAGTCGAATGCCAATTTTACATCACAGCCGCTAAACGGAATGCTGGCGGCAGGCTCGTGAGCGCAAGGACACCTAATCGCCCTGTATCAGTGTTCTTCCATGACAAGGTCAACGACGCATTCCAGAACATCGCCGACCACCGTCTCTCAGGCATCTCGACAAAAAGGCACTCGGCGCTCATCCGCGATGAAGCGCAAGGCGACGCAGAGAAAGAGAGCGAGCTTCGCCGTGAGAATGAAGATAGCATAACCGCACTCCCGCAGGCGCACATGGTCCCTATTAATCGAGGACACCTTGCGCCCCCGCGACCTAGCTTCCAAAGCCACCATTCAGGTACTTCAGAATCCCCGGATCCAGACGTAATTGCGCCTGCACCCCGTTCGCTTGTCACCCGACGCCAGGATCGCAACCTCTCACTCGACATCTCACAAGCTGTAGCCTCCGGCTCAGGCGCCATCAATCCTGAGATCGTGCATGACCCCCAAGAAGGCGGCGGAGTGCAAGGCTTTGACTTTGGATTTCCCTCTACGCCTACCGAGTTTCAGAAGAATCTTATGAGATTTGCTTTCTTGCCTGCGGCGGTGAAGAAGAAGGATGGATGGAGTACAGAGTATGGTCGCCCAGATATACCATACTTGCTCAAGGGACTGAGCAAGGACTTTGGGCGACGGACGTGCGTGTTTGTTTGTGGACCGCCGACTATGCGTGTGAGCGTCAGCGAAACGGTCGCCCAGCTCCAGCGGTCGGTGTGGAGTGATAGCAAGCGCGACGAGATCTTCCTGCATGCAGAGAATTACGCGTTGTAGGGCGGTATCTGAGAGACACTAATACCTCTAGGATTGTCTTTATGTTTGTGCATAGCGTGGACATGGTTGGATTGTATATACCCCTTTCTATCTCTTCTTGTATCTACATGGTGGCCCGAGTCAGCAGAGAGCTTGGTCACGTTTTCTTTATCTCATCAAGATATCCGGCTTGAGATGGCCAATCATGACAAAAAAGCAAATAACATTTACACAAAATTTTCCCTGTGCATGCTATGGCTCGAGCTCGGTGCCGATCGGTGTCAGTTCACGCAGGCGCAATACAGTTTCCAATACAGTTTGTTTTGCGCATGGTTTGCATCATGGCTTCGATGACAAGCATTGAGGGCAGATATTCACATGGACATTGGCCCAGTCGGGTCGGCAGCACATGATGAAGGGCATCCCATGTAGCTGTCACCTTCTTGATTTGGTCCAACACTTGGTACCGGGATAGTCTCCAGGTCTACCCCTCTATGCGAGCTGGTGGGGTCATTTCATCCATGAACTCGGGCGGCACAATTAGCAGAACCCTGGTCTGAAAGGCCGAGGAGGGTGCGCCGTCGGAGGAGATAAGCCGCGCCTGAATGAGACGTGTGGTTCAACGCGGCACGGCAGAGGGTAGCCAGCAAGAGACGGCAAAAAGCAAGAAGAGACGGGGAGGGCTAGAGATAAAGTGGAGGAGACGGGGATGGAAATGGAGGTGAAGGAGACAGAGGAGGAGGGTCGTGTTTTATGCACACGGGCGGGCCAGCGCATAGGCATCATATGTAGGCATAGTGGTAGGGCTGCAGCCGGGCGGGAGAGTGATGGACAGGAGATGATGGGACGATGGGCAAAAAGTGGGGAGACGAGGGTGTGTTGCTTTTGGTGCGTCTCCGTGCATTCGGCAAGTGTGCAGCGCTTGGCAACTTCACAGTCACTTAACCAAAACCGCGGGCGGCTGCTGCTTGTGCTGCTGCTGCTGCCTTTGTAACGTTGCCCAACATTGAACCTCTTGCTCCTGTGCTAGTAACCATTGCTAGCTGCATCTGTCGCAGACTGCCGTGTGCAGCGTCGAACATTCCCGGCAATGTTCGTTGTATAATATAATGTGCACATGTCCGCCATCCCAGTCACTGAACTGGGCCTCAACTCGAGCGAGTCGAGATATCTCCAGCAGCAGATTGCCGCGTCGCAGCAGGGCAGCAGCTCGTCTCGCGCCGCCTCGCACGCCTCGAGCCAGGGCCGTCTCCTCCTGGATCCCACCAGCCTCCAGGCGCTCAGCGCCCACTTTGATCGTCTGATGTACTCGATCCAGCAGCGATGGCACTATGTCAGTGGATGCTACCTGGGTGCAGCTCCTCCTCCACTCCCACTAACAGTCACGCAGCTCACCCAGCAGACCCAAACCGCCACCCAGGTCCAGTACGACCGCGCGGGCAACGCCATCCAAAACGCTGATCAGGAAATCGCCCGCTTCCGCGCCATTCTCCGTGAAATCGACGAGCTCCAGGTCGAATTCGACAAGGTGCGTCGCATTGGCGAAATCGTAAAGGGTTTCAAGTCCAGGGTCGACCGCCTGGATCGTCGAATATAGCCATTCACCCAACCACCACCACTACCACTACCACTACCACTACCCCTACCCCTACCACTACTACTAACATACCCTACGTCCACGAATCAAGAGAGGAATGCCTCACGGCAGGAAAAGATTGCAAGGCCTCACCGCCATGGCGTTATTGTATTTCACAGGAACCATCATGGGAATACCCATTTCCTTTATTCCCTTCTCCCACTTACCCACCATGTAATGCCTCCACCATCACCGGCCGTATCTTTCTCCATAACAAGCCTACCTTTCTATTTCTGTATACCTCGCACAGACAACATATACCAACCGCCTTTCCACCCTTCCTCACATGTTCTCTCCCACCGTGCAACCAACCACGCCCACACATTGACCTCCCTTCCATCTTCCGCTCTGCTTCCCAGATCACCAGCAATAAATACTTATGCTGTGTCGCAGCTACCGCATGGGAATCCGTCTGGACACAATTACGCTTTTTCGTTCGTGGGGTTTCAGCCACGGCGCATCGCCATGCGCGCCGCGACGAAAGGCGAAGGGCTTGCAGGCGCCCAGTTACACAGGCGGGCTCAAAGGGGAAAGACAATTATGTGGGTTTGGGTAGATGGGGAGGATTGGCGTAGTGGCTTGGATGCATGTGGATTGTTCACATGGTGTGCGTCTTACTGCACGTCCTACTGTTCTACTTTCATCATATGGTACTACGAGTTTTTGTCTTTTTGCTTCCTTATTCAAGATCCATGGTCTCTGTTGTGTACGGATTTGGATGGGTAGGCTATAGTCTGTTAGCGTTCATTATATTCAATATCTGTTTACTCGTTATCTTCACAGCATTAGTCCATTCAATAGTCTCTATACAGCTATCATTATCCGTCTCACTACCTCACTACATTGAAATCTACCGAACTGTGCTTCCTCCATTCATCGATTTAACTCCTTGCTCTACCACTATAACTGGGTTTGGCGAATTTCTTTTTGGACGCCGTCGAGCTCGTTGCACCCCGCGCTCGAAAATATATATTTGCTCAATATAGCCGTACTTTGAACCTTCTGGGCTATTGGGTAGCATTATACGTCCTGTATATCTGCTTGCTATGGTTCATCTACCAATCGTCTTTATCGGATTCATCATCTATGTGATGTTAGCATATAGACACCACAGAGAAGAATACGTGCACTTACCACTATGACTAACTTTGGCCTTCCTTGCTGCAAGTGCGCTAGCCAGTGCTCCTGCTAAACCAGCTTCGGCTCCAGGTGTTGCTGGACCGCTGGCACCTCCAGAAGCGCCTGCAGCAGGCTCTGAACCAGGTACTGCTGCCTTGCTGCGATCTCTCTTATCTGACTCTGCAACCTTCTTCAATCTTGCACCACCACGAATATCGGCCAACAATCCATCCCGCCCTGGCGCTGGTTTTGGTAGAGGTGGGCCGCCTGAGGGTGGCGGTGGTGGACCAGCGTCTCTCGAGGGCATAGGTGGAGGCGGTGGTGGCCCTGACCCTGGAGGCATTGGAGGCGGAGGGGGTGGCGCGCCACTGCTTGGCATTGGAGGCGGAGGAGGTGGTGCGCCACTGTTTGGCATTGGGGGCGGAGGTGGTGCGCCGCTGTTTGGCATTGGAGGCGGAGGAGGTGGTGCGCTACTGTTTGGCATTGGGGGAGGAGGTGGTGCGCTGCTGTTTGGCATCGGAGGAGGAGGTACCGCACTAGTGGGCATAGGTGGCGGTGGGACCGACTTGTTCGGCATTGGTGGCAACGGTGGAACAGCAGACGTAGGCGGTAACGGGGGCGGAGGAGGGGCTCCAGCCGCAGGCGGTGGAGGTGTAGGGCGAGATGACGAGGGTGGCAACGGAGGAGGAGCAGCATGGACCGGTGGTAGAGGAGGAGCAGCGTGCACCGGTAGAGGAGGGGGAGCAGCGTGCACCGGCTGAGGGGGAGGAGCGGCGTGCACTGGCTGAGGGGGAGGCGGGACTGGCGCGGCTGGAGCTTTCGGAGGTAGTGGCGGAGGAGCTGATGAGATGTCTCGCGCGGGTGGTGGAGGCGGCACAGACGCTCCTCGACTTGGGGGAGGAGGGGGTGCCCCTGAAGGTACGCGATTGCCAGCAAAAGGCGGAGGCACGCCAAACTTGGGCCCTGCTGGTTTCTCATCGTCGTTGACAGGAGTCTTGGGTGGTCGTGGCGGAGGCGGAGGACCTGGATTAGCGACGTTCGACGACGCTCGCGCTCGATTCGGCGGCGTTGGCGGCAGATTCGCGAATTTGCCTGCATCTGCAATTGGGGGTGGTGCTCTAAAGGTTGGCTTCGGTGGTGGGGGCGGTGAGGGTTCTCGGGGTGGAGATGCTGGTGCTGGGCTTGCGGAAGAATTGCGGTTGATACCAGGCGCGTCAGCCTTTGTTCGTCGAGCTGGCGGAGGGGCTGGCGGAGGTCCTCGCCTTGAAGTGGTCGTACTGCCTGTGTGTTGTGGGCTAATAGGTCCTCTTGCCGGGGCACTCGGTGGCGGTGGAGGAGGAGCCCTTGCTCTCTTCTCGCTGTTCTCGGTCTGCAGTTTCTCCCCGGTCTTCCTCTGCTCAATATACAGTTTGATAAAGTCGGCATTCTCCTCAATCTGGTCTTCTGTGATTCCCATGGCCAATAGTTCTTTCAGTAGCGGCTGCCATGACGGGTCCGTGGTATCGATTGCAGAGCTTCTGGCGCTCGTGGCATTAGAGTGACTGCTCGGCGACGGCAAGGTGACGTTGGCAGGAGGGATGATGGATTGAGTGGGCGCTGCCTGTGGAGCGTGGCGATGGCCAAAGATGCCCATAATGCCGTGGCTGCTGTGCCCAGCGCTCTTGCCGTTGGCTGCAGGCTGCCTGCTGCTGCCGGCCGTGGCACCAAACGGCTTCGCTTTGGTATTCTTGTGCGCATTCCTCTCGCGATCGTCGAGCTTCTTCTTGAACGTCTTGGCCTCCTTCTCGTCGGCAAACGACAGCCCGGCCAGACAGTCCTCGAGCTCGAAGGTGTGGAAGAAGACACGGTCCTGGTTGTAGGCGAAGGTGTCGTATATCTCCTGGTCCCATATGACGCCACGGCTGGCCGACGAGATGTCGACCAGCTTCAGCCAGAAGGTGTTGCCGACCAAGTCATTGGCGAGCACGGCAGCGCCCTGGAGGCCGGTGTAGGTCCACTTGTGCTTGTTGGGGTAGGCAATGTACAGCTTGGCCACGGCAACGGCGTGGATCTTGTTGGCCGACTTGGGGACGGTGCGCTTCACCGTCTGCTTGTCCTCGTCGGAGAGAATCGACGGCATTACGGCGAGTTAAGAATGGGGAAGAATGGCGGACGGGCGGTGGTGTGGGCAAGTCCAGCTCAGCGGGGGGTTGTGCTTCGCTCGCCGATTAGGCAGCACATGTAGGTTGGGGGACGCAGTCGCAATCGACTGCTGGATGCCGTGGAACTGGCGTGCGAAGGCTGGGGCTAAAGTGGGAGTAGTTGGCGGCCACGTGCCACGGGTGCAATGGGGAACTGTGAGTGGCAGTCGTGTCTTAGGAACAAGAGACGTCAGTGAGGGCTGCCCAGACACGCAACCCGACCGCCTGGAACCTCAACGGCAACCACAACGGGACGCCAAGACATAAAACGCTCTCTCTCGGAACTAGCCATCCCATCACTGGTCAACGCATTCACTCGTCCAACAACTTCCTCATGCTAGAAATCGACTCTTGATTTTATCTACCTAGTCTTCTTGCCTTGTGCTAGTTCTTCACAACATACAAGTCAACGTACTCGTCTATGTCCATATTATCCAGCGACTTCGCATCCTGCGCCAACTTGACAAGCTTATCAACATGCTCAGCCGGATAGTGCGGGCCCAGATGTCTCTTGTACTTGGCCAAGATCTCTGGTTTCGCCTCCTCACGGCGGAGCCGGTGGCCTAGTGGCGCTTCAACTACCTCTTCCTCAAGAACAGTGCCGTCCTTGAGTGTCACCGTCAGCGCATTGGAAATGGTGCGCTTCGCGGGGTCATGGTAGTCCTTGGTGAACTGTGGGTCTTCAACGCAGCTGATGCGCTGGCGGAGGGACTCGACCAGCGCAGAGGTAGCGGCCTCGCTGTCATCGGGGTAGTCGGTTGCCTCGAGGCGGTTGAAGACGAACATGGTGGAGACCATGTACTGTAAGTTTTCATTAGCATGACTTCGTGATATATTCGTATGCTAGTCTTACCTGGACGCAATGATCGCGGTCAGCAAAGTTCTCCATGGGCTTGAATTGCTTGTCGATGATTCGGATGCAGGCTTCGTGTGTACGGTTGACAACGCTCTCAATATCTTCAGCACTCTTGCCCATAGCCTTCAGCTTCTTGTTCAAGCGCTGAGCAGCTTCGACAGCGGTTTGCGAGTGGAACTCAGCTATACGAAAGTTTAGTATGCAAGACTAAGAAAAGCATATATATAGATTTCACAAGTAACTTACCCGGGTAAGAGACCTTGAACAGAACATTCTCCATAACGTAGGTGCCATATCCTCTCTGGAATTTGAACGGCTTGCCACCAAAGGCCACATCGTAAAAGCCCCAAACAGGGGCAGATAGGACGGTTGGCAGACCCTGCTCACCCTTGAGGACCTTCAAAACAAGGTTCACAGCCTTTTGGCAAGCATCACCTGCAGCCCAGGACTTACGCGACATGGTGTTGGGTGTGTGCCTGTAAGTTCGTAGCGACTGACCGTCGACAAAGGCTTGTGAGATGGCATCACGAGTTTGAGCCTCGTTAAGGCCCATCATTTTTGAGACGACTGCGGTCGAAGCAAGCTTAACGAGAACAACGTGGTCCAAACCGACCTTGTTGAACGAGTTCTCAAGGGCCATGCAGCCCTGAATTTCGTGTGCCCTGATCATGGCTTCTAGCACATCTCGGACCTTGAACATCTTGCCATTGCCAAGGTTGCCGCCGTTCTTATTCGTACGAGTAATCCAGTCAGCAGTCGCGAGGATGGCTCCCAAGTTGTCCGAGGGATGGCCCCACTCTGCGGCGAGCCAGCAGTCATTGAAGTCAAGCCATCTGATCATAGCACCAATGTTGAATGCACCGTTGACGGGATCGAGTTGGTAGTTTGTGCCAGGCACCTTTGCACCGTTGGGGACGACGGTGCCCTCCACAACGGGTCCAAGGAGGTTTCTGCACTGCTCAAAGCGCAAGCCCTCCAAGCCGCAACCGAGGGTGTCAACGAAGACCCATCGGGCAGTATCGAACTAGGCAAGCTAAGTATCAGCAATAGCATGATAGCAAAGTCATAATCAACCTACCGCGAGCTCTGAATCGATTGATGTGTTGTGAACATAGCTTGCAATATCTTTGATCTCGGGATCGTACTCGCGCTTGCTCTGGACAATTGGGGCGTTGCTCTTCAGAGACGGCATGGTGGAGAAAGCAGCCGCTCTTGCTGTTCGAGACGTAAAGGAACTGGTTTGAGGGGTTCGTAGAGCGATTGGCCTGGCGGTTCTGCTTATGACGCCGGACCGCTGGCGGAGGTTTCGTGAAGCGGTGCTGCACAGGTTGCGGCTGAAGGACGACATCTTCAATTAGCTTCTGCCGTGCCTAACGACCTCAATATAGCTCTAGAAGAAAGGGGAAGGCCGTACTATGCGTCTTTTGAAGGAGATTTGGCTCATGCAAAGAAATTCAGCAGAGTTGGAGAATGCTCGGCTTGCAGAATCCGGGGGTAATGATACGCCGTCGTCAACCGAGGTGCTTCACAAGCATGGCTGATCATTCCCACCCGGCCCAATGGGTAGGTTGTGTGCATCACGATCGCTTCCAATAGTCGATTTTTGACTATCTGACATTCGCTACTGTTATTAGAATAGTCATATGGCTTATTATATAAAGCAAGCTACTCATTGATGTTCTCGTGCCATCTGGAATTACTCGACTATTACCCCGCCACGCCCGCAGCATGCCGAAGCAAAGGGCAAGTAGCCGAGCAATCCTCGCACCATCCTGACCCTGGATAGACAACCTGTATCTTCTTTCAAACAGTCCGAATCAAACATCGAGGCAATACCGGTGGCCTAGTCCATGCCTGTTTGCATTATAATTCCATCTCCTGGCCCTTATTATAGTTCGATCAGGCCGTCCGTTTGTATAGGGCGCCAACTTTCCCTGCTTCGCAAGTCTCAACATGCTATCCAATACATCCTCCTTTGAGTAACCACATGCAACTAGCAGTGCTACCTCTAGATATGCTTCATCTTCAGCGTATAAATTAAACCATTCCGCGTAGGCAGATGACATGTACATATACTCATGACAGTAAACAGATGTCGATGCCGCATCACAAAGGCGTTGCATGAGCTCATTGGGTGTAGGACCGGGATTCTCAGAGATGTTGTCCAGGAGCGGACGAAGAGTAGACGCAATAGTGGTACAGTTCCGGATTCGATTTACAATCCGTGGTGTCGCAAGTCTAGCCCGTCGATTTGGTGCTAAGGAGCTGGAGGAATTATACATCGCTGACGCCAGGACGGATGTATGAAGGTTGGTACCAGCCTCCCACTTCAATGATGTTCGTATCAAGGTGAGCAATAGGGCAAGGCGAGGAACCTGCCCAAGCACGATATGTTGGTGCAACGAGCGCTGGACTTCTTTACTGAAACTGTCTGATAATGATTAATGTTAAATCCTATAAAATGGCAGTATGAAACTCACTGCATACACGCCTAACTTCCAAGATACCGAACAATTCACCGCATTGCCAACGCGGATCACCCAGTTGCATGACAACCACGTGGTCAATGATTTCGCCCCACAACTCAACTGGTAATGCACTAATACCATTGAGGTTTGAATCTGGAATATTTGACAACTTCTTTTGAACCTCGTTTTTCCTCTGTGTTTCTCTCCGTCGCACTTTGAGCTTCCTGATGATATTCATCGCTGCTAGGCCACACAAAACCAAGGTTAGAAGCACTGGTCCCTGTTGGCAAATGCGCATGTGCGCCCAAATCTAGCCGCGTCGAGAAGTAGAGGGCATATATCTCGTGGGCGGGAGCATTTGAAAGGAGAAGCTGAATTGCTCGAATTTGGCTGCCTGATCTAACGCGTATCACACGCCAAGGCCGCCCACCACACAGTTGATAGCAACGAGGTACAGAGGTTCACAACATTCTTTCTCGGGAGCTTTTCGCAAGATCGCTGCTGCTGTTTGTAATCTCAAGTAAACGGATGTCATTTCTTCTTTTTGTCTGGACCGACAGTGCCTCTGAGTTTGTTCAACTTAAACTTGGAAGTGAAGTACCAATCAAAAACAGCAGTTGGCAAGTACGACCATGCGAGCCAAACAATCCAGCTCATCTTACCTTCCCATATCCATCTCTGCTTTTTGAACAGACCATCGCCACCAAGGATCTGTCGTACGCAACTTGATGCATACTGCTTTGTGTCCATGCCGAGCTGCTGGCTAAATGTCAACCTTCTCTCGTATTCGGCAGCGACGGGCTGATTGTATGAGTCCGGTGGCAGCATACGATGCGTGCTTGCAATATTGGACTTGACGCCGCCTGTCACGACAGTCACGACACGTACACCAAGCGGCGCAAGCTCGACGCGAAGCGTGTCTGAGTAGGCGTGCAGGGCAGCTTTAGAGGCCGCATAGGTCGAGGCCCAAACGTATGGCATGACGCCCGCCAACGAGCCGGTTTGTACAATGGTGCCTTTTGCTTCGATCAGGAGAGGGGTGAACTCTTTGCACATGCGCATGACGGCGAAGACATTGGACTGAAACATGTCGTGTACCTCATCTTCGTCGTAGTCAAGTGCTGGCACGACGTAGTTGCGCCCAGCATTGTTATACAGAATGTCAAGCTTGCCATTGGTAATTTCGGTGACGCTATTGCGCAGTTCGCGGATTGATTCGTTGCTTGTGAGCTCGAGTGGCACGTAGGTAATGTTCGTGTGTGGTGACTTATATTTAGACGGGTTACGAACAGTAGCCAGGACGTGGAACCCTAAATGATTATGTAAATTTAAACCAAACACTGTGTATCTCTATCTGTCTTACCCTTTGCAGCGAATTCTAAAGCGAGAAAGTGCCCAATTCCTCCTGGCGTACAGCTGCGGGTGTCATCAGCTTCAGTGTTCTTGGCGACAATCACAGGCTCGTCTAATGGCAACCTCACCCTGTGATCAGCGCATATCTAGTCATTTGTGTAGGCATTTTGTGTTGCAGAAAACAGTTCAGTCAAGGAGCAACGACTTTTGAGAAGCTTCTTGACACTACGAGCATGCGCATGACTTCTCACCCAGGGAGCTATGCCTCGGTCGGCTGAGCTTGCCCCATTGGTTCCCGCTACGTCACGTTGTTGATGGTGGCTTGCTTTCTTTCTGCTTCGAGCCACGACCTGGCCGGCATTTCGTTCCAGGGTCGACTGACTAGCGTGCAGGAACCATTATCAAGAGCTGAAGACTCAGGATGTCTGCCTTCCTCCTCACTTCTACCCCCACCTTGGTCCTCATCACATACAATAGTCAACTTCATCAGCCCCACAGACCACCATAGACATGACTTTCTTATCATGGTTTTCAGAACGAATGCCATTAATGCTGCGTCCGATTGTACTTATTTCGGTCGGTTTCTACAGTATGGCTCTTGAGGCGCTCCCGAAACAAATTCTGATATTCTACAGATTTTGCCATGACCATAATCGAAATTATCTTAGTGGAACGTCGACCTTTGAAGCTTCTTCAACTTAGGACAGTCCGCATGCAATCTTTTGCACGCTTGTGGAAGGCGAATGGCGAAATCATGTCCACTCAGCTTCCGGGACCTACCTTTGAGTTGCTTTCCCGCTGCAAGGGTGTAGTTTTGGACATAGGCCCTGGTTCTGGAGAGGTATTGTCGCGGTTCAATCCGGATCTGATTACGGCGCTATATGGCGCAGAACCTGCTGCGGAACTTCATCCTGGTTTACTCCGAAATGCGGAAAAGACGGGTTTCAAAAGCAATTTCCATCCCATGATTTGCGGTGGTGAGCCTGAAAGTCTGATTCCGGCACTGCATAAATCCGGCATATTACAGGTCAGTGGAAAGGGTGGATCAGCTGAAGATGGAGTTTTTGACGAAATTTGTTGCACCCGGGTCCTCTGCGGCGTGCCACACCCCGAGCAAACAATCAAGGGCCTGTATAGTCTCCTGAAGCCTGGAGGCCGAATGGTTATCTGCGAACATGTCGTCAATCCTTGGAGAACGGAAGGTAGAAAACTAGCCCGGCTCACGCAGGTGGTATATACTTTACTCGGCTGGCCATTCTTCATGGGTGGATGTGAGCTCCAGCGACACACGGTCGAGTATCTCAGCGATGGTGGTGAGTGGGATAAGTTTGAGTTGAGATATTTCGGGGCCGAGGATGCGGTCCCATGGGTTGTCGGAGAGCTGATCAAGAAGCACGGTTCCTTAGACAAGTCTTACTCTGAGGCAGCCAAAGAGTGATTTGACAGATGAAAGGTATATACTGAGTAGGTAGGTCGTGCATTTCTACTGGTGGATCCCACAAGAATCTACACTTGAACTGAAACCTTCCTCATTAAGCAGGTTGAAGTGTCGACATTTTTGTCCATCTGACTTGATCTCATGCGTTGCTCATTGGCTTGGGGCAAAGGAGGTGTGGCAGGAATGATGCCGGATGGAAGCGCTAAGCTCAAAGGAGATGTCCAGGGTCTGCTCCAGAGCGATTTTCCGATTCGAGCCTTGGAGACAGCAATATACGCGCCATGGAGCGCATCACAGCCCGTTCAGAGGGCGATTTTCACACTCTACTGTACGGAAGTTTGTGGATAGCTGCATTGAGCTTTATCTGGCTGCTCTGTCGCGCTGATCCGGAGAAGGCAGTCAAGTACGTTGTCGAGTTGCCTGAGCAAGCAAAGCCAGGATGGAAGGGCGAAGTACTTGAGAAGCCGTCAATAAAAGTATGCGCAAGCCAGGCTGCCCTGGATACCATAATTGACGTGATACAGGTCTCCGGCTCTTCCCTCATACAATGCTATGCTCCGGCAACAGGCCAGTCACTTGGTCGCATCAACCCCTCTACGGCAGAAGGAATCGACCGGGCCATCGCGAAAGCCAAAGCAGCCCAGGTCAAATGGGCACAGGCGAGCTTCTATCAGCGCCGCAAGGTGCTAAAGACAATGCTCAAGTTCATCCTCGAAAACCAGGAAGTGATTGCGAGGGTCGCGTGTCTGGACTCAGGCAAAACCATGGTCGATGCCAGTCTAGGTGAGATCTTGGTGACCGTAGAGAAGCTGAGATGGACAATCAAGCATGGAGAAGAGAGCCTGAAGAGCGAAAGGAGGGATACTAGCTTCCTGATGATGTATAAGTGGAACGAAGTCATCTGCGAGCCGCTTGGCGTGGTTGCTGCTTGCGTGAGCTGGAATTACCCTCTTCACAACCTCATCAGCCCCGTTATCGCATCCATTTTTGCCGGCAACGCCATCATAGTCAAAGGCTCCGAAGCCACCGCCTGGTCTTCGTCGTACTTCACATCTATCGTAACCCGCGCCCTCGAAGCATGCGGACACTCTCCTGACATCGTCCAGTCTATCGTCTGCTGGCCCAATGTTGCTGACCACCTTACCTCTCACCCGGACATATCTCACATCACATTTATTGGCTCTAGGCCGGTTGCGCACCATGTCTGCGCATCGGCCGCGAAGGCGTTGACGCCCGTGTGCGTTGAGCTCGGTGGCAAAGACCCTGCAATCATTCTAGACGACCTGTCAAAGAGCGACTTCAAGCGCGTAGCCAGCATTTTAATGCGAGGCACCTTTCAATCGGCCGGCCAAAACTGCATTGGCCTTGAGCGCGTCATCGCTCTTCCAAACGTATACCACCAGCTCATTGACTATCTCACGCCTAAGATCCAAGCGCTACGTCAAGGCTCCATTCTGAACAGCTCCGCAAGCACCAACATCGACGTCGGCGCATCCATCTCCGACGCCAGTTTCTCCAAGCTCGAAGCTCTGATCGAAGATGCAGTCAAGCACGGCGCACGTCTCCTAGCTGGCGGGAAACGCTACATTAATCCAGACTACCCCCAAGGCCACTACTTCACACCCACCCTCATTGTCGACGTCACACCCGACATGGCCATTGCCCAAACCGAACTCTTCGCCCCCGTCTTCCTCATGATGCGCGCAAACTCCATCGACGAAGCCACCTCCATCGCAAACAGCACCATATTCGCACTCGGCGCCTCCGTCTACGGCTCCAATACATATGATCTCGAACGCATAGTGCGCGATGTGCACGCAGGCATGGTTGCCGTCAACGACTTTGCCGTCTTCTACATGGTCCAGCTGCCTTTTGGCGGCAAGAAGGGAAGTGGCTACGGACGATTTGCAGGAAAGGAAGGACTAAGGAGTTTGTGCAATCAGAAAAGTATTACGCGGGATCGGTGGCCAGGTATTAAGACTTCGATTCCAGGGCCGATGGATATTCCGCTAAACGGAGAGGGTGCAATGGCCAAGGCGTGGGCGTTTGCGCAGGGAATTGTTTGGTTGGGATATGGAGGGTGGACCGATTTCACAAAGGGATTGAAAGGCGTGCTGGGTATGTGAAGCAATGGGTGAACAGTATGGTATGGTATCATTGTAGGAATAGTATATATACATAATATCCAACATTGGGTCGAGAGTAGATGATGCGACCGACATACTAGACCGTTTCAATGTACCTTCTAACCTCCCAGTCCGTGACTGCCTCGTCCCACAGCCGAATCTCATGCTGCCGTGTGCCACCAAAGTGGTCTACAAATTCGTCTCCGAATACCTCCCGTGCTACGCTTTCCTTGCGCATGAATCGCTCCGTCGCCTCCTTTAGACTCTTCGCCAGTCTCTCGCCTTTGTCTGCCTCGCCACCCACATCCTCGCCTTTCCCGAGCGGCGGTATGGCAATCTCCATCTTCTTCTCAATGCCGCGCCAACCGAGAGCGAGAATGGCGGCAAGCACGAAATGCGGATTTGTATCTGCTCCTGGGACACGTACTTCGAAGCGTGTTGCTTTCGCAGAAGCGGTGGGTGGGGCAATGAGACGGATAGATGCAGCGCGGTGTTCAAGGCCCCAGGACACAGTGACGGGGGCCCAGAAGTTCTCGACTAGTCTCTTGTAGCTGTTCACGTTAGGCGCGAGGATTGGCATGATATCTGGTAGTCCGTCTATCAATCCAGCAAGGAACTGTCGTCCGAGGTCTGATAGGAAGCGAATGTCTGGGTATTTTGCATCAGTATCTTCCGTCTCGCGAGCAAACAGATTTTTATTCTCTTTGTCAACGATAGAAACGTGCATGTGGCCGCTATTTCCGGGAAGACCTTCGCGGGGTTTCGCCATGAAGCAGGGTGTTATACCATGTTTGGAGCCGAGAGATTTGACCACAAGTTTGAAAAGAGAAGCCCTGTCTGCCATCTGGGAGATCTCGCCAAATTCGAGGGCCTGTAATAATCAGTTTTCAGTTTTCCAGGCCTCTGACCAAAGTCGATGCGACGTACTGCCTCAAACACTCCAGGACCTGACTCCGTATGCCATCCCTCGATTCCACAATCAAATTTGGCGCATGTATCAAATATGCCATAGTAGTAATCTTGATTGTGTACCGGTCGTGTTATGCTGTATCCGAACATTCCCTCGGTGAGACTCGGTAGCGATGTGACAGGATTTTCGCGCAAGAAAGCGGCTGTACTTGATGTATTTCTCTCGGTTCCATCATGAGACTGGGGTGCACGGAACTGGTAGAACTCGTATTCAGCTGTCCACACAACAAGATCAGCTTCCCAGAATGTCATGTAGTATCTGCTCTCTGGAACCGTCAGAGCTGATCACTCACCACCAGCCATGGCTCCATAGCCACTATCTTTTATCTTATCAACGGCCCTCTTTAACAGACTCCTTGGACATGCGCTTAAACTCTCCTTGGTGTCTGGGTCGTGGAAGCTGATGAGGAAAAAGGGCACATTATCCTCCCAGGGTATGCGCCTGAAGCTTGACAGGTCAGGAATTGCAATCAGATCGCGGTAGCCGTTCTCCTTGTTCGATATAGAGAGTTCGCGGAAGTATGTCTGGTCGTGCATGTCCCAGCCAAAAATGACACTGCAGAAGCCAAAACCCTCCTTAGCGATGGAGAGGAATTTCTTCTTAGCCATGAGCTTGCCGCGCAGTATGCCATCGACGTCAATGCCGGCGACTTTGACCGCTAGGTCATCCCCGAGGAGCCCCGGCAAGTTTTCGACAGTGACGGAGGAACCTTTGCTCGCCATGATCACAACCTTCCCAGAGCAAAGAGCGGTCTTTGTTCACTACAGGGCTCGGTGAGGAGTATCAAGGCGTAGAAGACGAAGATATCGGTCAAGGGACGGGCAATCGGGATTCGGTGGCAGGCGGCTTGTGGTGAGCTCAGTCGTGACAGAAAGGAGCTTCGGCCAATGAAGTGAGGGGCATCGCATTCAAGCAGGGATGGAATGCCGAACACCCACATCAACAAGCTACCCACCCGCATAGCCTGCAGGTTTAAAGCTACACAGTGCGCCTCGCCTGAAGCGTTATCTTGATTCCACCCATTGCCCATGCGACTCTGTCCTTCCAATGCGACATCGCCATGTATCTTCAGAACTTCAGCTATCATGTGCCCCCAGCATGGATAGCGGGGTAGCCGGACAGCGTCCAGATGCAAGCAAGGTGGCTGCAGCTCCTTCGCCTATGGAGTCCAGCGAATCTGAAAGCATCGTGAGGCAGGGCCGCCGCTCTTTTTCGCCGTTTTGGATGACTACCGCCAACACGATTCCTTATCAAGATGATATCTTTCTGCTAACGTAGGGCCGATTTCGGAATCCTGTGACAATTATGCCACCGCCCGCGACTACCCGTCTCGTGTTTTGCCTTTAACGTTGCCATATTTTATCTTCAACCAAGCTAGACTCTCTATCGAGTGGACTACAGGTGCTTCTTGTTACGGTAACATAGTGTATAGTGTTGTAAGTACTTTGGCAAACCTTCACCGTCCACGAGTGGTGGTCATGACGATCGTCTCAGTAAATATTAGTCATATTTTCGATTTTTGATAAAACATTGCTTTTGGCTCTGGGGCCATGCTCACACTTCCACAGGTATTTTCAAGACTCATTCAACTTCAATAAACTCAACATGGGTCGTCTTGAAGGAAAGAACTGCATCATCACTGGCGGCGCTGGGTAAGTTTCAGTACATGTGCCCCTCTGAAACTAGTCACCTATTCTTATCCTTCATGTCATAGCCATTTCTGGCTGCCTTTCGAATTTCTGCGAGGGCTTTAAGTGTTAGTCATGCATCACTTCTTATCGTCTCTCAGTCATGATGCTCATTCCGTGTTGGAACACTCTTTGCACGCGACTATATCTACTGTACAATCTAGATACCCCATCTAACATTTACAGCGGTATTGGTCTGGAGACAGCCGTCCTTTTCCTCCGCGAAGGTGCTAATGTCCTCCTCTCCGACATCTCCGGTCCCGCTCTTGAGAAGGCAATCACCAAATTAAAAGCTATTGTTCCAGAAGCCAAAAGGATTGAAACTAAGATCACTGATGTATCCAAGGAAGCTGATGTGCAGGCCATGGTTGAGCATGTGGATTCATGGGGCGGCGTTGACGTGCTCTTCAACAACGCTGGCATTATGCATGCTAATGACGATGATGCTGTCAACACTCCAGAGAAGATCTGGGATCTCACGCAAGCGATCAATGTTAAGGGTGTGTGGTTCGGCTCTAAGCACGCAGTAATCAGCTTCAGGAAACACAGCAAAAAGAAGGGCAGCGTCATCAACACAGCAAGTGTCGTAGCGCTTGTAGGCAGTGCAACACCCCAGCTCGCATACACAGCAAGCAAGGGCGCAGTATTGGCTATGACTAGAGAGTTAGCCATGGTACATGCTAGGGAAGGCTTCCGATTCAACGCCCTCTGCCCAGCACCGCTAAAGTAAGTCTTCCGAACGATTGGTCCCATGATCAGTGGATGCTAAGATTCACAGCACTCCTCTCCTCCAGGACTGGCTTGGAGATGACCAAGCCAAGCGCCATCGCCGTGAAGTTCACTTCCCGACTGGCCGTTTTGGCGAGGCAGTCGAGCAGGCTCAGGGCGTTCTCTTCCTCGCTAGCGACGAGAGCAGCTTTGTCAACGGTACGGACTTTGTGATTGACGGCGGTATGACAAGGTGCTACACTACGCCCGAGGGACTGCCTACTGAGGCACCACACAATAATGCCCGCGACGACTATAAAGCTCATTAGTTGCTCTCATGGGAACCTGAGAGGTGTCACGTCTTTCTAGTTAACTGATCAATAGAATCTAGGGAGTCTAGGTGGTATTTGATTGATTATAAGCATATTCTTAGAAATTTCGAATACAATCTTTTAGACAGCCTGTGAACTGTCAACCATTTGGTGACCGTTTTTTGTGCTTAGGTACGCTGTATACATTTTGTTACTTGGACACACCTATGTGTGCAATGCATCATATTTGTACTGCGTACTTCAAGCCGCAAGTTGAAATGACGTGGTTTTTGGGATAGAAGTAGCAAGGGGCCATGTAGGGACCGTCATCCGTACAGTTCGCAACCCCCCAGCCATGTGAGTAGGATTGGGAATGTTGACACGGTAGCAACCAGGCCAATGATGCCAGTCTCCATGCATGCTTTTCGCCGGTCAACTTATCAATGAGTCCACATCTAGAAACACGTCATTTCCAACTATGTAGCACAATGGTCCAGCAATTTAGTCGAAAGGATTGAGCCATTTCGGATGGGCTATCGGCGCAATAAACCTAATCATCACATATATTCCCAAGAAGAATCTTCGTTGATCATGATAGTGCCATTGTTTTGTGAGAAATCCTGATAAACCCATGATCGTTACAGGACCGGCATCCGGATGCTTCTTTGAGCCATCATAGTCGGATAATAGCTGCCGATGCAGAGAAAGACGCTCGATAAACTCCACCGACCCAGTGCCAAATGTTCCCTTAGACCTCAGCAATCTCTCGTAGACGACGGATCGTTGACCTTGTGGCGGCGGCAGCGGGAGTTCTATAAAGACGCTGGTTAGTATTGTCCATGCAAACATGCGCGCCATGACAGTATAGATCTCTATAGCGTTCGCGATTTTGTGAAATAAAGGTGCCCTTACGAGACGGTGTAAGCTCCACCGGCGGTGGTCTTCTTGCAAGATCGGCAATTCCAGATACCAACAGCGGTGCGCTTGACGGCGTTCTTTCCGCAGAACTGGCACACGTAGCGAGCGTGTTGTGTGATCTGAGTAGCATCGTAAGCTTCCATAATCGTCACTGCGAGGAGTATCGTTCGGGCGTGCGCACCTCCATCTTCTTGACCTGCTTTCGGAGCGAGGCACCGTAACGGGTACCGTACTTTCCAGTAATGCCAACCTTCTTAGTGCCTATATCGCAATCAGCATTTACCCTGATTGTAGAGTGGTAGATTCGTACGCTTGGTCATTTTGGCGGTTGTGTCTGGGTTACTGGAGGTGGATGGTTAACTGGAGGTGGATGAGGTCTATCGGCTCGATAATTCTCGCCGCAGGTAGTGTGCCAAGCCAAGGCACAAACTCGCTTATTTTGGCGGAAGCTGTGCGGAGAAACTAACCTCCGACATCCCAATTCTGACACGACTTGACAATGATGCCCTCGCCAATTACAGTACCTAGCCACGACCTTCCAAACGAGTCAATTATTCCAGAACCTAAAGCATGTCAAACATTCCAAGTGGGAATATTTAAAACTTTCTCGTCTCATGTGAGAACCAATTGCACCTTTCAGCACATGATTACATCAAAATATAGCACCATTTCCAACCGTGCTGTGCCGGATACCTTGATACTTTGCCAATACAGTTCATCTACAAAGGTTTACCCGGGTTTGCTAAATCAATCAAAGGAGGTTTTCTACCTTACTTATCGTCCTTAAGTTGTTTTCACAATTGGGTTGTTCTCAACCTGATCCTGACACTGGCGAAGCTTTCGCAGAGCAAATTTCTGATCTGAGCTTGCTGGTCAAAACATAATTTTCCCTTGTCCTATTTCTTACTTATGTTCTCCAATTACGGCACCGTACTAAACCCATTCGCGCAAGTTTTGATTGGTTCCGTAAACCCTATGAACTACTCCATCAGAGCATGGAGTTAGTTGGGTCCGATAGTGGGCAATTGAATTACGGAGCTTAGCTCTTTTGTGAGATGCGGGCTGTTCACATCGAAATTTGAGCTCTCAGGTACGATGTACATCAATCTAAGTAGGTATGGTCAATTGCGGTTACATGCAAGCATGAACCCGTCCGAGCGAGTCTGGTCTCATTGACTTGACAGTGCTTCGCCAAGACAAGCTTATGGGATATTCATGGACGCTGAAACCAAAACAGAGCACACACGCGTTCTCAACGTGTTTCTTTTATTAAGCATTTAGGAGATCGAACGATATTCAGAAAACTTATGTACTGCCATCGGGTTTCTGCCATCCCAGCGGTGCGTTGTGGTGCCGCTGTGGTGCCGTTCTTGGGGCTGGGTAATTTACCAGACAACAAGGCTGATCATCCCGAGGTCGGCAACCTAACATTTTTAAGGCTGAGTACTAACTTTTACGTCTATTCGCTCACAAGAAATATATTTGTACCTAAAAGTGGCGAAGTGCAGCGTGACATTCCCCGATGTTGACGCGCCCGGCTGTCTTGCATCCGAAACAAATGTGAAACCGATATGGATGACAAGGCCGCCGTGCACAACAGACAAGCGCTCCTCACGCGCTTGCTGTTTGGAAAGCGGCGAGCAACAAAAAACAAGCTTAATTATTGCTGACATTTACGGGGGATATGGCTTTCTTCCGGTTTGAGGCCGGTGAACAGTCTGAGGCGGTGTTTCGATGCTGCCGCTATAGCTCCGCCGTTGCGCATGTGGCAGCTACATGAACATACATAAAGCCTGGGGTGGCAAGGCGTCGTACATTTCAAAATAAGTTTGCTTTACAGTTTCATTTTTCTAATTGTTTGCATCAAGCATCGAGTCGCGGGTCGCCATCTATTTTTCGCTTCTACACCAAGTAATTTTCCAAACTATAAAATCACTTCGATTCTCAAAATGGCCTTCAATTATATTCGCCAAGTTGCACTCATTGGGACTTTTCTACAATTAGCTGCTGGACAACAATCGAGCATTGTCCCAGAGGATCTTCGCGGTGGTTTCGCTCGAGGGTCTGAAATCCAAGTTTCATACACCAATACAGCGGCTGATGGATTCAAAGATGGCACACTATTCACGAAGGATGGTAAGTCTCAACTTGCCTACTCATGACAAACAGCGACTAACTTGTAGCAGCTGTATCAAAAGAGCCCACATTTGCTCTCGGGGACAGCTCAGGCATCTCAACAACTACGCTATACACAATAATTATGGTTGACACCACGTGCCCGAACAAGCGCATCCTACACTATGCTCGCTCAAACTTCAAGAACAACCGAGACCGCACAAATATTGCTTCTCAATCTACGCCTTTACTCGAGTATAAAGCACCTGGCTCCTTGAGCGAGACAGGTGACAAACGCCAGTATTCTTTCTTGATGTATGTGAACCCAGATCGAAAGCAGATCGATCAGCTACAATTGCCGGCAAATGGAGCAGCGTTCGACGCCACGAAGTTTCAGACCGACAACGGGCTACGGAATGCGACGGCGGGAGTTGCCATGGTAGTCAACTTGGGCGGTACGGCAGATTGTGGTGGTGACCAGCCTAACAAACTTCCTGATACCCTACCATCCGCTCGACCATCACCAACTTCAGCCGCCCAAGGACCTTCGGGTGCATCACCCACATTAGGATCATCTCCTGGAAACGGCAATGGAAACGCACCGGGCTCTGGAGCTGGTACTACCCCGACAGGTACCGGTCCTAATGGCGGAGCAGCTCAGCAGACTGCGAATGCTGCTCCTGGAGGTGGTGTAAAGGGAATGGGCCAATGGGCGCCATTGTTTGCGGTCGTTGGGCTGTTTATGTGATGATAAATAAAAGTGTATTCATATATAGACATCGTACAGCACAGTTGGCGTTACGTCTACGGAAGAGACTATACCATAATCTTAAATAATACGATATACAACCTACGTGTTCTGAGAGTTGGCTGCCTACCTTGGTCAATTTCTACTCATTCTAGGCTATGTTCTTTTGACCAATAGAAAAAGTCTTTTTGGATTCGGCGACTTCCCGGCTACGGACGTTGCCGATCTAGAAATGACAATGACTCGGCATTGCTAGGATCCCGCTGCCGGTGTGGCGGCACGGCAGCGGCTGCTGTTTGCCTACGATGCACGATGCACGACGGGCAGGGTACTTCACCATATCTGTGGCCAACGCCGGCATTACGGCCACAGCGCTGCCCCTCCGACAAACATGGCTGCGACTTGAAAATGCTACTTGAGGTCGCAAAATAAAACTAATTTTCTGTTCATCCATTTCAATATGACGACACCACAGGCAGAGTCGTTACCTGTTGATACATCAATACTCAATACGCCTGGGCGTTATGTGCTCGCACTTGTTGGTCTCTGGTTCAGTTTCAGAATCCTTCAAGCGTTGTATAATGTCTCTCCGTTTCATCCATTAAGCAAAATCCCCGGTCCGCCATTGGCCGCAGCAACATATTGGTTCGAATTTTCTTTGCCAATTAGATCCAGTCGCAGTTCTGACATAGCTACAGGCCTGAATTCTATCATGATGTGATTAGATTCGGTTGCTACACAAAGGAGATCAAGAAGATGCATGAGCAATATGGTATGATAACTGAGTGCAAGCGAACGATGTCCAACCACAGGATAGTTAATATCCCTAGGTCCAATCGTCCGTATCAATCCCCACGAAGTTCATTGTAGCGACATCGCCTTCGCGGACGAGATCTACGCAGTTGGTGGCCGCAAGCGTGATAAGCCAGTTCATCAAATCAACGGTTCAGCGTAAGTACTCACAGTGCTGGCGATATCTTGGTACTAAATATTTCTTAGCCTTGGACAAGCAGGCTTCGGTACCCCATCGCATGATCTCCATCGTATCCGCCGCATTCCTTTGGCGAAATTCTTTTCCCGCTCTATGATCACTCAAATCGAGCCGGAAATCCATGTTCTTGTGGAGAGGCTCTGTTCAAAATTACTTTCACAATCTGGTGACAAAGCCGCATTTGATATCACCATGGCATACAGTTGTTTTACCACCGATGCAATCTCAGGTTACAGTTTTGGATCTAGTTTTGGCCTCCTCGACCAGAAGGGTTGGTATCCTAACTTCCGAGAACCCACTGCCTCGGTGTTGCGTCCTGTATTCATATTCCGCTTCTTTCCGTGGACAAAAGCAAGTGCTGGGCTGGGTAAACTGCTCGTCAATTACCTGCCCAGTGACGTCGCCCTGCTTGTACGGACGTTACAAATTGATATGCCTGCCCGAGTTCGTCAGGCAAAAGCGGATTTGGATGCTGGGATAGTATATGAACGACCTACAATCTTTGCATCGCTGCTGCAAAGTGACTTGGAGCTTCTGGATAAAGAGCCGCAAAGGTTAGCTGATGAAGCTGCCGCTGTAGTTGGCGCAGGAACAGAAACAACGAGCTGGGCTTTGAGTGTGATGACATATCACCTGCTAACTAAGCCCGAGATTCTGCAGAAATTGACTCGCGAGCTCAAGACTGTCGTGAAGGATCCGAAGAACCTTCCATCTTGGTTAGAACTGGAGACTCTCCCATATCTTGGTGCGGTCATTCAAGAAGGTATGCGCTTATCTTATGGTGTGTCCAGCCGAACTGCTCGCATACCAACTGAAGAAAGCTTGATTTATCGTGGGGAGTGGCAGAAAAAGCCAGTCGAGTACGTAATACCCCAAGGCTATGCGGTTGGCATGTCGGCATTTATCACCCATCACAACGAAGGCGCATTTCCAGATTCATATGCATTCATTCCAGAGAGGTGGTTGGATGAAAACAACCAGCGCAGGAAGGATGTGGAGCGCAGTATGCTTGCATTTTCGAAGGGGAGTCGCAGTTGTTTGGGAATGAAGTAAGTGTTTATATACCCGCGACTTATATCTAGCTTCTTGCTAATAATTGCTTGTTAGTCTTGCACTTTGCGAAATACATCTGTGCCTTGCGGCATTGGTGCTTCGCGTGCTTCCGCATATGCGCCTCCAGGACACGACAGACGAGGATTTGGCTTACGATCACGACATGTTTGTTCCAATGACTAAACTTAATAGAGGTGTGCGGGTGACGATCGAGTAGGGAAATGAGGCATTGTTGAGCTGCTAGCCTGAAGCGAAGTCAAGCGTTTGGTACATAATGAGGCTGGTTATCAAATGGCACAACCACGTCCCTTACCGTAAGCACAACACCTCTCGTGATATTTTAGAAGTGATTGCTGCTTGCCGTGCCCGTGGAATGCTACCCAAGGGTTACTCTTTAAATGAACTAAGCATGGCCATGGATTGGTCCGCCATGAGTCAAACAGCTTCCGGCGTTCCAAAGCGGCAGTGTCCCACTCTGGACCCTTTACTTGTTCAGAATTAGCGGTGACGGGAAAATGCACTCCACTTGTCTTTTTTCTTGCGCGTAGCTCACATGAATCAAATTTATTTCGTACATAATTTCCTGGCTCCATCTATTATCCGCTGAAAGCTTCAAGCAGGAATTGGGACTGTCAACAATCGGAACACCGATGCCGATCAGTCTAAGCTGCTATGCGCCTTGCACGGATTCGCGCCGTCCGCAGTTTCCGACCACGATTTGGTGAGAGAGCATACTACGTGCTATGTACTACTACGTATGTACGCGCCTACTTTGATTTCCATCCAAAAGCCTCGGCCGCCTAATGGACTATTTGCGTGCACGCGGACGTATCCGGTAGATTCAATGCCTCTGTCATGACTCGTTTAGGACACTCGACTTTTCTGTGCACAGTGTTAGGCAGTGGCATTGTGCCATTTGGCTTAACCTTGATTGATGGGATTGGAAAGTGGAAGTGGGCTGTAACTAGTCCAAACCGAATCAAAGACGCCTGGGTGAGCAGGGATGAACTCAGAACGCCGTGACTCGCAAGGGTATGGCTTTTCAATTACGGTGGGATACCTTTGCCATTGCCGCGTTTCATAATATGCTCGGGCCTGCGTGATACGCCTTCCCAAAGGGCTAGGCGTTGAAAAGTATCCACACCTCTAGGGTATGCTTTGTATCTCACCTAATTTGACCTTTCCTGAAGGAAGGGAAGATCGACATGCAACCTCGAATCCTTGCAGCTGCCCAGCTGTTGGATATAAGGGAAGAAGTTGTCCCAGTTCCATCATGGATGTCCGCTAGTGCGGGGATTCAGCCAAAAAGAAGATTTGTAACGTTGTTGTGAAGAACTATGTCGCTCCCAGGGGCCAACGTTGACCCTACACTCCGTATCATTCATCCTGATAGTGGTTTGCCTCTTACTATCCTAGTACTATCATGTATATTCCTCGGCCTTTCGTTAATTGCTGTCTCACTGAGAACCTATATTCGCATCGCTAAGGGCAGTTTTGGCCTAGATGATGGATTCATGGTCGTTGGTTGTGTGAGTTAGCTCATCTTCTAAGAATGTTGGCACACTTATTGATGATTCTGCAGATCCAATACACAATTACAACAGGCCTAGCGATCTATGCCGTCCTAGTTGGTCTCGGTCGCCTCAGCGAAACACTGAATTTTTGGCAACAAAGCGAGTCCATGAAATTCTACATTATCTGGATTCTAAACTACGTCTTGGCCCTCGCGACCGTCAAGTCCTCGATTTGTATCACGATTATGCGTATCGCTTCTACCAAAATGAACCTTCGCATCACAGTCTATGTTCTACTGGCCGTCACATGGGCATCCTTCTTTATTACTTTCATCGGAACCCTTACGTACTGCCGACCAATCCGTGCGATATGGACTCCACAGTTAATCCTGAGCGGCCAGGCGACGTGTGCGCCAGTGGAAACGTTCGTGATTATCGGTCACGTAGCCACTGTGAGCACTATTTTGACGGACATGGCACTGGTCGTTGTACCTGCGGTCATATTATGGAACACGCAGATGAAAAAGCAAGCTAAACTGCAAGCTTTTGGATTGCTGTCATTTGCTTCAGTCGCTTCCATCATTACTATGATCCGTATTCCCTATGTCAACAAATTTGCGGGCATGACCAATCTCCCATGTAAGTAAAACTTTAGGTGTTTTGCCACCTCACACAGCTAATATCTGGTCAGTTTGGGTCGCCCACATCATGCTTTGCTCCAACATCGAAACCGGAATCGGGTGTTTTGCCTCCTCTATTCCATCTCTGCGCCATTACTTTCGACGCGATGGTAGTACCAACGGCTCAGGAGGACAGTCAGATGCAAAAAGAACTGCCGGCTTGAACACAATCAGTCAACAACGAGTACGCAAACCAGGGCGAGAGGAGGACTGGGAAATACTACAGGATGGGAGCTCAGACTTGAGTGTCTCACCCATACATCCGAAGAAGAACAATGAGGAAGCCGATATCGAGATGAAGGACATGCGCTCATCACCTGGCTGTGCATTCTGAGCGGGTTGGGGGGGGGGGGGGATACTACTTACGAATAACGCAACGAAAAAAGGCGCAAAACACTGTACATAATACCCAAAGCGAATACGCCTTCCAATCATTTCATAGGCTTTACTGCATCTGGCCTGAAAATAATAGAGAGTACCTAAACGACGATTGAACATATTACAACCAACTTTTCATCGTACATTATAAATCGGACCGACGCGACCTTTACAAAACGGCGCTGTAACTACTTAGCACGCTATCACAAAGGCCATAGAATAGTAAACATAATTCACCCGATTCTATGGGCTTTCCAAATCTCCAAGAAAATGCCATGCAAAGGATCAGCAAACAGCTAGCCTCGTCATTGTGGCGTTATACCCACCAAGATCCAGTCCTTCGGAAGAAGTTGAACCAAACACATATTTCTCCCATGGCATTCCAGAGCTTCGTACGGTAAAAGGTGAACGCCAAAGTCCCAGCCGGAGGAGCCGCCTGGGCATAAGAGTTGTGGAGCCGTCTTGGTATTCAGGAGCGACCGCATGTTAGTATCTCCACTGTGGACGCGTACCTGGATAAAAGCGGAGCCCCCGTAGTTCGTACGAGAAAGCCGTGGCGCTGTAATGCCTATGCTTCGTTTGCAAACATTGCGTTGGCTCGCGTGAGCGTCTTTCGTTTAGTGAGATGGGGCCTGTTTTGGAAAACTGGAGTCTCAGCTGGGTCGACGTTAGAATATTTTTCGCTCTGTGAACTGTGGATCGATTTGGCAGGGGGTGGTTTATTCATCCGAAATTAACCTATCCATATTTTATAATCAGCATGAATGGACAGGTTCCAAGGTTCGTATTTGTGGTCAAGGTCATGCCAACTTGGCTCCTCGTATTACTATTGCGGAGCCTAATTTTCATGCAGTATTGTATCAATATGTGCTCGATGTCGATAAAAAGGAGGCATAATTATGAAAAGTGGTGTAGATCCGAAAAAAAATCTCTGCATTTAAGGGGCCTGTTTAGGTATATGTTGCGATGGTCATGGTAGATACACCTGTATTAGCAAGTAAGTAGCGGTCCATTGTGAGTAGCCTTGCAAGAATCGAGAATAGAGGTATCGCATCAAAGCAATCATGGATGAGTTTTGACGAATTGATAGTCACGTTGATCAATGCACCTGACAATTGTAATTCACCATTCGTTTCCATTCATCGTGCTGGTGAAGTCATCGGAGTGAGAAGTCATTTCACATGATCCACTTTGGCCAGGGCCATCATCCTGTCCAGACTGTTTGCTCAACGCCGGGCCCTCAAGCGCGATAAGAATAGGGCAAAACCTACCGGGTTGAATGGGAAAGCGGGTGGAGTCTAGCATATTCTCATTGTATCGACCCCAGGCCCAAGAATCCTCACAGTATATGAACAGCCGTCAACACGGATCTCTGGGCAGTGGCTGAAGGACACCCATCAGGGCTTCGCATATCGCTGGGTCCATTCTTGAGCGGTGGCAATAGCTTGTGCTTGGTTCTCTTTCCATGCCTGGGCGACGTCGTTGGCGAGAGGGTCGTCTGGGTTTGGGGCGCCGAGGAGAGCCTGGATGGACAAGAGAATGGTACGGATCTGGAGGGCGGGCGACCAGTTGCCTAACACGCGCTGTCAGCCACGGCCTAGGTAAAACAGGCCCAGGGTGCGACTCACTCTTGAGAACATCAAGGCAGATGCGGCCTAGCCTGTCGATGTTGGGGTGGTAGATCTTGGTGAGGAAGCGGACCTTTGGCGGGGTCATGGGGTAGTCGTCTGGGAGAAAGAGCTCGAGCTTGAAGACGCCGCCTAGACGCAGCCATCAGCCGTGTTTTCTGGAGGAGCGTTGCGCACGACAAAACTCACCCTCGTACGGCGACTGCGAAGGGCCGTCGATGGTGACGTCAAAGTAGCGCAGGTTGTCTTCATGGGGCGTTGCCGAGATTCCCTGGACGGGCTCTTTGACGAGCCTCTCGCTCTCCTTGATGATCCGCTTGGGCAGGCCAGACATGGTCGCAGGCCGGGTCGTGGTGACGTGCTCTTGGGATGGGCTCTTGGGGCGGGGCGCTGTGTTCAGCCGGGCTGCTGCTGCGGTGGTGCCGTGTGTGCGTATGAATGCAGGGCCTGCGAAAGTGAATGTCTAGCAGGTATGTCATATGCGGCCTAGACGCAAGGCGTGGGCGAGGCAGGCGTGGGGCAACATCAAGCCCAGGCTACCAGGCAACGCGCAGGCACTTGGCCCAAGCTCCTCCCCGAAGCCTGCTTGTCCTTGCGTTCGTCTCCCTATCACGACTCCACTACCACCACTCATCCGGTCGCAGACCAGCATGGCCGCGGTGGCCGGCCCGACGTCGGCCTTCGAATCCAACACCTTCTCGAAGACGGTGGAAATCGCCGTAAATGACGAGATTGGCTCTGCCTCCATCTCGCCATCCGGCCGCGATATTGTGCTGGCCAGCCAGAGCGGCTTGCGCATCATAGACCTCGACAATATATTCTCGCTCCCGCGCTACATCCCCAACCACTTCTCGTGGAAGGTAGCTGATGTCCAATGGTCGCCCCATGCTGCGAGAGCAGAATGGATTGCCTCCACGCGCAACCAGCAAGCCCTGGTGTACAATCTTTCCTTGCCCTTCAACAACAAAAAAGCCCCCATCGAATACACTCTGCGCGCCCATGATCGCGCAATCACAGACATCAACTTCTCCGCCCATCATTCTGATCTTCTGGCCACTTGTGGCATGGACAGCTTTGTCTTCGTCCACGACTTACGCACCAATCAGGCTCCTTTGAAGTTTGCCGACTGGGAGGCGGGCGCCCACCAAGTCAAGTGGAACCGCCAGGATGATAAAATCATCGCGAGCTCCCATGACAAGTACCTTCATATATGGGATACTCGCCATGGGACAAGGCCCCTGTCCACCATCGCCGCCCATTCTACCAAAATCTACGGAATCGACTGGAATCGCAATGATGCAAAGAAGATTATGACATGTTCCCTTGATCACACTATCAAACTTTGGAATAATGTGGGTGTGAACACTGATATCTCAACCCCCCGCCGCGTCATACATACGCATTACCCTGTATGGAGAGCTCGCCACGCACCATTTCCTCACGGCATCCTTGCCATGCCCCAACGCGGCAATTCCTGTTTGTGGTTGTATAAACATGTAAATGACAGCGACCCGCAAACCTTTATCGATATGCCAGTGCATGCTTTTGAGGGCCATGAGCCAGGCGCCCAAGTGCGAGAATTTTTGTGGCGCTCGCGCGGCTCTGTCGATGGTGGAATCGATAACCGAGAGTTTCAGCTTGTATCTTGGGGCACAGATAGCCATCTTCGCCTTCATCGTATTACCCCAGAGCTGCTTGAATCAACAGTAGGTTATCGCAAGGGCCAACCAGTCCTCGAGGAGCCCAGTACAACTAGAAAAGGAGCAGCCTACGTTACCTACCGCGATGGCCCATTGCAGACATCTAATGCAAAAACTCGTAACGAGTCTGGTCCTTCTCGCTCACAGTTGAAGGGAAACTTATCAGCATTGCTTCAAAATTATTCTTTCAACAACGTTGTCAATGATCCGCATGCCAGACGACAAACTCAGCCACAAGCACATATTGATATAGTCCCGAGGGAGACAATGACTGCAGCAACCATACGTCGCAACGACCCTCGCGTAGTTACGCATATCACCTGGATGGAAGGTATCAAAGTCGGTGATGGGGATGAAAACAACAAAGACCTCCGTGCCCGTTCTGACCAAGATAGCCAAAAAGAGAAGTATTCGTACCAAGAACAAAATGATCTGGGGGCTGAGATCTCATATGTTGGGAACAAGTATAAAAAGCTCACTTTTGACTCAATTGATGTCCCAGGACGTCGCATTACAGTTTCCTTTCACGGCCCATGGGGTGAGCACGACACCACAACCGATGATAATAAGCTCGTATTTCTCCGGTTCACCATCAAGTTCCCAGTCGGATATCCCAAGTACCCCAAAACTGCCGAGAGAGCCCATTTAGGTAGAGAATGGATGCGGACAGGGGCGCCATTGGAGATCGAATTCGAGAGAACAACGGCTTCGATAAGTCGGGACAGCCAGCAAGAGTTAACAGACAACATGATCCGTATCGCTGAAGTATGTGCTAGTCAACAACGCGAAGCATTAGAACCTGTTCTCTCGTACGCGCTCGGGGAACGCGGACTCAATGACAGTCTCCACCTTGAGGATGATCAACCACTCGAGGACTTAGGGCCCTTGGCTGGTGACGAAAGTTCTAGTGACGATGATGATGACGACTCGCATGAGGGAGAATTTATCAATGATGTTATGCAATCGTCCCTTACGAATGCTAATATCCCTGTTCCTAATAAGTGTTCTGGCCGTTTCTCGATCGGCGGCTCCCTTGTATTTGCGAAGATACCTGCGCCCAAATTAACACCAGCCATTGAAGCAATTCAATTTCGAATCGCTAGAAATCTGCGACATGGCCCTTGTAAAGATGACATCTTCGACTCTTTTGGCCGCTTTACCACAACGCATCCCCACGATTCAGACAGCGATTCGTCCGCAGCTTCATCTGACGGCTCTTGGGAAGTGTCAAGTGCTCCTTCGTCTTCATCGGGCTCTGATGAGGTGGCCAACGCGCATATAAGGAACTTTCAGCCCCCATTGGCATGGCAGAAAGCCGCATATCGGTTCCAATCACGGAACTCAATCCCATCTTCGACTGGAGCAGGGAAACAAGTCCAAAAGCCCAAGTCCACAGTGTCAATACTATCCTTGCCAGTTGAAGAGTTTGTCCCAAGTAAGCGGATTCTAGCAGAAGAGTATCGTATCTTTGGCCCTGGGCCAGAGATCTGTGGGCACAATTCGGGAGTAGCGAGACGATATGGATACGACGATCTCGCAGATATTTGGATGCTCTGCAAACTAATCCTAAGTAACGAGGTGCCTTTGGATATACTGCCCCAACAGCACCGACGAGAACAGGTCCTTGTCCTTGCTAGAAGAGCCCTCGTAAGGATCAAACGTAAAGACAGCGGCCTAGATTTACAGTTCGACGAGGCAGATACTGTGACTAACCCTAAATTAACAGGACGGATCAAATGGGGGCATCATACTGTTGTAACCTGGCTAATCCCAGCATTGTTTGACCATTTTGAACGCCTAGCCGATACTCAAATGCTGGCTATGCTGTCGTGTATATTCACAGAACCCGCTGCGCGCGAAAGTGTGACATCCACTATGACCAAGATTCGGCATTCGCATTTACCTATGTCTATGGAGGCCCCTGCTTTCTCCCTAGACTACTTTTCTTCAGCTGATGCTGCGTGGAGCCTATTCAAACCCACAATTTCGATGCCGTCTACGCCTGTGCATTCGCGTTATGCCATCCCCGCAAATGACTTTGGCTGGCAAAAACAGATCAAGAACTTAGATACATATGGAAGCCACGGTAGTTCGAATGGGCCTTGGGGAAGCGACACAATTCCCAGTGAGCCTGTGACACCTTATTCTACTGAACATACGCCGCCGCTCTTGACAAGAGTATCGACTATTAGAAATGCTCACACTACAACTCATACCCCGTACTCGACCTCGCCAGAACAAAACCATACTAACATGAAAAAATCCTCAACGACGAATTTTGCTAGCGCAGTAGCTGCCCTATCACGACCATTTGCAAATGCTATCTCCTCTTCCCCGCCGGCCAAATCTCGAATAGATGACTTATCGACATCAGCGCCCGCTAGCGGCGTCACTTGGGGCACGACAACGTTCTATGGTAGCGACAATTTCGATCGTCGAAGTTTGGCGCCTTCTCGTGGCAAACCTAGCAAAAGGGCTAGTTTTGGACAGTCCGATCGCAATATCAATTATATGTATGACTCTGAGTCTGACTATGAAAAGATTGACGAGGATAGTGGTAGCAACGACAGTACTTCGGAAAACACTCGCCCAACAACGCCAGGCAAGAATGATGGTAGTGATGGACTGGGAAGCATTAAAGTGAAGCTCAAGAATCAGGATCAGTTTGATGAGGAAGCTTGTGTAAGTAAGCCATTACTGGACACGAATAAGGATTGGCTTCACCGTGCTTGGAGGGAGCAGTATGCCGAGATGTTGGGGTGCTGGGGTTTGATCAGCGCAAGAGCTGAGGTCCTCAAGTTCAACGGCCTGGTATCTTACTTTTCGCCCGAACGTTCGCGCAGTGGCTCGAAAGCCGGGTCAATGTACCTCTCAATTAAGAAAGGCAGCGATGCGGGGCTTGATACAGCAGTATCAAGACACTTATCAAGAACTTCGACACTTGTCCCTCCCTTAGTAACAGTAGGACAAGCAAAACGATCCCCTATTGCATCCTTGAAAGACTTTTCGTTCAATCCAGAAGCACGAGAATTCCACCCCGGCACAGAATCTTTCATACCTGTAGAGGAAGTGCCACCGCCAGCTGAGGTCTCCATCTCCACTGAGCAGTATTTGCAACTCTCAATACCAACCCAAACAAACAACAAAGAAGTAGAGGAAAACCTCGTCGGTCTTCACACTTCTCCAGGAAAGAACAGGCTACACCCGCATGACAACCGGCCAACCAGACCTAGCCTTTCAAGAGGAGCATCGAGTGTGTCGGGCCTATCATCTTGGAATGTCGGTCGCTCACCCTCTACCATTCCGACAACAACCCTCACCAAACCCACGACATCCGAGCCCATATACAGTTGCAGTATCTGCTGGATTCGTGTGAGTGGACGTGTCTATCTTTGCCCCGCATGCCTGCATGTGGCACACTTCGACTGCATGGATGACGAACTTGACATGGATGACGGAGAATGCGTGGTTGGATGTGGGTGTGGATGTGGAATCGAAGATGATGATTTACGCAGCAGAATGGAAGCTTATATTGACGAAGTCCGCGCCGCCAATGCTGCCGGCGTTGCGTGGGATGAAAGTGGTGGCTGGCATCAGCTTGCATTGGCAAGTGAACCGGCCACGCCAGGCCTGTATGTTGGGGGCGTGGATAGAGATTTCATGACAGGTGTGGCGAGCAAGATTGGAGTCAGTCGAGAGGACAAGAGAAGGGAAAGAGACAGAAATACAGAAAGGGCGGGTGGGAGAACGAGCAAGACGACGAGTCCGACGCCGACGACAAGTACGATGAGGAAGAAGAAAGAGAAGGGAAAGAAGAAGGCGAGGGTTTCTGGTCTAAGCTATTACTAATATAGGGTAATACGGCGCATCACCGGAGAAGGCTGTTGTACGACAATGGATGGACAACTTTGACGATGTTTTTTGGTGGCCGGCTGGGATGTGACTGGGCAGGGGGTGTGTTTGTCTCAGGGCATGTACCATATGGCGCTCAGGGGAGTGTCTTTTTCTAGCCTGTGTATTTTGAGGAAGAATCCCGTCACCCTTTTGAACCCGAATGCTCGGACAGCAGAAAGGACAAGACGGACAGCTGGGGGCACTGGTTGCGACACGAGTCTAGATACGGACACATGTTGTGTCGGCGACCAGGACGCAAGGGACGCCGTCATGTGCAGGGGCTGCAGAAGCAGGCCGGTGTCTTCCAGAGCACAGTGTGCAACAGGCGGCGGACTCGAGGCAACTCGAGATGCACAGGCAGGCGCACAAGGCCTTTTCCCGGAGGATACATAGGAGGGACGGTGCCTCGTGTTTCCAAGGGTGCGGATGATGTGCAGGCTGCGGGACCCCACGCTGCTTGTGCCCTTCTCATTCGTCTTGAATCTGCCCGAGCTCCCGTTGACGGGGCGCTAAGTCAAGCCACCAACCCCAGCCCGACTCCACTTAGATAGCGACGGCCTCTCCGCTCCCACATCGAAGCCTTGTGCATTTTGGACTTTGCTGCTGCTGGCGATCCGGACTGGCAGGTGCAGAGCGCAACTGAATGCTGGTGCACGCCCGCAGCTCGCCCCCCAACACGGTCTATGGCCGAGACTGCGCTTCTTGCCGCGCCCTCTGCTGCCCCAGGCCGAACGGAAACCGGTCCGGCCGACCCCACAGGCGCGAGGAAGATCGCTCGTCCTTCACCCTCACCCGCCGCCGAGCATGCACCGAAAACGGCCCAAACGGGGGGCGTGACCAAGCGGAAGCAGTCCAAGAGTCGCAACGGCTGCATCACCTGCAAGAACAAGCGCCTGAAGTGCGACGAGACAAAGCCGACCTGCCAGCAGTGTGCCCGGCGCGCGGTGCCCTGTGGCGGATACAAGAAGGACTTCAAATGGCGCCCGTTTGGGGAGCCCAGCGTGCCTGGCAGGCAGCCGGCCAAGGGGCGGAAAGGTGGCAGTGCTCCCTCTGTGCCGGCCGTGGCCTTGTCTCTGACACCTCCAGCAGACGCCGACGCGGCCCTCTCCGCCACCCCAGCCTCGGCGCCAGCCAGCAACCTCCTACACAGCCAGAGCCAGAACCAGAACCACGAGCCCGCAGGCTTCCCGGGTGCACACGCACAGCACCATGCCTTCTACCCACCGCCCTCACAATACCAGGCCGCCCTCCAGTCCCTGCCGCTACACACCCCCCCCCCTCAGCCTCCCTTTCCTCAGCCATCCTTCCCGCCGGCCGGCAATGCCTTCGCCGTCCCCCTCTCCTCGCCCTACATGATGACGCCACAGTCCATCTGCTCCGCCGACTCGTATGCACCCACCTCCCTGGCGGAGGCGCACGGTGCACACGGTGCATTTGACACGGAGGGAAACACGGCCAGGCAGAGCATAGCCAACAGGACCACTGCGCCTTCCAGCGTCTCATCGGGGCAGTCGCCGCGGCTTCTAGATCTCCTCCTGCCCGGCACTGATCTCACTGTGCCACCGGCAGAGTACCCTTCCTTCCTTTCTCAGCACGAAGCCTTCTACCAGCCAACAGGTCTCACCCCGCCAGCAGAGTCCCTGGATGACGCTATGGAGGAAATACCGCGCTGTGTCGACCCAGACTCCGAGGCCTGGGTCATGCGGCCTCCATCTCCAGCCCTGTCTAGCTCATCTAGCTCGTCTAGCTCGTCCTCGGACTCGCCTAGCTTACCAATGCTTGCACAACCACAGTTCTCCCTTGCTTCCCCAGAAAATCTCACGCGTCGGTACGATCGAGACACGTGTGGCGTGCTGTCAGTCAAGGACGGTCCCACAGAGAACCCATGGCGAACGCTGGTTTGGCCTCTTGCGCGCGACTGTCCCGCCTTGTATCATGCAATCGCGTCCATGACGTCGTTCCACCAAAGCAAAGAGACCCCTGCTCTGCGCATTCAAGGGATCGATCATATGCGCAATGCAGTTCATGCACTGGCAGCAGGGTTGGAAAATATGCGTTTCGATGCAGCCATCTCAACCACGCTCGTTCTTGCCTTCTCCGAATCCTGGGACCAGCATATCAGCACGGGCATCAATCATATCAAGGGTGCTAAAATCCTCATCAGTCAAGCACTTGTGCAACATCGGCAGTCGCCCAAGCTGGGCGAGGAATGGGCTCGCCTAAAATTTCTATGCAACACCTGGATTTATATGGATGTCATTGCTCGTCTAACTTCTGCGGATGACGATGAAAGCAACGATGTAGACATTGTCCACGAGAATATATATGCAAATGGCGAAACCGATGCGAATTTGGATCCTCTGATGGGTTGTGCCCATACACTGTTTCCAATCATTGGCCGTGTTGCAAACCTTGTGAGGAAGGTACGACGGAGCAGCAGCAACGGGCCGAGTATCATCTCACAGGCCGTACAGCTGAAGGCTCAACTAGAAGAATGGGCCCCGCCATCTTTCATCGAGGATCCGGAGGATGAAACGACGAGTCCGCGTGACTCGATCAAAACAGCCACTGCATATCAAAACGCTACTTTATTATATCTGCACCAAGCTGTGCCTGAAATTCCATCGCTGCCGTCCAGTGAATTAGCAGAGAAGGTGCTTTGTGACCTGGTCACCGTGGACCCACGTTCCCGTTCCATCATCGTGCACATTTACCCCCTCATGGCAGCAGGTTGCGAAGTCATGGACCAAGAAACCCGAGACTGGGTCAAGGAACGCTGGGGACTAATGCAATCACGCATGAAACTAGGAATCCTCGAAAAGACGCTTGAAGTCACTAAAGAAGTCTGGTTACGTCGCGACGCCTATATCGAGGAGCGAAAACTTCTTGGCGACATGCGATGTGATAGCTTTCCTCCAAATACCCCTCTTAAACGCGATTTCGACACATTCTACGATGACTTCCAACCAGAGGGCGACCTTTGCTGGTTAGATGCTGGTGCTAAGCGTAGAGCGATCGATCCGCTGTCGTACACACCCACTATGCCGCACCCAGTCGTCGTAGATTCATCAAGAACACAATCGCCGGCTCCGAACACTGAGCCACTTGAGCATGAATTCACGGTCAAAGGGAGATTACATTGGCTCGGCGTAATGAAGGACTGGAGCTGGGAAGGTACGCTCTACTTGCTGTTATATTCTGGGTAAATGGCTAACCACAATAGTGCTACTTGGATGAGCCTCCCTACTAAAATTGTTGTAACCACGCGCGACCATGGTTGTGGCACGTTTCGCACTGCATCAACCGAAGCTGCATCATTGCGGGTCAATGCCATTATACTAGTCTTTATCTCAATCATCATATCGCCTTCTTCTAGTTCTCAATATCGCATATTTTATTTGAAAATCTCTCGGCGATAGAGGACAAGGTTGGGCATGGTTGGAACTGGTTTTTACCAAGTTCTGTAGGGAGTCAACATGGACATACAATACGAACAAGGCTTTAGGTAAACCTTATTATATCATTGGAACTGCATAACAGTCCATAAACGAAGAATGCGTCATGGTTCTCGAGCCTTTTTGCTCAGTAGCCCAGTTTTAATGAAGTCAATTGATTCTAGATAAGGGCAAAGACAACTTTCGGCTTTTCTGTGCAGGATTGTACGGTGTACATAGAAATTTTATATTCTATAAGACAACTACTCCCACATCTGGACTGCTATAGTGCCGCTGAGAGGACTTCACAAAATGTGGTTGTAACACGCTCATACATGCATCACCTGGGCGTCGAGTCTTCAACGTGCTCGCACTACTTACACAACATCTCGCTCCTCGAGGTGGCTTGAATACATTTAACACTAAAAATCTGACAACCCGTTAGTGTTTGTTACCGTGGCGACTCCACACAGGTGTAGTGGTGCTGTCAAAAAAAAAAAAACAGCCACTGGTAGCAGCGCTTACTGTCACGCGCAGCCATCCGCAATGGATATAGATAACTGATTCACGGCCGGCATCATGTAGAGCCCCCACGGTCAATATAAATCCAAAGTCCAAGTCGCCGTTGAGCAACCACAAGAGCCACTTCGTTTGCTCCGTGACCCAAGATTCCCAACAAAAGGCCAAAGTTGCTTCCAACACTAAATTTCCCAAGTTGATCACGCCTATTGCAATAGTTGGTCACTTTGCAGCTCTCATCTCATCACGTCTGACTTGTGCTCAGATATGACGCGACTGCAAATTGCTTCTGCAGATACCCGTCTTATCATGGCATCTGCGTACCAGTGATCCCGTGATGATTAGGAATCAACGCATGTAGCAAGCCTCGAGTCTTGAGACACGTAGTAGTGACCCACTCGGGCTCGGGTGTCGCTGTTCTGTGTAGCTTCCAAGCGTCTATTTTGCCGCCCCCCCCCCAAAAAAAAAGAATAGTGACGGGGCTCAGTGCCAACCAACAAGTCGTGCATCGATGCTTCGAGATAGCTAGGGCTCGCGGCCATCTTTGACCTCATCTGAGCTGCGACGAGATTACATAAGGGTAGAACATTGAACCCACTGGAGAACAGCATTACAACCCCGGTTTCTCCCCAAGCCTCCCTTCGTCCAAACACCATGCACGAGCCCGATCCATACAAACAAATCCCAATCGAATTACTCCCCCTCCGCCCGGCCCACACCCTCCTCGCTTTCCAGAAAGCAATCACAACCTCGATTCCCCCCTCCCGCCCCCAGAAAAAGGCTCCATGCATATTTCCGAAATGACGGCCAGCAGTGCACACTTGATCTTGCACAGTTTGTTCTTTCATCTTGCGTGTGCAACGCAACACAACTATTACATACGCTGTACGCTCCATCCGCTTGGTGTATTGGTGACGCTTTCGCGACACTGGGTGGGCGAATAGGAGGGCCGTTGCGGGGGCTCTGGGTGTGGTGTAAGGTCAAACATGCGGGTGTAACAGGGCTAGTAGGGCTTGTGTATTTTAGGTGGAGGGGTGAGGTGTGTTTGTTGGTTACGTGCATGTTGCGGGTAAAAAGGAGGGATGTGTGGTTGGGAGTGGGGCGTGGAATGGTAGGACATGTTGTCATGATGGGGGAGCTGGGAATTCTTCATTGATTGTGTTTGCTAAATGCTAGAATGTATAGGTGCATACTCGACTAATATGATTACCATGTGACGTACCTTGGGGCCTCGGGGTTTTTCGATATTCATCGAATAGGGGAGATAATGATGACCTATTCGTAACTTGTGTCTGAGGTCTCGCTTTCTTCGGCTTCCTCGTCACTGACCAAATCACTCAGCCCGCTACTTCCTACATCACCAACGTCGCTCATTGCCGCTTCGCTCTCGTCCTCGCTAACAACCTTTTTCTTCCCTTTGCTTTTCTTTCCAGTCGTTGCTTTCGTTGGACTGCCTATGTCTTTTCGTCCGCCAAATCGTGTGACCAAGTGCTCAATCGGACACCCTTCATCCCAGCCTGCACTTGATTCCCCCGTGATTGCTCGACACCTGGGGCAGCTTTTGCCATGCCGGATGAGGAGTTGATGAAGTGGATACTTTAGGTCATCTGGCACACGAACTTCGCAGTGCGCATACGTGCTGTTGCGGTTTGGCCCGGCAAACGTCCCCTTCGCGCCTGGTGCGAGGCCTGCCGGGTCACCGGCCGGAGGGACCCAGCCAAGCCATTTGCAGAGACGGAAGACATGGGTGTCGACTGCAAAGGATGGCCGTTGAAGACAGAAAAGAAGAACGCAAGACGCAGTTTTGGGGCCAATGCCTGGGTAGCGTGTGAGGTGAGCAAAAGCGTCGTCGTTAGATAGGAGATGTAAGTGATCAAGAGAAACAACGTCTTGTTGTGCTTTCTCGACTTCATTCTTCATTTCGCTGGTGGATTCGATCTCGATCCTCTCACCTGCTGCTTGCTTGGTAGACGACAGAAGTGCTTTGCCACGCTCCTGGTTCTCTTCCCATACCATTTGTAAAATTTTCTTGATGTCTTTACTCTTCACGTCTGCCAACCCGCCACTCTTGATGGCCTCAAAGATTTCTTTAGTATCAGAAAGTCGCACTTTGTTCCAGTCTACACTTCCTTTGCCAATGCCTTCCTTCAATACGCCGAATTTGGCCACTAGTCCAGCAAATGCGCGTGATGAGTTTGTGCCCGACGTGGCTGCTGAGAGACGCGTTCGGATCAACGCGTCTAAGACCGATGGTACTTCACCACAACCAGAGACTTCGAGCGATGGTGTGGGAATCGTTTTGGGAGCTTCAACTTTGCCATGCACTTTGGAGAGGAGACGTGTTACTTCTTCACACTCTTCTGCAGTAGGATGTTGCCAGTTGGGATAAGGAGTCTGACCAGGTGTAAGTCCGTAAGAATTGTTCTTTGGTTTTCCAGCTTTCTTTGGAGAAGCATCTGTGACAGTTGTGGCCTTTTCAACAATGTCATCGACACTCTCCTTCGAACTTTTTGTTGTTTTAGCAGTCGTCCTCGCCTTTACAGATCTCTTCACTTGTGCTGCCTTTTTCCCCGCCTCTTTTACTGGAAGGGCCGGAAGTGTGCCTAGTCCGTGTGGCAGATCGTTGATATTCTCCACTTTCACAGCACTTTTTCTTGCTCTTTTGTTACCCTTAGGAGTAGGCAGTGCTCTAACCGAGGTATCGTTGTCGTTCATTGACTCTTCTTTAATTAGCTTCCTCTTCCGTGCATTACGGGATAGAGGTGTTGTTGGAGGGCTCGAGAGTTGCACTAGTTCTTGCTTTGCCACTCCAGACGCTGTTGCACCTTTGATCTTGGCTACAGCACTCGTCGTTGCCCTCGTCATGCTGAAAAGCCTTGCAGAATTGAGATTGAGTTTAGTTCTAAGCGAGCACACACGAGATGAGTGTGATGTGAGAGACAGATTGGCTGGGTGCAATTGGATTGACAGGTACACAAAACAAGATTAGATTCAGCTACAGAACTCGAAGTTGAGCGGTAGGAAACGAAGCTATGCAACGGTGAAGGTGAGGCCAAGTAAAGTCAACGTGTAGTGTGAAAGTCAAAGTGAGGTGAGAGATGATGTTGAGAGGACATGGTGAGAAAGCAGGGGCGATATAGTTTATTGTAGATGACGTCGTTGATATGATTGGAGCTGGGGCGGAGCTTGGACCTAGCGTTATGCAGGGAGTTTTTGGCGCGATACATTGTTTGCCGCGGTCCGGGACTCCAGGAGATAGAAACTACCCCACGCTCACACTACTCACTCCTTACTGTACTCAACTTAGATTCATTATGTCTGCAAAGGCACCGATAATTGTACCTGCCCTCAAGCGGCACACTGCTTCCGTCATTGTAGCCCACGGGCTCGGAGATAGCGGGGCTGGTTGGTAGGTGCTAATATCCCATCCCAACTCGAATGCGATGATGCTAATATGCCAAAGGCTATTCTTAGCAGAGAACTGGCGAAGGCGATCCAAATTTGAGGAAGTTCGATTCATCTTCCCGAATGCGCCCAGCATCCCAATCACCCTAGTGCGTATGACCCCTCACTGCGCCAGTGTGCATGAGCCTTCATCACTCGGAAGCTAATATACGACATAAAAGAATATGGGCATGCGTATGCCCGGATGGTACGACATTAAATCGCTCAGCACCCTCGCCGATCGTGAAGAAGACGAGGAAGGCATCATCAAGTCTCGCGACTACTTCCACTCCCTCATCGACCAGGAAATCGAGAAGGGCATTTCTGCAGACCGCATAATCATTGGAGGCTTCTCACAGGGTGGCGCTATATCTCTGCTATCAGGCGTTACCTACAAGGCCCGGCTGGGTGGCATCTTTGGGTTGAGCTGCTACCTGCTGCTCCAGACGAAGATTAAGGACATGATCCCTGATAGCAACCCAAACCAAAACACCCCTATCTTCATGGGGCATGGCGACGCTGATCAAGTTGTTGCGCACAAATTTGGAAAAATGAGCGCCGACGAATTGGTAAAGCACGGGTACAAGGTGGATTTCCGGACCTATGAGTACGGTTGTTATTTTTTCTAAGTATATCTTGCTAACGGCAACAGGAACCTCGTACATTCGGCCGACCCAGAAGAAATCGACCACCTCGAAGCCTATCTAAACCAACAGATTCCTCCCGAAGGGGACAAGAGCAAGGCCGAGACATCACTCTGACTCACCCGCGAATCGAGTGTGCTCCGCTCTAATGAAATCACGACAGCAATAGCAATTCTTGCCACGCTGGCTATTGCATGGTATGCAGGGTTTAAACGGCGGGGCGACAAAGGAAAGTAAAAATAGAATGCAGTCAAACGAGAATATAGATTTCTGGGCACGCGTTTGATTTTAGCTTTAGCTGCAGTAACGCGCTACCAGTAACACGCTCTCACGCTCTCACGTGAAGCACAACCACCAGTCGTTGTTTCTATTCTTTGATTATCTTTGTCACCATAAGGGCGCACCACTGACAACGTATATATATACTTTTCTCGCCAATAAACTGCCATACCTCCTGGATTTCTATGATTTTCTCCCTGAAGCTGACGATCTCCATTATTCCATCCAGCTATAGAAGAATACTCTTCTCACCTTTAAAATCCAGAGGTTCATAGAAAGATTGATTTTCAATGCGGCACGCCAGGTTCTCGATAGAACTCATTTGAGCGCTGCCTCTAATTATGATATTTTAGTCAGCGAATTATTCTTTAGTAAGTGTATGGAAGAGACATTGATTGCCAATTTCACGACACATCTATCGCTAATACTTGAAGTTATACGCCCATGCACCATCTTCGAACTACAAACAAATTGAGCACAGTATAGTGCCTCTTTAGCGCCAAGGTGCGGGACTTTGAAAGATGCATTGCCACATCCTTCTTGGTCTAAGGCCTTGGAAGCTAATAGCCTCCAGTCACTGCCATGTAGTACTTCAACGAGATCCCTTATCAGTTCATCCGCAGTGCAAGAAGAACGGATCAATCTATCGGTTCTTGTGCACATTGTGCTCTGGCAAACTCGGCACCTATAACTTTGTTTGTGCGCAGTGTAAAAGCGTCGCGAATAGAGCACTATACCACCAGCAACGACGGCTGAGCCTGTCCGACAATTCCTAGTCTAAGTCATATAATCGTTAATGATGATTACCGGAACTTAGAGATTAGGCTTTGAGCGTGTTTCATGTCATTAACATTAGTCTTTGTGCCATAGCTCTTATGATACCCTCCTATCTAGGTACGTCGTCTATGTAGCTAGCTCATGTCTATCCCTTACCGAGCATTTCTGCCCCTCTATACCCATGCATCTTTTATTTTAATTGCAATTTCCCCATTTGCTTTGGCACCAGTTGGCCGCGCCGCAGAAGTCCTCTCCACTACCGCAGAAGTTGCTTCCAGAGCAGCACAACCCATTGCCGCATTTCTTGTTCACGATTGGACCGCAAGTCTCGCCCTGGCTAGACCCCCTTGTAGCTTCGGTAGGCGCTTGGGGCAAATCTTGGTTGTCACACTTTCCAAATCCTGCCTGGCAACCATCTCCACAGTAGAGAGCTTGGTCCTGGATATCGTTCTTGGGTCCGCAGTGGCCGGCAGATGAGCAACAACGATAGAAGTAGCCGTTTCCACCAGCGCCGGGGCAAGTTACTCCGCCTTGAGCATGGCCACAGACATCGATGTCAGGAACCATGGCTGGGAAGGTCTCTGCGGCTGATGTAGCAGCCTTTGTCGCGCTTGTCTTGAAGGTAGTTGGAGTAGAACTGCAAGAAGACGATGCACCGGAGAAAGCCCCCAGGCAAGTTGCGGCCTCGCAGTGGTCTGTGGTCGTACCGCACCATCCATACTGGCTACCTGGAGTGACGGTTAGTGAAGCGCAGTGATGCTCGCGGATAAGAAAACTTACAGCACTCGTTCGAATCACATTTCTGATTGCTATGAGCCGGCCCACAGTGCTCGCCAGCGAAAACGCCCGCTGCCAATGTAAGGATGGTGATGGTGGAGAAACGCATTATGATTATTCGGTATTTCTAAAGCGAATGATAGTGTTCAAAGGAAGTTGATATATAGAGCAAAGAAAAGACTGAACGATTTTGATGTGATTCTTCACGTTTGATGCCGACCGCCCGACCTTATACATCCACATATTAATAATGGATTCCTTGATATCCCTCCTTACCACAGCAGCACCTCATGGCCAATAGGTAAAATATTGCCGATCCACATAGATGGTCAATGAGTCTCAACGTTAGCCTGGCGCTACATATGGGACGTGATCCACCGAATACGGTACTGTTATGCTAATCGCGCTCTTAGACCGGAAAAAATCGGCTACGGTATAGATATCTTTGCTATGCGATTTTCTAATTTCACCTATGCGATCCCAATGACGGATCCTTTACCTCGAAAATTGATTCAAGGCCGTCGTCCTGGGAAATCTTCGACGATGGAGCTAAATCATGCCTGTCTCCCCTGGAATGTGAGAGATGAACACTTGGCAAACATTCGTACAATGGGATTTCAGAGGAGCGCTTCGCTGTCAAGGCCGAAATAAGCAACCGCCGGGCGCCGAGATACGGGTCCAATCACGGCTTGCCCCTGACATGACTTCTTGTTTTCCCCTGCAAGCTTTTTTGAGGCGTTAGCTTAACACTTACGACAAAAAGAGATGATGCGATGGCACGTAACGGGTCCATAATGACTTCATTGAGCTATTTTGGTGTACGCTCCGGGGCAGCATGTGGATCACACCAGGCCATATTCTGGTACCGACTGGTGGCGCCATTAGTTGCCGACGGATGGCTAACCACCGTCTACGGTAACAGTCTGACCATTGAGGTACTGACAGCTCACAACGAAAAGAATTGCCGCCGCCATGTCGCGGTCGTTGCCTGGCCTTTGCGCACGAAGTCCTTCCTTAGCCTCCTTTGGCATCTCGGATTTCTGGTTATCATCTCTGCTGTCGCTTGTAGTCATCTCTGATGGAAAGACTCCAGGAGCAATGCTATTTACGCGGACTTTGATGCCGTTCTTTGCGACCTCAGCGGCGAGCATTTTGTTGAAGTGGATCGTGGCGCCCTTGCTAGCATTGTACGAAAAGTGGTTTTGCGAAATCCTGATATGGCCTGAAATACTACTGATGTTGACAATGGTGGCAGAATAGCCCTTGTGAGTCTCTGTTGACTTCTGGAGGAGAGGGAGGAAGGCAGTGCTCATTAGGAATGGGCCTACAACGTTCGTCTGATAAATGTCCAACCATCCCTTCTCTGATGTGGGTTCTAGTAAGTTCTTCTTGAGCTCCTCTGCGCTTTCAACGCTGGTGTCAGTCTTGCCAGGTGCGATACCAGCGTTGTTGACGAGAATACACAAGCACTTTTCACGTGACTCGATCTCTTTCACGAGCTTTCTGTAATCATATGAGTAGTATTCCCGTTGCACTAGTGGTAGATACTAACTGCACGCCATCTTTTGTTGATACATCACCAGCAATGGGAATGATCTAGCCAGAAGTATCTTTGCCATGTACTTCGGCGACCTTCTCAAGCTTCTCCTCGGTTCGACCAACAATAAAACTTTAGCACCGTTGACTGCAAGAGTCTGCGTAATCATCAAGCCAATTCCTGATCCTCCACCTGTAACAAGCGCCACCTTGTCCTTCACGTCAAATACCTCGCTGAGCTGCAGGCCCTTGTTATTAGACATGCTGGTATATGTTCTTGGGAGCTGATTCGTTATCTGTTGTATACGGGTTTGTGCTTGCATGCGAAATTCTGGCTGTGAGTTTCGAAGCAGTGGTTGAGGCTTAGATATTGTAAAATAGCGAATAACTGATGATGCTTGGGTAAGACGTGCGTGACGACATCGTAATACGCACCACGTCAATGTGACGTTCGAGTTTGCCGACAGCATTGTCAATAATGGGATGACAAAAGTATTTTCTTAGTTAGATTGATCGAATAGAAGGTGACGGGGTTTTTTTTGGAATTAAAGGTGAGAGGAAGTCATACGGCATGCGCCAGCTAATGAAGCATCAGGTCGAAGACGTTACCATTACATCATATCCATTCCCGTAAATACAACGCTGCCGCTCCACTCTTCGTTACTAGCGACTGGCTTCTCAAAAGACGCTTAACTATTTGGAAAAGTAGTGAGATATCAGTCTTCTGTTTCGATGAGGCTGATTGTCAACTAGGTATGAACACCATATGCAATCTCTAGGTGTCCTTCTCTTGTAACTTAAATCAACGGTGTGTTCCTCAAGTATGGCCAATTGTGATGCTGACCTTACATTCAATCTCATTCAATGAAATTTCGCCTCTACACTTCCGTATCTCACACCGTCGACCTTGAGCTCAAACACCAAGCCAGCACTTTCTATTCTCATATCGAGTGTAAAGTCTAGATTATCAAACTCTATACCCTTGGTTGTTGTCAACCTGGTAAACAAACTCTTTGGCACCGTGTTCAAATCGGTCGTAAGTGTGCACACATTGATGAGGCCTTTGCGGAAAGAATCGGGTGCAGCCTCGGCATCGCAAGCGATGAGATCGTCTTCAACGACGAGAGATTGTCCAGGGCGGAAGTTACGAGTATAGTGGAAAGATATGGGGGTCGCTTCAGATACTTGTGCACCCTTTTATGAGGTTAGAATGTTGCAAGAGAGGAAGTGTTGACACGCGAATTTGCTTACCTTAGCGATGTGCCACTGCATACGATCACTCACCATCCACCTTTCCCACAGTGGGCTCCAATACCGATCCGATATTGGATGTTTGGCCTCGTCAAATACAGTAGCATAGCTTGTCCCGTAGTGCCATCGACTTCGTCTACTCACTACCATACTACCCTCTAACCCTCTTAGTACTGCGCCTCTTACGACTGCTGTCCAGGCATGTATGGGATGGTATATTTCTATTGACTGCGGCGAGCTCAGTGCAATAGCATGTGTAGGTCTTTCAGTATATGGGGGAGGAGGCGCGCTGCTGAAGTGGGCTTTCATCCGACTGTACAGATAATTACTTTGTCCGAAGCCGCCTACCAGCACGATACCGCACACTAGACCGCCTTTCTGCCGTATGGTGTGCACTTGGCCATCAACTAAGCTGATGACCTCTTCAACAACAGGATCGAATATCTCCTTGACCTGCTCTGCACTCATGATCAAGAAGCCAGAGTCCAACCCTGCATCTTCATCGTCCGGTAGTCCAGGGAAGGGTACGTTGATTTCAGCGTGTTCTTCGTCGTTGAAATTACGCTTGACAAACTCTTCGAAATACTTCAAGCCCATGTTCCAAGTTTTGGCTTTCTTCTCACGCATCCAGTTGTAACGCTCAGTGCCTATCCGCGCCTTGACGTGATCTTCAAAGCGGTAATTAAGGAAGGCTGAACCACATAGACCTCCTGTTCCAACGGCACTTTCTTCAACCCGGAGGGGATTGAGTTGGATAATCTTGTACGCTATCAAATCAACAGTTCCGCCGCCTAGCCTTCGTAAGTCCACGTTCATTCTCATTTTTCGAGCAATTAGCAGCATGACTTACCAGCGTCGCATACAATGAAATTATCACCAACCTGCAGGTGATTCGGTTGGATTGCTTTTAAAGTATATACGGCAGCAGCTTCTGGCTCTGAGATAAGCTGTAGTTCGTGCCGTTTGCCCATACCTGCTTGCTCGGCTGCTTTCAAAGTCGCGTCTTTTGCAGAATCTGACCAAACAGCTGGGACAGTCAAGACAAATTGAACTTTTGTTAAACCCATGAACGTCTCGCCGTATCTTCTCGTTAAGGTCTCCATCGTATGTTTGTATATTTGAGCCAGGTAATCCGATACAGCCTCCATTACTGTTTTTTCATACTTTCGCAGCTGCGCTGCGGTGTCAAGAGGCGACACGAAATTTGGTAGCTTTTGGCTTCTATCTAAGAAGAGTTTAATACAGCGAAGTCGTGTCTCTTCGGGCTTGAACTGAAACCCCCATTTCGTGTTTTGTGCGGGCTTCGTAGATGTCTCGAGCGAGGACTGCGAATCGTCCTTCGGAGAGGCTTCGGTGTAACCAATCTCAGTTGGGACTTTATCAGAAGTGATTCCTGATTTTCGTGAGCTTCGCGAAGCATGACACTAAGTGCGAATTTCGCTACCGTTTCCTCCTGGCCATGTTTTGATAATATCGACATCATCTGGAGTTGCAGAATATACGGCTGCCACACCTGTTTATCTTTAGCTCCCTGACTTTTTCATAGCAATTCGGGGCTTGGAATTACCTACCACTATATGTCGTACCAAAGTCAACTCCGACTATCAGTCTGTCCTGTGGCACATGCGCTGGAGGCACGCCTACTCCACTCGCAATGCTGGCATTGTTGGTCGGATTGAAGGCATAGGGGATGTTGCTTCCCCGTATGTGCAGTGTACTGTTCATGATTCTAAGGCCAGGCGAGGTGGGCGTCGCGTGAGTCTGGAGGCGGGGCTATAGCTAGCGAACTAGCCTAGGAGCTCGTGAAGGTATGATTGCGAAACGGCAGAAAAGACCTCAGGGTCATCGATATGTCTGCCTGAGAAACATTGGACAGCCTAGGCACCTGTGAGAGGTGCGGCGCGAAGTGCGCTGAATGAAGCCTGAAAGGCGCCCCGGCTAGCTGCAGCTCTGACGATCGCCAGCCTCGCGGCTGCAGCATGTGGGGCTAGCCTGCTCGAGGATATCCCATGTCACCCGGAAGATAACTGATGCCTAGAGTTTTGATGCGTCAATCAATGTAGTGCAACTGCTTCTCTTCTCGCTTCCGAGGCGCGCCCCTAATTTCGGAACGCTCGGTCGCAATATGACAGGAGAGAAGAAGAAGAGTCCTGGTTAGTTAGTTTTGGAGCTCCCATCGCAACAGGAGTAGTTGTCAGGAACACTAACCCACACAGATTCTGTCAGCCACAGCAGTGTAAAAGGCAGCAAAAAGCTCTTGTCAAAAACATATAAGCCTGCTTCAGCCACGATCAGCTCTCCCCCGAAAGCCGCGATAGCTTCCTCGAATGCAAAGAAGGATGAGGGCCATCGTCGTCGTAACCCTCTGAACGATATACTCAAGCGCAGGAGCGGGGATGGGATAGTAGGCAGAAAGGATGGTTCACCACCTCTTCAAGATATCGAGCCTGGAAATGCATCTCAATCGAGCGACGACGTTGGTAAAGCAGATGCTAAAGAGATAGCAAGAATAACAGAGCTGGAGGGAGCCCTGAGGATTGCGAGGGAGGAACAGGATGTCTTGAGACAAGAGCTGGAGCAATTCAAACAGCTTCGGCCTGATAACCGAGACACAAACTATGTGCCACAGCGGCAGCCTGATCAGAGTCTCGACGATATGCCATGTGCTTCTGGTGTACCAACAAATGAGGATTTAATGGATACTGGACATGCGGATAGTCCGTTGAGGCAAGATGCCAGTGTGACAACTATTGGGATGCCCAGCGATGGCCCAACCATAGATTACTCAAATGACGACATTATTCGACAGAATTATGAGCTGCGGTTCAGGCTTTCTCAACTACAAGACCAGTTGACGTCTCAGAATATTACCCACCGCACCAACCTCGACCAAGCGTTGTCGCATGGAGATGCGGAATGGAATGAGCTTCGGTTGCGTTTACATGCGGCCGAAAAGGAATCCCAGGAACGTCTTCAACAGCTCTTTGCTCTGAAATCGAGTATATCGTCGCTGACGCGCACTGATTCGCAAGTCACAGACAGTGAATTAAGAGACTCGCTTTCTCAGCTCTCTAATCGCATTCGAGAGTGGGTTATATCCCACTTCAGGCGGACCAAGATAGACCTTGCCAACCCTTCACCTGAAACCATCAAACTTCTCAACTCGATAACTCCGGCGTATGAATCAATTGAGAAAAGTGATAGGCTTTCACTATACCAGGCACTTGTTTCGAGTGTGTTGATGCAAATATTTGAAGAGCCAATTGTCGTTGGATTACCGCAAAGTGGTCTGTTAGCAGCGATCAGAACCTTCGCTGGGGGCGTTCAAAATAATGGATCGGAATATTGCGAATGGAGACGGGCTACTATCCGTGCAATCGAGAAGAGCAAGGCTGGAAGAGTGCTTGAGGAAGGAAGAAGTGACTTATTGTATCGTGTGGCTGGGGAGATTGCACATGCCTTGTTCGCTGTGACTTCTGTCACCCTTACTCCTGCCGCACAATCGGCGCTAATGGGCATATTAAATGTTGCCGCTGATTTGCAGCGAACCCTAGCACTTCAAAGAGCAAGATATCAGTTGCTCTTCTTCCACAAACGAGACAATGACACAGGAACTGGTTTTGACGACCAAAAGATGGATTCAGTCAATGACCCTGATGACATCGACGAGGCAGACAATACTCTTTCATATCGGGTTTTTCTTTTTTGTGTCTTCCCATGCCTTCAGAAATTCGGCAATGAGTGGGGCGAAAATGAAGAGGTGGTGAACGTGCTTCTAAAAGCGAAAGTGTGTTGTGGTGTTGGGTAGTGGGCATTCAACAAGCCGGGAGAGCCTTGAAGGCTCCGTAAGCCGTTGCACTAAGATGGTTCGGATCTCTGTAGGCAGCTTCAAACAATTTTATCGTTATTGTTCAAATAATGCCTAATAAATAAGAATCCAGTAGAGCTATTTAGCTTTCATCTTCAGATCTTACAATTATGATGCTTAATGTACAGCTCAAGCCGGATTTGAGTTGTCACGATATCAATCATATCTTCCATATGAACACTCATCAGTTTGTAGGGCTCGCCTATAATCTTCAACTACGAGTCACATAACAACGAGTTCAAAACACGGGGTGACTAGTTCTTGGTAGACATCAGATAAAAAAAAAAAAAAAAAAACATGTAGCATGTGCCAATGGTTGCTTCTCGTTCGAACCACGCAGTGTTGCTCGGGGCAGGTCGGGTCGAGAAGAAAAAACACCAAAGGCATGAGCACCACCGTCCAGAATCCGATGATACAAAACGTATAACATCGAGAAGGATACGGTGGGCTCATCAATCTTCGCACGTAGACTAATTGACACGGTATTGAGGAATAACTTGTGGCAATTTAAGAATGTGCGTTTTGCGAATCTGACCTGGGCTGGAGAGCTGCATAAGCCACAACATATGAGAGCCCAGAATGAGTCGCTGCAATTCTGGGGCTGATATTGAGTTATTCATCATCATCGTCATCATCGTCATTTTGGACGTCCATGACTCGTTCGCCAGCTTGTTCAAGTACTCGGCGACTCCATGCGCGAACACCCTTATAGACTGCCTGTGTTGGATGAGCTCTCGTGGAACCAATAATTTTAGTTAGAGAGAGAAATACGTACCGCAAGGAATGTGCCAACACCAATAACGATGATGATCCAGCTGACTTGCTCTACCCGGTCACGGCCAGTTCTACCTCGGCCGCCCCCGCCGATCCTAAAATACGAGAAAGGGCTAGCGAGCAAAACCTTGAGGAAGCCAAGCACGCCCATGCTAGCAATGCCTTTAGCAAAATGCTGGTACCAGGTGGACGGCTCGTCATCCTCGTAATAGTAAGTATAGCTTGGTCTCGACCAGCTATTCCAAGGCATGTAGCTCCATGGATCTACATACAGACCAATGATGGGATCGGCTACAAATCCAAGAACAAAAATGACCATGAAGAGAATTAGTATAGTAAGGGCCACTTGGGCACCTGTAATATTCGTGAGACTCACTGCAATATATCCGTGTAAGATTGCGAGACATTAAGACTTACCTATGCTGCCAATGAAACGACCGGTTCCTAGTCGTGCCAGACGATACTTGAAGCCACAGGTAGGACACTGCCAGTAATTCCTTCGTCCATAGCTGGGGTCAGCATGGCGCCAGGCTTGAAGGCAGCCATCATGAACATATTTCGATGACCCTTTGCATAGACATGGTCGAATCAATCGGCCGCCTTCATCCTGATATACCACATTTGGGGATTGCAAAAAGCCTGGAAGACTTTCTGATGCAGCATTGAAGGTTGGTTGAACAGTTTCCAGACAAATCCTGCACTGTCTAGGCGGCCAATGTGTGCGCCGAGAGCGAGGTGCTGCTCCTGTATTCGGAGCCTCACTAGAAGAACTGGTTTGTTGCTGCTGTCGCGATGAAGACGATCCTGTTGATGAAGGCTCTCTCTTGGGAACATCGTCCGGCCAACTCCAGCTCCCAGGAGCTTGGAATCCAGTAGTTTGAGGCATTTTGCAATAGAATTTCAGTTTTTCAGGGCGCAAACTTGGTGTGAGCGGTGTGGATCACCAGGAAAGAAATAGATTGATGTCAAAGAGTGATAGTGCGACTAGTTGAAAGACTGGAGGGAGGAAATCATCTTAAGCGGATCGGTTGCCCGGATCGAGTTCCGACACAGCTTCCTACCTGTTTGGCTGTCACAGAAGACACGGTGGCAGAGCAGGACGGATGGACGAGAAGGTTCGGTCGAAGAAGTCGTGTTGCAGAGGTCGAACGAGCCCGGAGGGAAGATGGCCGGCGCCGAAAGTGGTCTGTGCATACTGACAACCGCGTCAATCGATTGCCTAGAGCTCCAGCTCCGACCAGCTTCGTGCCGACAACCTTGTACCCCACCCCACCAAGCTCCTCTTTACTTTCTTGTTGCCCCCGTAGAGCCTATACTCTTTCTTGCAGGAACACACACAGCCATAATGGCTGATCGATACTCATTCTCACTTACCACCTTCTCGCCCAGGTAAATAATCCGCGTCTCTGGTACCTCAGATTGGTTTGTTGACTTTTGATAGCGGAAAGCTGGTACAGATAGGTTTGTGCCCACAAGTTCCTCCAAGTCTAATGATCAGGGACTAATCGAATTGAAGAGTATGCCCTCAATGCTGTAAATCAAGGAGTCACCTCGCTAGGAATCAAGGGTATGCTTCGCTGAAAAAAGAGACTTCTCGATGCAGCTTCATTAACTCCAAATGTTTAGCTACTAATGGGATCGTTCTTGCAACTGAAAAGAAGTCATCGTCACCGCTCATCGACTCGCAGTCGTCGTCGAAAATCAGCCTCATAACACCCAACATTGGTATGGTGTACTCAGGCATGGGTCCCGACTACCGCGTCCTGGTCGACAAGGCTCGCAAAGTTTCGCATACAGGCTACAAGCGCATCTACAATGAGTACCCGCCTACGAGGATATTGGTCCAGGATGTGGCACGAGTGATGCAGGAGGCTACACAGTCAGGCGGAGTACGGCCATATGGCGTCAGTCTTTTAATTGCAGGCTGGGATGACGGTATTGAGCCCGAAGCGGAAGGCAAGAGCGATGAGCAGACAAGCGATGAGAAGAAGAAAGTCAGTGGTAAGACAGGTGGCATTCTCAAGGGTGGGCCGAGTCTGTACCAGGTCGATCCTAGCGGCAGTTACTTCCCATGGAAAGCCACGGCAATCGGCAAGAGCGCGACCAGCGCAAAGACGTTTTTGGAGAAGCGTTACACCGAAGGCCTGGAGCTGGAAGATGCGATTCACATTGCCTTGCTTACGCTCAAGGAGACAATAGAAGGTGAGATGAATGGTGAGACAGTCGAGATCGGCATCGTTGGCCCCCCAGAGGACAGGCTACTAGGGTTTGAGGGTGTCGAAGGCGCTGTGGGCCCACGGTTCAGGAAGCTGAGCCCGTCCGAGGTAGAAGATTATCTCACCAATCTGTAAAGAACAGCCTCGCCTTCAACAGATACGATGGGGCATTGCAGTAGGCCGAGCTTGACCAGCCTTGCAAATCGAGTGCAAGTCCTCTCAATAGCGCCGGATAATAAGCGGCTTAGCAGCATTCACGAAAACGAAACAATAAATGCCAATGACCGTTTGTTTGTGTTTATTTTTTGAAACTTGGTGCGCCCGCCTGCTGTGTAGGTAAGCGCTGCGCCTCCAGCAAGGCACCCCCGCCATGCCTCGTTTGCCACATTCGGTTAAACCTTGGTAGGTATAAGCGCTATGTTGTGCCAACTCACAAAACCGAAACAAACTTGCAGTTCGCTGTTGCTATTACTTCACCACCTTAAAATTCAATGATCGATCATGAGCTCTTTAGTAGACGCAGTAGAAGGTGAGGCAATTGCCACATCTTCATTCAATCAGGGGCAGATCCGGCTCCGATCATACCAGGCCGAAATGGTGGAGGAGAGCATGACAGCAAACATCATTTGTGTTATGGATACAGGCAGCGGAAAGACGCACATGTAAAAATGTTTTCGTTCGTACCTGGATATAAGACTGATTAATCGCAGAGCTATTGGTCGGGCAAGGGCAGAACTAGAGAGATGCCAGCCCGGAAAGGTACGGCCACCACAAGTTTTACACCCGATTTGAAGCTAATTCACAAAGCTTGTATGGTTCCTCGCACCTACGGTCACTCTATGCGAACAGCAACATGAGCTTTTTAGGCGCAGTTTGCCTAACTATAATATCCAACTACTTAGCAAAAAGAACGCTCTCGATTACTGGACAGACCAGAGTACTTGGGACACAATGCTGCAGAATGTTCGCATTGTTGTTTCTACCCACCAGGTGCTCCTTGATGCGCTCACGCACGCCTTTATCCAGATGAGCCGACTAGCTTTATTGATATTCGATGAAGCTCATCATTGTACATTAGAGCATCCAGCTCGTCAAATCATGTCTAACTTCTTCGAGCGCAGCGAAGGGCAGCGACCATGGATCCTTGGTCTGAGTGCTAGTCCAATCAAAAAGATTAAAGCTACCTCAGAAAATCTACGGTAAGAGCAACGTCTGTACATAACAAAGCTGGCTAATCGTTCAAGTCAAATTGAGCGTAATCTTTGCTCTATCATCAGGACTCCAAGGCTTCATGAATCCGAGTTTATGAAATATGTTCACAAACCCCAATTATCACCTGTATATTATCCAATTGAAGCTCAGTACAATGCATCCTCTGGAGGATTTCTTGCCTCACTCAGAAATGCACTGAAAGAGTATAAACTTGAACAAGACCCATACGTACTCAAACTCATAAAGCAGCATCAACAAGGACATGATATTCATAAGGATTGGGAAAAGGTGTTTCTTACCGAAATGACGACTTGTAAGCAAAATTTAAAATTGCTTGCTGACAGAGCAGAAGCCATGGCAGAAGAGCTTGGGATGTCTCCTATGGAACTGCACATGCGTAAATGTATAACTCAATTGGATAAATCGATTCAATCATCAGGCTCTCAATTATTTGATGAGTCTTTTGACATGAAGAAACATCAGCTGGAAATCCTTAAACGGCTGACTTACATGCCGACGTCGTTGAACCACACGTCACCGAAGGTGGATTTACTGATTGATACTCTGATCGCGGAAGCTAGAGATAACCCAAACTTCGCATGCTTAGTATTCATTGAACAGCGTATATGGGTTGCTGCCCTTGCAGAAATCTTGTCCTTTCACCCTCAAACGGAGGGTTTGCTACGAGTTGGTACGTTTGTCGGAAAGTCACCCGCGAAGCGCAAAGCAGACATTGCAGCGTTAGCAGAGCCAAAGAACCAGCAGGAAACTCTCAGTAGCTTTCAAGCGGGCGTCTTCAATGTGGTTTTAGCGACTAGCGTTCTCGAAGAGGGCGTAGACGTGTCCAGCTGTGATCTCGTCATATGCTTTGAGCGCCCTAAGAATCTAAAGAGCTTCGTACAAAGGCGCGGGAGGGCAAGGAAGCAAGGTTCGAAGCACTTAATATTTATTCCTGAAGAAGGGGATGAACGATCGCCAGAAATGTGGCAGTTCTTCGAAAATGAAATGAAGGCAGCATATCCTAATCGTCTGGAAAGAATGGAGTCCTCAGAAGAGAGGACGCTTCAAGATAGTGTCAAAAGGCTTCATTTTGAAGAACTCAACACTGGGTAAGTGGCCTTTATGAGTCCCTGATTTCATCCGCTGCAACGCCAGTAATTTCTGAGAGAATGTTATAACAGAGTGCTAACACTCACTCCAGCGCGTTGTTAATGCAGGAAAACGCACCACAACATTTAAATCGTTTTTGTGCACAGCTACGATCTGGTCCATATAGCGAATCTCTCCCGGAATACCAAATTAATGAAACACAGCCTGGAAAATTTGATGCAAGGGTCATCTTACCTATCTCTGTGGATTCGAGAGTCAGGATTGCCACCAGCTCTACTAGTTGGGACTCACAACGCTTGGCAAAGCAAGATGCAGCTCTTCAAGCATACATCGCCTTGTACGATGTCGGTTTGGTCAACAAAAACTTACTTCCCGTCAGGCACGAAGTGGACGATGAGCTGTTGAAGCTCCAGATTCCGGACGATACGCCAGCGCTTGTACCTGTCTCACCAACATTCGATCCATGGCCATTGGTTGCCCGATGCCAGCAAGAAAACCCAAATTACTTCCACCGAACATTATTATTGCTGCGAGCAACTGATGAAAGGCCAATGTACATGTTACTGCTTACCTCTACTCTCTGGCCTATTGATCCCGAAATGACCCTTTTCTGGAACCAATCAAAAGACATCCGAATATCCACATCATCTCTGTCAGGAATAATTATGAATACAGACGAGATCAACTTGCTAAGATCTGGCACATACAAAATCTTGTATTCGGTCGCTCACGCACGGATGGAAACCGGGAGAATGGACTTCCCTTGGCTGTTAGCTCCATGCGACTCATTTGGCCAAATATTGAGCGATTTCTGGGCATCCGAATGGGGCAACGGGTCTTGCTCAGCCACAGAACTGATCGAGCAAGGCAAGCACGATGTCTCAAGTTGGGGCCTAGTCACACAACTTTTTGACGGCCGAAGATACATTCCTAAAGCTATCATCTTGAACAAACCGGATCCTGAATTTGATGAAATCGATCAACTTATCCAAGTCATTCCATTACCTAAACGACGCGATTTCCTGCATCCAATGGTCGCTGTTGTTGGGGATAATGATGCCAACACAAAAACCGAGTACCTCGCTTTACGAGAGTGCAATGTGGACACAATACCTGTCCGTTATTCTATATTTGCGCTTTTATTTCCTTCTATCTTGTATAGGATAGAAGTGAGTATGATCGTGGACACGCTTCGGAGCACGTTGCTCAATCCGGTTGCTTTTGACTGTGCACACTTGCCTCTCATCATCCGGGCGGTTACGTCTTCTGCAACCGGTGAAGATGATAACTATCAACGTTTAGAGTTCCTTGGGGATTGTATTCTCAAGTTCATTTCCACGGTTCATTTGATGGCCCACAAGCTTAATTGGCCAGAAAGCTTCCTCACTGCGAAAAAAGGAAGCGTTGTCAGTAATGGTTTCCTTGCGCGAGCGAATTTATCAATAGGGCTTGACAAGTTCGTCATCACAAAGCGCTTCACTGGTGCGAAATGGTCACCTCGGTATGCTGGTGACCTTTTAGCAGAGTCCAAGGCTGAAGAAAAACAAAATAAATCCTCCAAGATGATCGCTGATGTGATCGAGTCTCTAATTGGTGCATCATATATCACTGGCGGGTTTGACAAGGCCTTTTCATGCATTGCAACGCTTTTGCCGCTTGAGCCATGGACACCCGTGACAACTGCTACTACGATCTTATACGCAGCCGCATCTGGAGAAGATGGATTGACTGGCTGGAGTATGTTGGAAACCTTGATCGGGTACATCTTCAAGAAGAAAATGCTTCTTCTAGAAGCGATGACCCATGGTTCGTTCAAAGGACCCGCCCACGGCTCCTACGAACGACTAGAGTTTCTCGGTGATGCAGTTCTTGACTACATTATCTCAAAGCGACTTTACGCACATGAACCTCCGATGTCACATCAGAAAATGCATGCTATTAGGTCAGCAACAGTCAATGCATCTTTCCTTGCATTCATGATGCTTGACCAAACGACGGGCCAACCAGAACTGCAACACAGTGCACTATGGCAGTTTATAAGATCTCACAGTCATGCAATGAATAACTTGAGAGATACTGCCTTAAGAAGGCATGAGAGTGCCAGAGAACAGATCGTGGCTGGGCTTCAAAGCGATGTAAGGTTTCCGTGGCAGCTATTCGCCTTGACCGACCCACCAAAGTTCCTGAGCGACATTGTGGAAAGCGTCATTGGTGCCATTTATGTTGATAGCCATGGTGATATCCCCACCTGCGAGGTATTTGTCCGGCGCCTGGGAATCCTCGATTGCTTTGAGCGCATACTGCGTGACGAAGTTGACTGTCTTCATCCCAAAGAGCGTCTCGGTCACCTTGCTGGAAACAGGCGGGTGCGGTACGTACCTATGAATGAGGCCGCAGACACTAATAGCGGAGGCGACAAGGTGTACAAGTGTCAGGTGAAAGTAGGGGGTGATGACATTGGGGGTGTGGTCGAGGGTGTGAAGAGGCTCAACACTGAGACCATCGCAGCCTGGAAGGCAGTCGGGATCCTTGAGGGCCATGATGATCGGGTCATGAAGGACTCCAGTGAGGATGATGAATTTTTCGATGCTGAGGAGGGGCGAGAAATGCTGGAGGACTGGTAGGCTACTAAGGTGGTGCAGGGAGAGCACCCGTCATCAGCAGCAACTGACTGCATACCTGTTGAGTTTCAACGTCTCGGTAATGAACAAAGGAGTCATCACTGAGATTGCCTTCGTCTTCTGACGTGGTTAGTGAGTTGCCTTAGAGCAGCCGCCTTGTGACTATGTGACTTTAGGTCACTCGTTGGGTCGGCGCTTGTGATGTGTGTGAATCGAAGAAAGAATTTCCGCCTTCGACTGATATCTCTCTAGTTTTTTGTGACCTCGACGTAATAGCTGTGATAGCCCCATTCACCTCAGGGATAAAGATTTCGGATATCGAAAACTATAGAGACCTTCACCAAAAGGTGCACTGCCTGTTGTGCAGTTGCATGGGCGGAAATCAAAGGGGGGCGAACTGCGTCGGCCTACTCCCAGCAACCCAGCAGAGTATCTGAGTGAGAATGCAGGAATGAGGGAGACTGAGAGATTCGCAACTGACCGCACTCGGGGCAGTCAGTCAGTTCACTCAAACCATGCGGCGGTTGATCAAGGGTTGACGTACGAAGCGTGCATGACTTGATGGTCTTACTAGTTTTAGGGAGATCGGATGTGGCGGAGGCACGGCCTTAGCCTGTCTACATCTTTTCGGCGATCCGTTGGCATCGTGAGGCGTTATCCCGTGTGGCGTCGCTGACCCGATTTTACAAGAGTGCCTAGCGACACTCGACGCCGTATGGGGTCGGCCCAGTATAATGCAATGTGACTTCTCGTCTTATCCGAAGGGGTAAGTTAGCCTAACAACCGCAATAATCCGTTAATTGGGGCGCGGAAACATGTTCCTCAGGTTGGTCGCTGGGAAGGTCGATTCAACTACAACGATCATTATAAAGAGCACAAACGTTTCCACCATCAACAGCATCAACGCATCTCACTCACATCTTCTAGTTTACTCACATCATCATTACTGAGTTTTCCAAGACCATCTGACGAATTACGTCGACTTGAACAATACTTTACCGCAATGTCTAGCAACACATCAGGACAATCTCAAAGGCCTTCCGGCGGACGTTCTACTGGTGCAGCAGGTGGCGAGAATGGCAAGTTCCCTTGCCGAAACTATCAGCAGCCGGGTCATCCTCCCAATGTTTGGGTCGATGTGAATGGTGCGAGGTGCGCCCACTGTCTGGTCAGTTACTAATGTCCCATGTTTCTGCGACCCGCTAAGAATTAAATCAGTGTGCACCCCGCCAACCAGCCTGCTATCGTTGAGCTTCTCACAGTCAAGATCCGTTCACTACTTTCTATGGTACAAGATTGGCTTCATCAACTTGGGTGGCGGTTTCTAATTTACACACTAGGCGCTGTGGAGCAGTCCAAATGGTCCAAACTTTGAGTTTATGGTGAAATTCTATCTTTTGTTGGCTGTAGAAAATGTGCAAGGAGAGCTGGCTGCGTCGTTTGTCTTACCTTCCGAGACTCAATATCAATCACACTTTGTCTGTAAGATAGCTTATTCTTTCTGAGATGCCTCACCTACACCTATATTCTGCTGTGAGGCCCGTTTCTAGGTTGAAAGCTAGATGCTACTTGCTGTAACATGACCCATCAATGTGAACCATGGAAACGTGACGTTAGGTATTTAGGCATTGCCTAGGTGATCCTCAACTCCCTATACTATGTAGCACAGATTGCGTATAATGGTCCCTTGCTATCAGTACACTATTAATTAGAATTTGTACCATTCGAAGTATAACTGAGCCTCCTTGGATCTCAGCTGCGAGAAAGCGGCACCCAGTATTTCCGGCGAGGGCGCCGCGGGAGGCTTCCGGAATGTGCAGATTCTTCAGGCTAGGCGTACCTGCAGCTGCTGAAGAATGGTAATCATTACTCGCCTTTCGGAATATTTCTACTGTATTATCGCTACTGGTTGCAAGACCCCATTGGTTCCTCATTTATGGACCATCAGCCCCAACCGCATAAGACACGTACTCTACTATGCTATGAATCGTACCGAAGCCGCTACCGCAGCGTCGCGTTTCTTGCCGACGCGCAAGAACCGCGGGTCTATCGAGATAACAACAAAGCACGAATGAAGGCCTAAGGAATAGCACAAATTAGACGAATGACGGGGTGTAGAACCAATCATTCGGCATCAACCAACGCAGCCTAATGTAGACACAAGAGCCTACGAGCGTCAGGAGGCATGCCAATTTCACCGCGCAAGCTTCGGGAGACTGATCTAGGGTGGCCACTCTCCCCTCCAGACCAAAATCAATCCTTGACCCCTGACCAACCGAGGAGCCTGTAGCGTGCAATAACACGCCACAGTCGCAGGCAGGTTCAAAGAATTAGGGCATTTCGTGCAAATTCCTAGAATATTGACAACACCAACTGGCTACATAATTACCGTATGCCACTTGTTCGGGGAGTCGGGCAGTATAGTCGGACAGTGACACAGACCCTCCTCAAATTTGTTCAGGCCAAGGTCAAATCGCACCACACATTTCCATGATATATTCTAGGGTGGCCTACATTCGCTGCAATCACCGATACTACGCAACTCGGTGGCAACGGTGATAATCATGGGAGAACCACCTGACACAAGCGAGTGGTTCTACAGCCTTATTAGCAACCTTAGGCACGCACAACAAGGCTCCATGCACCCCTTCGGCCTCTCGGTTGATCTTTCAAGCCACTGATGAATATGCGTCTGATGAGGGTTTTCGTGTAGCATCCAGTCCATAGCCTGACCATAATACGGCAAGCAGGTTTCCCCCTCGCTTCTCGGTGGTAGTTCAATGGTCCGGTTAGCAAAGAAAGCAAACAAGTCGGCTAATCAAGTGCGAGTCTTGATCAAGAAGGGACAACCGACCACTTGGCTTTGATAACGTTGGGTAATTCATTGTTCTGCCCACGCTGATGCAATTAAAGCCAGGATGCTCGACCACAGGCTCCAACTTGTGATGTGCCCGAAAAGCAGGTGACTGCAAACTGGTGCATGTCTCATGCATACAAGACGGGCAGCCAGGCAGCACGGTCTCCTCACAACCCGGCTTGCATATGCAGCTCAACCGCCCAGGCGCGGTATTCGCGCCTTTTAACACGTCAACGGCCTCTAGCAGGAGTTTCGCCTGCAGCCTTGAGTAAGTTGAGCAAGTCAGGGGACACTTGACCAGGATCCTATCTCGGTCCACTGTCCCGTAAATCCTTTAGCTCCTTGGGGGTACGTTCTTCATGCATATAGTGACGCCTCTGTACTAATTAAGTTCAAGACTAGTAACCAAGATGCTGCTGGCAGGAAGCAAAGTCGATGCAATCGCAGACGCTGAAGCCGTGGCTCGTGGCTTGACGGGTCATCTCGATAACCAGAGCAAGGCAAGTTTTCCAAGAAACACCGCAATAAGACTACTTCGGACAGTTTCATAACGTGATAGTAAGTCAGCCTCCGACCATAATTTTCCCGCGTTTGGCCCCATCATTGTCAAGGCTTTTACCAATTAGGACATCAAGGGTTTCTAAGCGCGCGGCACAGCACACCAGCCGCAAACCTTGGTCCTTAGACAAGGCAACATCATCATTGGGCCGAATCAGATGAGCCGCTAATCAGCCCATCGAGCACGCTACTCCGCAAATCCGTCAAAAAACGTCTGAGCTGTGCCGCGCTTAAGCGCCGACTGAAGCGAGCAGACAAGACAGCCTAGGAACCCCACGGCGCTGGATCCCCAAGGCAACGCCCGGTGGGCGAGGGAAAAAAAAATTGAAAATAGAAGCGGCATCAAGGCGGAAGGAGGGGCACACACAAGCTGCTGACTCCGTGACAAGGCAGATTGGTCTCGACAGACGTCGATCTGAGGCCGCAGCATGGTCACAGGCCCAGCATCCCACCGTTTCGACCGATATGGCCAGTGCATAAAGGATGATATGTGTCTCCGATCGCCAGAGATTGGGCTAAGGTACGGCGCTTAAAAAGGTGCACCCTTGCAGCTCAGGTGTGACGATGTCTCTGAGGATGTTGACAACATCCGCGCCGAAGCTTACCGCAAGGGTGCTGCCCGTTAATTTCCTCTTCGCTCCATCACTGCCGCATTCCTACATATACGTATCTACCCAGCGGCTTGAAGATGACCCGTCAAGTCACTGTGCAAAGCTTTCGTCTACGTGGAGTCGAGACTGGGTATGCGCTGGTACCCTTCGGCTTCGCATGGCCGAAGTGGAGCAAGATAGTCTGCAACTCCATCGGCAATTCCGTCAAGGAACCTCGGGAATAGCAGTGCTTCTGCCCGGTAGGCCACGCCACCAGACAAGCCATTCGTCTGCTGAAGATGCCGGAGCCATCCATTATCCTGGAAGACGTTAGGTTCAGGGCACAACGCGAGTAAGGAGATTGGAAGGAGACCCGAACAGCCTGAAAACGACGCGGTAATGTACCTGGGTGCGAAAGGAAGTACTGTCACTAATTGATTATACTTCATATTATATATTACTATTTCTCAAAAGTTCGTCAATGGATGCAGTAGCTGCGTCCGTCAAAAGCAACACCAGAGCGCGCCGATTAACACCGCGAGGTCATTATCACCACTTTCCTCATTTTTGTTCCAACCACGTTCCTCGCAAATCATACGCAATTGATGCGGAGATTATCAAAGCAATGAGAATTTTAGGTCCCAGTTTCTACACTCAAGTCAGTAACACTTCCGTCATTTGACAGCAAGAAAGTACTTACCAGTCTCAACACCAGGTTGCCTTCCGTCCAACCCCCCCGTAACCTTCTTCTTAAGCTTGGAAAATCCAAGTTTGGCTTCGTTCTTCGCAAACTTCGCGTTCCTTGCCGGCTTCCACTGCATCAAACCTCGGTGCTTACGCTCCTCGACACGTTTATTCTGCTTTTTATAATCATTACTTGATCGAGATGACCCGCTGCTGGTAGCAGTGGTGGCAGTTGTATCGGTGCGATCTGTCGCTTGAGAGGCGCGCGGCTGACTGGGGCTGTTGGGAGATAGATCGGTGGGCTGATGCTTGATGCCGCCATCAATACTGCTCTTGGGAACACTATCTGCATCCTCAATACCAAGGTCAGAGGACGAATTTGAATCTCCATCTTCGCCGTCGTCACCATTACCGTCGTCGTCATTGTCAGAGTTTTCCGATGGATGAAAAGGATCATGAAGTGGTTTATCAACACCAGGTTCTCTCCTCTTCTTCCCCTCGGTGTTCATGTACGCTTTTGGATCTTCGCCAAAAGCCCCAGACCAATCCTTGCCATCCTTTGCAAGCCACTTCTTCTTCTCGTCTTCATCTGCATTCTTGAGAATGTCGCGACCCGAGGTGAGTGACTCCTCATGAAGCTGCTTAATACGTTCAGGGAGTTCCTTCTCAACCTTACGGGTACGGACACCTTCTGTGAGGCATGCCTCCCAGGTCTCATAGGTCTCCCGGGAATTGTTGTCGTTGACGAATTCCTGGTGCGACTCATCCATACCAGCCTTGAAGCGTGCGCGGAACTGAAGTCGGCCAACCTCCTTCAGGTCTTCGAGGCCAGGCTCCTTCTGGCAGTTATCTTCAGTTATATAATTCTGTGTAAGGCGAGCCGGGTGCCTCGTTGTCCAGATAGGGATATCGACGTCAGTGTCCTCGTTGTCAATGAAGTGCTGTAGCCAGATCACGGCGTAAGCATCGGCCTTGCGCTTATTGGCAATGTGGAATTCGAATACAACTGGTGACCTATAACGATGCTTGACCGGTAGGCGCACGATATCCTTACCTTCGTTTGCTATAAGATCAAAGTAGTAACCGTCACCTTCCTCAAGTTTTTGCGCATGATTTCGACCGATCTTGCCAGTTGAGCCGCCTGTTCGTAGGCGGAGCTTAGAGTGGTTCTGGTAGCCAGTGGCGAGGATACGCTCCGAACGGAATTCGAAGGTACCAACATCCCAGCCAAGGATATTCGGAGGTAGACGAGTCTCGATGCTGCGGAAAAGCACAGAGAGGCGTATACGGCCAAAGCCAATGCCGCCATCAAGTGGGTACCAACGAGTCACCTGAGATGAAGTTTCTAAGATGTCGGACAACTTGAGCGGCACGACACCAAGGATAGGGTCGTGCTCTCGATTCCTCTGGTCTCGAACGGTAACTGTGACGATAGCCGAGCGCCAGTCGCGGATGAAGCGTTCCGTTCCTGCGTTGAAAATAGGCTGCGATGATACGGCCTTCGATCGGGTACGGTATACAAGCTCATCGTTATACAGAAGAGTGCAGTAGCTAGTAGGCAGCTCGCCGCCAGTCTCTTCTCTAGCCTCACCGTATGGCTTTGCGGGCTCGTATTCTCGTCCCTTGAATTTTCCTGATGTTCCCTTGATGTTTTCAAGCTCCAAGTTGACGATCTGATGCACGATGACACTACAGATGCCACTAGGCCAAAGAGGATCAGGTGGAGTGTGCATGACAGCGTCATCTTCCTCTGTGTTTATGACACCTTTATCATCTTGAAGCTTGGGATCGTTCTTGAGCTCATCCGGCAGAGTATTATTCTTGCCATCTGTTCGCATCTCTTTTCGAAACTTCGGCTTGCTGAAATAGCCAACCTCCCAATGAAGTTCTCCAGGCATTTCACTATCTGCATCCATCCCTGTAAGTTTAGAAACCTGTGGGTACATCTTGCCTGGGTGTTGAATCATCTTCTGCAAAGATAACTCGACTTTGCCTACAATGTCATCTGAGGTGTGACGATCGGAATCCCACAGCTCGACACTGAGGTTCTCGTCCGCCTTGATTAGTTCGGGGCCAACAAGCAAAGCAGCAGTCTCTTCCCAGATAGGATTGAGGTCATCTGTGATCACCCGGGTACAGTACATTGGCTTGCCGTACTTTGAAAAGGCTAACGTGATATAAGGATCACTACCACCATGTTTGGAACCACGGCGATCCTGCTTGCTCAGATCCTTAGCTCGGTGAATTCGAATCCAAAGTACGCCAAGAGCTTCTGTGTCTTTCTGAATAGGGTCGCCTTGGAGGATCGCCCTCATGTCGATAGACATGGATTTCGGAGCAACGTACACTGTCCATGTTAGCATGTTAGAAACCAAGTCTAGACACGGGGTTACGCACTGCTGGCTGCAGCCTTTATGGTATAATTAACAAAATTACTGATCAAAGGCAAATTCAGGATATTCACACCCTTCTCAAGCATAGGAATGCACCCAGCTGTAACTTGTGGCGCGCCCATGAGGGTGAACGTTAGGGTCTTGAGAAATGGTGGCTCTGGTGTCATTGCCATGCGAAGTCGAACTGTTCCAACCAAGCCTTGCAATTCAACAAAAATAGGCAGTGGTACGCCAAAGAGGCCTTTGATTCCGAGGTAGAAAACCAATTGCATGTGCATGTTTCGAGCCTTATCCGAAGCACGCTTCCCACTTGGTTGGGCGTGATAGGCAAATGATACTTCAAGGTTATAGTAGTCACCGCCTTCCTCGTCTGCTGCAGCTTCTTGCGGATCCTTCGTCTTCTTATTTTCTTCGTGAATGGCCTGCTTCATTTCCTTCATGTGTGCATCTGGGAGGGCGCGAAGGCTAAGTATACGAATAGGATTACTGCCTTGATTAATCTCGGCGACTCGTACGTTTTCGATGATGCCTGGTACAGATGCCTGCATAATATCTTCAAGCATATCGGCAACACCTTGGAACATGTCAGGATTTATCAAGCCCCAAACAATGGCGAGTAGTGTGTTCATCCATTCGACAGATTCTGGAAGCAGATTAAGGGTAGCCTGTACCGGTGTTAGCCATTACCAATGCGACCTGAGAAGATTAGTTGTACCATCTGGCCGCGAGTCTTCTCACTCTCCCACTCAACCTCTCGTCCACTTCGTACAACTTCTTTCATCCATGCCCATACACCAGAGGACAAACACATCCCTAATGGTATCAAGCCCTTGAGCGCTCCACCAAACAATTTGCCAACTACTATTGTAGAGACCAGTATTCCGATGCATAGAATGCTAGCACGCTTTTCTAGAGCCGCAAATGTTGGCTCATAGCTAATAGACGGAGTTGGATGAAAGAGAACATTAGTCTTTTCGCCATGGATAGGCACATCGGACGTTGTCCCTTGGGCAACAGGGTCTGGGGGTGCTGTGACGTCCTGGCTGTATTTGTATTCTTCAAGTGATTGGTGAGGGTCTGTTTTAATAGGCTTGAACAGTTTAGTCTTTGCTTCTTATCCTATCCAACCTGCTCAACATACCGTGTCCTTCTGTAAATTGGCATTTGGAACCACGAGATGCGGGTTCTCGACCACTTTCATCATGGTTTTGTCAACATCTGAAATAGTCACTTGATTACCCGTGACTGGGTCTGTGACAGTTTTTTCCGTGCCATCTACTGCTCGCTTTTGCATGTGACGTGCCTGAACCCCATCATTTGGCTCTGGCGATTTCCCTAACTTCTGAGCCTTCTTTTCGGCTGCTGCTTGTTCGTCCAACTGGCGATCACGGTTTTTCTTATCTTTGTCCAGGTTCTCAACGAACTGCTTCACTGTCGGTATTGGATTGTGGCCCGAGTAGTGTCCGCCAGGTGCATGTTGCTGCTGCTGCTGATCCGCCATCTTGTTCCACTTCGGCACTGCCTCACCAGTGGCAATTGAGCAGCTAGGAGAAGGGTAGCAAGTGAAGAGAAGAAGATAATAAAAGGTGATATGAGGCAGGGGACTTCACGCGAGGACATTAAATAAAACAGGGAATATCTCTTGAGAGATGTTCGCGGGGATGTGCTACGCATCACAGGAATGACATCATACACCGCAGCCTGGCCGCGGGTACTAGGGCAACTACCGTAGCCACGATTCCTTTTTCGAAAGGGCGACGCGCCGACTAGGTACAGCTCTTGCTTTTGCAAGACAAGGGAGAGTAAAATCTCCACTGTGGCTGCGTGGCTTCCAACGATCCTACCGTGCTCATCAGGAATTGTTGCCGCCGCGATCGTCATTGACATGCGATTGTTGCACGGGCATTGGCCTATCAGAGTGATTCGCCGCGGGGTCGCCTAGGCTGACTTGGGACGAACCACGAATCCGATTCACAACCCTACCCAAATCGATCACCGCTACCGTGTCCAAGATATTGGCGTTGAGCACTGACAATGTCCGGCTGGTTCACGCTTTTCACAAATTGTCGCTACATCCTCAATGGTGAGCTGGTTGACGACCACCTGGTCATCTCTGATGAGACCGGGCTCATCTTGAAAAGAGATGGGTATATTGGAGGAGAAGCCGTCGACCTTGAGGACGGCATTATCGCACCTGGGTTCCTTGAGATCCACACTAATGGCGCAAATGGATTTCATTTCACCCAATATGAGAATGAAAAAAGTTATGCTGCAAATATAGATAACATCGCGAGATACTATGCTACCCAAGGTGTCACTGGCTTTTATCCTACGATCCCAACTGTAACGAGCGACGAGTTTCGCAAGGTCAGAATATATCTCGTATGGCCCTTGGGTGCTGTGCAGCGGTGAACCTGTAATCTGCATATCTGTATGCGGCATGCGTCATGGTCAGCTGAAACGCCACCAGATGGACAACAGGAGACCACGATGAAAAGTCCTTATTATATATTAAACTAAAGCTGACACGATTTCATAGATACTCCCCTCTCTTACACCACGCTCAATAGCAGATTCCGCGTCCCTGCTTGGCGTGCACACCGAAGGTCCATACCTGCACCCAGACAAAAAGGGCTGCAATGACTCCTCGCTGTTCCAATCCTGCAACACGGACCCGAACCATATATATGGTGCTTCTAACCTCCAGAATGTAGTCAAGCTAGTCACTCTTGCTCCCGAACTCCCGAACTCCAACGTGCTGATCAACACACTGCACACTCAGGGCATAAAAGTATCCATGGGTCACTCTATCGCCACCTACGCGGATGGAATCGCAGGCCTGAAAAATGGAGCGACATGTTTAACACACGCTTTAAATGCAATGTCAGCCTTGACATCCCGAGCCCCAGGTCTAGCAGGCTTAATCTCCCTTCCCACAACGCACAGTCCTCCACCACCATACTACACTCTCATAGCAGATGGCGAACACCTCCACCCGGCTACCATCTCACTTCTCCATCGCGCCAATCCTCGTCGTTCTATTCTTGTCAGCGGTAGCACGGAACTTACATCCCTACCAGACCGGACGTACCCAGGAAACTCGCATATTCCGTTTGAGCAGACCAAAGTCGGGAACAAAGTTACTATCAAGGGGACAGATACGCTGATTGGAGGGTGCATACCATTGCAGGAAAGTGTAAGAAACTTGATGGAGTGGACTGGATGTGGTATAGCGGAAGCGGTGGGAACAGTGACGGAGAACGTAGCCGGGCTCATGGGGATTGATGGCGAAGGAGGACGAGGGGTGTTGAAAGAGGGAAGAATAGCGGATTTAACAGTATTAAACGAGGCAGGTGAAGTTTTGCAGACATGGGTTGCTGGTGCAAAGGTTTGGGATAAGGAAGAGGAGCTGGGGAGAAGAGAGGATGACAGGGAGCGTAGGGGTTAGAAGTATGCAAATCAACTCGGAGTTTGCGTGATCTTCAAAAAAGGTTCACTAAATCAAACCATGCACGCTTTTGACCATAATAAACTCTTTTGTAGGGTGTCTGGTGTCAATTACGACATGTCTGAGTTTGGGGGAGTTGGTTAGCCACTTGATGAAAATTGTAAAATTATTCTTTGAGATAATGTACACCTAAGCAGGAAGTATCTTGTAGTGGGTAGGGTCCAGGATCAGCATATTAGAACCCGAGCATATATCAGTGCTATCGAGTCGGAGTATGTAGATGTTGTTTGTAATAACAGATGTCAATACAGTGCATTCTTCGATTAGGTAATCGAAAAAAGTTCATGCCATTAAATGCGTAGGGAAAAAAACCTCTGCTAGGGTTAGATATTTGTGTAGGTAATGTCAGAACCAGCTATGAGCATTGGCTGTGGCCATGACTGCTTTGCGAGTTCTATGTTTGATTTATCAGCGCAGCAACAATGAAGAGACTGGATTAGTGGACTCACCTTTACTCTTGGACCGAATATAATCTCGAAAGCACTGTTTCTTCAGTTGCTTTGTCCATGCTTTGGGATGCGGCAACTCCGAAGTCTCGCTGTGACAGAACGCCCAGAATGCTCCCTCATTTTCGGTAGAACTTGACAACGTTTCTAGCTCACTCAAGTGGTAGGACAATTTTAGGCCTAGACAGCGCATAGCTTTGGCAAAGTAAGTTTTTTGGCTCTTGCTGATTTCGATCTCGTTTGGGTGGAGAATTTGGCGAAAGCCAATACGATTATCCTTCAGCGCATCTGGATGGTTCTGTGTCGATACGCCATAGCACCGTGGCGCGTTCCCGGTTTTTGGACTCGGAGTGACTGCGAGTAAGCACGAGGTAGTGAACGAGCGGCTGTGCGAAAGTGAACGATAAGGCAGAAGTTTTGAAAGTGTTTCTGAAAGTGCTTCGTGCTGGACAATTATCTCTAAGCCAAAATGCGATTTTAACATCTACGCGTGTCATTAGCCTCCACCCATCGGTAGATGGTAAGCTTATTGACTTACAATGTTATAGTGAGCAAATTTTTGCATGTCATGGAATGGAGGACAAAGGCAAAGGATGTCAACCCAGTCATGCTCTCTCTCGCCATGCATGCCGTCATATACGCAGTCTCCACGGCTATCAATGGCTAACATTTCCTGCACCATTTTTTCCTTCTCTTTAGCTGTATAGTCGTCGATTTCCAATTCTATCTCGGTGTCTTCATCGCTTACATCGAAGAATTTATGCCATAACATATCGATAATTGAACTATCCGAGGTAGCATATTCAGCATCTGTACAAGCTCCTTGGAAACACGCGATGTTTGACGCCCACCGAGGAAGGCAAGTCGCTTTCTCCATCTGATGCATCTCACTGATGATATGATCGACAATTTCTTGAGGGAGTAGTGAGAGGGGACTGTTGCCAAAGCGATGACAAAGACGTAACGTTTTGGCTTGCGTAACTTGTTTTGAATATGCCTCTAGGCTTGCACCGAGTTCAACAACGTCTACTGGCGCAGCCCAGACCAAGCGAGGACGGCGGCTCTTTGATGGTTCCGCGTCATAACACGACTCCCAATTTATGACGCACATGATGATGATATACCACACAACCGCTGTGATGAGTAATTGCGTGTGAGACGGTAAGGTAGAGGATCAGCTAGGCAGACAGCATGGGCAGAGTGAAGTTGAGAAAGCACGCGCCTAGTGAGATAGGGCGCGTTCTTGCTTTATTCGCGCCATCACGTGCTGTAGCTCTTATTCGTGATCATTTGCGAATCCGCAACTCGTAGCAGCAGTCTCGGAGTTCTGGGTGGCAGAAACGAGACTTTTCTCGTTACTCTTGAGCAGTCTTGCAGTATTAGAAGGCTGATCACAATCATGAATTTCCATCGACCAAGTCAGTCAGTTCGGTAGATAGTCGCAGGTATTACACAGCACAAGATTTACAAGCGCGAACATCAAGTTGTAAAGACTGCAAACTGACTCGTGATATCTGCCTACCGGTAGTCAAGTCGGTTTTTGTATGTCGGGAATGTCCGGCCGAGATATCAAATCGTTCAAGCATCAAATCGTTCAAGCATCAAACACATTCCCGTGCATTGCCGCTTGTTTCCGTGGATAGCCTGCAACATCCTCCTGTCAGTGCGATATGCAGCCATTTGTGTTCGCATATACTAAATTCGAGTTGCTAAATGACTGAATACGTGCAGCATTCCCAGGGCGTTGTGCTGATCAAGTGGTGCTGTGCGGGGAGAGCTCCAGGCTTGGCACCGTCACAAGCTGAAGCTCCCCTCCGCCGAAACTGGGGTCGGTCCTTCACCATTCACAGCAGCCGGCCTAGCCTGCATCGGTCGGTCGACAAAGAAGATCCTCGGTCCAGTCTCAGCATGCGTGATGCCGACATCATGGCTCATATATACCGGCGCCCCAGCCCCCATATGTCCGCTGGCATACTCCATCTCTGTCTTCACCCAAGCATCAATTGCACAATCCCAAGACACACATAACTACGCTAACCACAATGGCCGCCAATCCCGATGCAATCCTCCGTGAGGTGAACATCCTCGGCAACCTCAATGACAAGAACCGTCACATTCTCAGCAAAGATGCTGCTGTCTTTCTTGCCCTTCTCCACCGCACATTCAATGAGCGCCGGAAGGCGCTCCTCCAACGGCGAGTAATCCGGCAAGCCGAGCTCGACAAGGGAAATCTGCTTGACTTTCTTCCTGAGACCAGGCACATCCGTGAGAATGATACATGGAGAGGCGCACCACCAGCGCCAGGTCTCGTTGACAGACGCGTGGAGATCACCGGCCCAACCGATCGCAAGATGGTTGTCAACGCCTTGAATTCGGATGTCTGGACCTACATGGCCGACTTCGAAGGTTAGTACTCTACCACCGAGGCCACACAAATCGGAAGCTGACCCAAGCAGATTCGACCGCACCCACATGGGACAACATGATCAACGGCCAGGTCAACCTCTACGACGCAATCCGCAGGCAGATTGACTTCAAACAGGGCGAGAGAGAATACAAGCTTCGCACTGACCGCACGCTCCCAACACTCATTGCCCGTGCTCGAGGATGGCATCTCGAGGAGAAGCACTTCACCGTTGATGGCGAGCCCATCTCCGGTGGTCTTTTTGACTTTGGTCTATACTTTTTCAATAATGCACATGAGCTTGTCAAGCGCGGATACGGACCATACTTCTACCTGCCAAAGATGGAATCGCATCTTGAGGCCCGGTTATGGAACGACGCATTCAATCTTGCACAAGACTACATTGGCATGAAGCGAGGCACAATTCGAGGCACTGTTCTGATCGAAACCATCACGGCGGCTTTTGAAATGGACGAGGTATGACCAAATCAGAGTACATATATTTTGTCATAAGCTAATAGCACGCAGATTATCTACGAACTCCGTGACCACTCCTCTGGTCTCAACTGCGGTCGCTGGGACTACATCTTCAGCACCATCAAGCGTTTCCGCCAAAACCCAAATTTCATCCTGCCCGATCGAGATTCTGTCACCATGACAAGCCCTTTCATGGACGCATACGTCAAGCTACTTATTAAGACCTGCCACAAGCGAGGCGTTCATGCCATGGGTGGAATGGCCGCTCAGATTCCCATCAAGAATGACCAGCAGGCAAACGACGCTGCCATGGCCAAAGTCCGAGCCGACAAGCTTCGCGAGGTACGCGCTGGACACGATGGCACCTGGGTGGCTCATCCAGCGCTTGCTGCTATTGCTTCAGACATCTTCAACACACATATGCCTACGCCGAACCAAATGCACGTGCGCCGCGAGGACGTCCACATCACTGCCAATGACTTGCTCAACATGAACGTGGGAGGCAAGGTCACTGAGGAAGGCATCCGTAAGAACCTCGACATCGGCCTTGCCTATATGGAGGCCTGGCTCCGCGGCGTTGGCTGCGTGCCCATCAACTATCTCATGGAGGACGCTGCTACTGCTGAGGTATCAAGGAGTCAGCTGTGGCAATGGTCGAGGCACAATGTTGAAACTGCTGAAGGCAAGAAGGTTACCAAGGACTATGCTCTGAAGCTTTTGCACGAGCAGGCTAAGCAGCTGAGCCAGAAGGCACCCAAGGGCAACAAATTCCATGTTGCTGCCAAGTACTTTGAGGGCCAGGTCACTGGCGAAGATTACGCCGAATTCTTGACATCGTAAGTTTGACTATTCCCCGCACGACATGACCAAGGTGCTAATACACTACAGTCTCTTGTATGACGAGATTACCAATGTAGGTCCTCCCAAGGGAGCTTCAAAGCTCTAAGCGTAGCGTCATTTTAGTTTTCTTGGTCATGTTTGTAATTATACCACCCCATGTCTGGGCACTGTTGATTAGGTAGCCGCAAAGCAAAATGCAAAGCAAAAGTCGTTATTTGCTTACACTACAACCTTGTCCCTGCCACCCTTTACTCTTACGTCACGCCTGCATAAGCATGTGAACAAAACCCAAACTGACGTGTGCTACGCAGGTTGGCTCACCCATTGCGGCCGCGAAGCTCTAGAATATGCCGAGGCTGACGAGGTGTGGTACTGAGTGGTGTGTGATCTTCCCATTGCGGAGGGTATTGTTGTGTCGGTGCGTATGACGATAGCTTGACATGTGAAAGACAAAGGACGCGGACGGGTGATGGCGAAAGCATATACTAGCAAATTCCTCTTTTACGTACATATTTTATAGGTCACTCAGATGTATCGAGGTATGTATCCAGCGTTCCACACGTGATATACATTCATGAATCATCTGCATACGTGCCGTGCCGCGCCGCGCCGCGCCGTACCCATCGTGTCAAAAAACATTACACCAAATATCCCAGATACCTGATTCTCATATCCCCCCCCCCCCGACACCTCCCTCAAGTCCATTTTTCCTTCAAGTCCCAACATCCCAAAACGCCGCGCTACCCATGCAGCCAAAAAAAAAAAAAAATAAAAAAAAAAAAATATAATAATCGTAACATGGCCCTTTCCCCACTCAAAATTTGCCCCCCCCTTTTTTTTTACACCAACATGAGGGCCCACCCCGCCACCCCGACCAGCAGACTCTCAACCCACTTGTCGAATTCCCCTCGGTACGCGGAGCTTCCGCTTCCCTTGCTACTGCTCTGCCCCCCGCCCTTCCCCCCAATCCCGCTCCACACGAAATTGCCCGCATCGCGCGCACTCGTCTTGCTCGCGCTCGCACTCGCCGTCGTCCTTGCGCTATTACTCGCCGTCGTCCTCGCGCTATTACTCGCAGGCAAGCGGGGAATCGTGCTCGTGCGGCCGTTGACTACCAGGGCGGTGCCCTGCCCATCCAGTGAATACGTCGTGCCATCAAAGACGAGCTGCTCGCCCGGCCTCAGCGTGGATCCCGGCGCGAGCACAAACTCGGTGGTGCCGTCGCGCACGGTGGCCGTGTATGTTTTGCCGTTGAGGATGAGGGCGGCGGCGGCGGTGATGGGGCCGTTGGCGAGCGTGGAGGTTACGCCGTTGATGACGACGACGGAGCCTGAGGCCGAGGCGGGCATGCTGTATGTGGTGCCAGAGAAGGTGATGACGCCGCCTGGGGTGAGGGTTTGGGAGGGCGAGAAGATGAAGGCTGTGGTGCCGTCTCTGACGGAGGCGGTGATGGATTGGGGGCCGAGGGCGAAGCCCGCGGGGCCGCGGGTTAGGGTAGAGGTTACGCCGTTGACGAGGATGGCGGTGCCACCGGAGTCGGAGGGGAGGCTGTATGTTGTGCCGTCGACGGTGATGGCGGATCCTGGGGTGAGCGTTTTGTCGCCGAGGACTAGTTGTGTTGTGCCGCCGACAACGGTTGCGCTGATTACGCGACCATCGACTGTGATGGCGGGGGGAGGGGTGATGAGAGGTATATTGGCAAGTGTTTGTGTGACGCCGTTTACGACAGCAACGGTTCCGCTTGGTCCTAGGCTCAGGGTACTACCGTCTACTGTGATGGCTGGACCGCCTGGCTTTAGGGTTTCTGTTCCAACCACAAATTGGCCATCCGGATTTTGTGTGACAACATTGTTTCCAACGGTAAGAGCAGGGACAGCCGTGGGCCCATTGTTCACTTGGACTGTAGTTCCGCCAACAATGACTCGGCTGCCACCACCATCCGATGGAACAACGATTGGGACACCATTGATGTTTGTTGATTGCCCTTGTGTTAGCGTATTTGTTCCGATTATGACATTAGGTGGACGTTGATTCTGCTCGCCCGGCCGAGCAGGATCTTGCGTTGGCTGGCCAGGTTTGACTGTGAATGTATCGTCGCCAATCGTGATTGTATTTCCCGGAATACCTGGAAGTTTTGGACGCTGCGTATCGGGGGAATTTGTTGGATTGATAACATTATCTTTGGTAGCATCAGCTGTTGAATCGCCGAACTTGTTGGACATATCGCATCTGAGGCATCCTGCCCGAGTGATGTGTGTAGAAGTCGATGTGTATGATGTTTCAATATATGTTCCTACCGGGGCAGACATTGGTTGTGTAGTTAACGGGGGGGCTTGGTCCGGGGCGGATGGTGCGGGGTTTACGGGTACGGTCGATCTAAATGGTGGCGGAGGCTTCTTTGTCGAGGTCACACTATCATCACCACGCGGTGGTGCCTGGGTACATGTCGCAATATCGGACCCGTTGTAATATGCCCTGATGGTAGGAACCCCTTTGAGATACTGTAACAGCCCAGATGGAAGTTTAACAGGAATGTTCGTAAAACCAAAATCAGGCACTGGCGTAGTACGCGTCTCTATGAAGTAGGACCATTCTTCAGTCCGCGTGGGCTCCCAGCTCTTGAGTTTGGTGGGCGCCGCTTCACAGGTCTGCAGGGTTATGGTTTCTTGAGGAAACTTGTATTCTGTGCTGGTATATTTGTCAAGGCCACCGAACAAGTCATTGTATATGACATATGTTGGACCGGCGTCCACGGTTAGGAATACACCTGGTGTTGGCTCGATTCTAAAGGTTGGCGTAGTGTGAGTGATAACTTGATTGCTGGTTCCTATTACTGATTTTGTCTGATTGACTGCTTTTATTTCGGTGACGACAGTTTCAATGGTACTACCATGTAAGTAGGTAATGATTTCCGTAGTGATTGTTTCTGTCACTACAACGCTCGTCCATGGATTGGATTTGTCATCAGATTGGAAAAAGGTCGTTATAGGATTCCAACCTTGGATTATACATCCGGTACAGGGCCCAGTCAAATTTTTGCCGCCGTCGTCTAAGCCGTCGAACAGCCTAGAAGACGATCGAGTGGGTGTGATTAAGCGTGTTTGGTTGTCTTTGTTGAATGACCTTGTTATACGCAAAGTCAGAGAAGGTCGGGTGATATTCCGACTCGCCGTGGTCACAGGAGGCGAAGGAGACCGGGTAGTGAAGGAGAAGAATGGCACTGTGGTTGAGGATGCTCGCAGAGTACCAGAGGGCGCTGGTGAGGCAGAAGCAGAACTCGACAAGCGTGTTGACGACGCAGACCTGGAATCGGATAGAGTGACAAAGATTGGCGACGGGGCAGCTTGTGCAGAGCTTGAACTCGAACCAGACTGAGTGACGATCGCTGGCGAAGGGGCTAGTTGTGCATTGAGAGAGCCCTGTTGAAGTGTCGACGCTGATGAGGAGATAGCGACGGAGGAGTTGTCTAGTCTTGTCAGCCATGCTTGAGCATACAAGTGTTTTCCACAAGTCATACAGTCTAAAGAAGGTTAGTTTTTGGACTACAAGATCCTACAGATCGATCAGGACTACAGGGAATACGAACTCTTCTCAGCTTGTGGGATGGCACTCGAACCAACCACTAGAAGCGGCACAAATAGAGCGAGACTCCACATGGCTGCAAACCCTCAACATGAACGAGCGACGGAGCGAAAGTCAAGAAGCACATGCGGCAGCGCGGCTGAACAACGACGAGAAAGAAGGAGAGTCAGCGCAGAGGAGACTTGAGAAGGAGGCGCATGTTCGCACGTTATTCCAAGTGGCAACGGGCGCGCCGCTGTGTGGATGGGAGGCTCCGCTATGAATAGGCCACTATGCGTTCCCTGCACGTGTCCCCAGGCAATGCGCAAGCACGGTTAAACAAGGTACCCACCAATTGATAGAGACAGATCAGACCAAGTCTCAGCCTCCCAAGTGCCACGCCTCACGCAAGGCATAGCGCCGCCGACGTCTTGAGGCGCTGCTACGGCTCAGAGACCACGACACGCTGAAAAAGCTGCGCAGAAATGTGTACAACAGTCACACATCGAGGTGGCCTCCACAGGGCTGAACGAGGAGGATCACTATCCTAGCTCCAGACCGCGAGACTGGGCCTTTTCGGGCCTGGCAAAGAAATTGCACGTTCAAGCGGACTTGGGGCTAGGACTGGGCTGGGACCCGTCAGCCGGAGAGATCTTGAGTTGATCTGCTGGTGCTTGCGGGTATTGGGGGCGGGTTTCATCCTTGTTGGGGACCCCAGCGGAGCGTGGCTCGCGTCGATGTCAGCACCAAGGCCGCTGACAGCTGATGGTAGGAGGCATTTCAGAGCGCTATTGGCTGTGCACCTATGGCTCGCCCTGCATGGCACTGGCAGCGTGGCATTCCGTGTCCGAGGAGTCGTAGACACAGCCCAGGCTTGACCGTTTGGAATTTTACACTATCCAATCGGACCTATCTTCTGGCTGCGCCCGAACCGCATACAGGCCTCGCCGACGACTCCTCAACGATCAACCGACGGCACTACTGATCAACCCAGACCACTTTCCTCTTTGCTTGTTGCCTTGACCCCACGACCCTGTCCGTCGTCTGCCATCGGCCCGGTGCTACGCGGTGTTGCGACAGTCGCTGTTGACTCTCTCCTTGCCTTTATTTCCCCCCGTGAGTGTGGGTGGTATTGATTCTCGTACGGACCTCGTAATTCGTGTCGCGCGTCGTATCGTGTCTTATCGTTTATTATCCAACCAAGCCTATTGCACACATGCGGCATGACTGACACATGTTATCCGCCCCATCTACACCCAATTTCCTCTTCACGATCGCTACGTAGATAATGCTCCTCGCCGCGCGAGCTACTGCAGGCCCGGAGCCCTATGTCGTTCCCCCTTCGCAAAAGTTCGATGGCAATGATGGGAGCTGGAGCACTTTCAAGATCAGTGTGGGCACTCCAGGTCAGGAATTCCGCGTGCTACCCTCGACCAAAGGCGGGTCAACACAGGTCATAGTCCCGGACGGATGTTCATCTAAAGAGGATCCTTCCAACTGCCCGCAGCTTCGCGGCGTCGAGGTCTTCAACAGCGCACAGAACATTGGCTTCCAAGTCAACGTATCGTCATCATGGTCGTCCATAGGGCAATTTAGCGTGAACATCGAGGAAGCACTTGGTTACACGGCTAATGCGCTTTTTGGCTTCGACAAAGTGACACTAGGCCCAGCGGCCGATAGCAGGTCGCTGTCCATGGACAAGCAAGTCGTTGCTGGCGTCGGCGACACTAGCTACTTCATGGGTTACTTGCCTCTTGGACACTCAGCCCAGAGTTTCGACAGTCTCAGCCCACCCGTCCAATCGTTATTGTATCAATTAGTGGAGGCTGCAAAGATACCCAGTTTATCTTACGCCTACACTGCTGGCGCAAAATATAGATTAAAGTCAGTATTTGGCAGCTTGATTCTGGGAGGCTACGACTCGACACGCTTCACTCCAAGCAACAACGGCTTTTCTTTTTCCTTTTCCAACGACCCATCCAAGCTCCTAACAGTCAGAGTGGAGAGCATATTGGCCACAAACAGCCTTCAAGGCACCTTCTCGCTCTCATCAGGTGCACATTTCTCCGTTATCGACTCAACAATTCCCCACCTATGGCTACCCGTAGCCGTCTGTAATGAGTTTGAGAAGGCTTTTGGGCTTACATACGACCCAAAAACTGATTTCTACCTGGTCAACGACACTATTCACCAACAGCTCCTCTCGAAAGACCCCACAATCACAATCAAACTAACGAACTCACCTGAAAATACAGCAACTAATTACACCAACATCCAACTACGCTATGCTGCGTTCGATTTACAAGCCTCGTATCCGTATTATAAAAATGCAACGAACTACTTTCCTATTCGCCGCGCAGCAAACAACACACAATATGCTTTAGGGAGAACACTACTACAGGAGGCCTACCTGATAGTAGATTATGAACAAGCCAACTTTACAGTAGCGCAAGCCGTCTTCCCTGACCCCCTTCCCGCCGCCAAAATCGTTACGATCCCACCGTACCTAAATCGCGCAACGAGCAGCGACACCAAGAAGTCGGGAATCAGTACAGGGGCTATAGTCGGCTTAGCTGTCGGACTTGCCGTCCTTCTCTTCCTTGTCATATTCGCAATCTTCTTTTTCCGCAAACGACGCGCCAAGAAACAGTCATACGAGCTTGCGAACAATCCAATCTCGGACACCAGTTCAGCACGCTATTTGAACAACTCAACGCCAATGAAGTCACAAGGCCCCTCGGAACTTAGCGGCACTCCACTGACTGAACTTGCTTCCCCGGCCGTTACGCACTTTTCAGATCGGAAGGGACCAGTGAGTATCAATGATACGCCACAAGAGTTACATGCCGAGTCAAGAACACCAATCACACCGCGATGGGAAGAAGTACAGATGCCATTGCAACTACCACGGAGTGCACATGAGGTGGATGGGGAGAGTAGTGGGTCCCGATCCATCAGTCGAATGGCGAGTGACGATGGACACGGGAGCAATGACCCGGGACTACGGTTGGCTGTGTCACCATTGACAGGCCATTTCAATCAGATAGGGCGTGGCCATCTTCGGTAAGGAGAATATGTATATGGTTTAGGGCGTCACGGGTACAAAACACTGTCAGCATTTCAAAGTTTATATCATGGGAGTTTGGGCAGCATTTAGAGACGTTATAGCGTTGAGCTGGCTTCTTACGATTATGCGATACCACTTGTTCTTAGCTTTGAGCCACTTACGGAGGATAGTAATACGAGCACGGGAATGCGCCAAGCGCCACACCCGGTAGTCATTGACATGGTACAGGAATATTCGGTATCTGAACTATGTTTAGAAATTATTTGTGTCGCGTTTCACTCATATACCGGGACATGCATTACAAGAGCGCGTGCCTGATCTACGGCCACGTGACGGCGAACGACGACAGGACTACCGCAAATGGAACACGAAGGCTCGATGCAGTCATTCAGCGCCACAAGCCCTCCACTTTGAAGGTGGCGCTACGTAATGGCGCACCAGATGGCTGTTGCTGCCAGCTCAGGCTCCCAGAAGCTATATAAACCTATGACGTACTGCATACGCAGGGCCAAACATACTCTTTCAACACCCCTCTTTCAACCCAAGAAATCCAAACCAAAACAATTCGACCAGGCTCAGTCATACCTTAGCACTACTACACAAAATGGACAAGATTAAAGAGAAGCTTCACATCGGCAGCCGCCGCAAGTCGCAGCCTGAGAACGACGCCCATGCCGGAACTACATCAACCAGCCCTGGCGTCGGCACGATTGAGGGTACACCGCCACGCCATAGCAGAGCAGGCATAGGCTTACCAATTTGATAATTAGAGAACCGCGACTCCATAGACTCGGAGCTCGCAGCCATGCCGCCCCAAGAACGCGTTGCCTATCTCCAAGAGTTCGAGCACAGCGACAAACACGACACACCCAAGAAGGGCGGCCTAATCGAGAAGCTGATTGCCCGCGGCAACAAGCGAACCGAGGACCAGATTGCCCACGAGACCAAGGAACGTGAGGAGCGCGAGGCGGCCCACCGACAGGCTACGCACGCCGCCGTTGGGCCTGGTGCGGGTGCCAGTGCGCATAGTGCAGCAGGACCAACGCCTGACACGACCATTCGTTGAGCAAGCGCATGCCGTTAGGGTCGAGGTGTGAGGGACCAAACTGTGCGACCGGGTCATAGTAAATAGTACATGCGCGCCGAGGGAAGGGTGTGCGGCAATGCCTACGAAATGTACACGTCCTACCAATGATAATGATACAGCCTGAGCTTTGTTTATCCCCTGAGCACGTTACTCAGGAGAGCCTGGAAGATGTTTGAGTTTATCACTGCGCCGAATCTGAAGACTTGTTAGCCAAACCTTGCACTTACAGGCAGCAGAATACACACCCATAGCATTTGACATGCCACACCAATTCATCCACCAGCCACTTGATCGTTTCGAGCGCAATCAAGCCAAACCCCGGATGCGACACCATCTGCTGCCACGCCTGTATCGGCGTGACCTCATCCACCAAACTAAAGCTCGACGACAGCGCCAGCAATCTCTCTAGACTCGCACTCGACCTCGCCTGCTCCTCACCATCCATAGCAAAAACAGTTTCTTCCAGAAACGAGTGATAGACACCGGTGCTCACCGGCGGATCAACCGTAGTCTGCCCCACCGCAGTCGCGCGACCCAAACACGGTTGCTCAAGACTGGCAAGTATGAGACGAGGAAATGCAAAGCGAACAGGAGAACACACCTCATCACAAACCCCACCGCCAGCCCCGTCCGATCAGCCTGACCAACCCTCCACACCGGCCGCGACGCAATGCCTCCCGCGAGAAAAGCTACCAGCTCATCAGCGCCGCCACACGCCTCTGTGCAAAACTCACCCGTGTACGCAGCGTCAACCTGCGCCGTATCCCCCGTTCCATCCCACCACCATACATTCCGTCCATCACCCTCCACCCCATCACCCCTCTCCACTTCCTCGCTATATCCAAGCACGCCCCGCAACCACACGACTTCGCCCGCGAGCGCCTCGTTCTCCAGCACGACGGCGCGCTCCCGGGCGCGGAGGTGCATCACCTGGTCTTCCAGCGTCCGGACGTAGTTGCCCTTGCGCTCGCGGTGCGTGCTGGCAGCGTCAGCAACGTGCTCGGAAAAGAATTGGGGAAGGAGGGGGGAGGAAAGTGGAAGAAGTACCGCTGCGCTCTGCGCACCTGTTCGCGGCGCCGGAGATATGCCGGGGATCGCTCAGCCATTTGCGGTGCACGCCTTTGCGCCGTGCGTACAAAACACGGGTTTTGTGGGTGCGTGATGTGAGGCTTGTTTGCTGTCCAACTTATATCAATCACGTCCCCCCCTCCCCCCCCCATTCCTTCTTTCCAATCAATCTAACCACCCGTCTGACTGTAGCCCTCTCATAGGGGTGTTTGAGCGCGGCCGCGGGACTCCGAGGCCGCGGTGCATTGGGCCAATCGTGAAGGGGGTTGCTGTATGCAGTCATGCTTTGCCAGTCATGCCTCGTGACGTCATGTGCGTTTTGTGTGTGTGTTCGGAGTAGGGAGTGCTTATTTGTCAATAGGCTGTTCTGGAATGGGGATGTAGTGGAGTGGAATGCGGTTTGGGTGAGGCTGAGGGGGGCCTGTGCATCTCCGCGGGCGAAAACGTGCTAGGTAGGTTGAGTAGAGCTGGAACGAACGCGTTGCTGAGCAAGGCTTGAGATCCTGCCGATGTCTTTTGCGTGATACATTCCAATACGGTCCAGTGGATGCGATGAACTCGCCGTTTGCAGATGTGCAAAGAGAATACAACACATGATATACAAGACGCCATGCGTTATACAACCATCCCCTCCCCACCACCCTCCCCCCCCCCTCCCCCAACAACCCCATATACCCTAATCGGCACTCCAATCTCAAAGCTCTCCACCCCCAACCTCTGCCTACCTCCAAGCACAACCCCTCTCTCATCCCTCCCCACCTCCTCCAATAATCCAACAGCCTCCCACCCCTCGCCTAATCGGGGCGTCACAAACTCGACGCGCACACGCCACTCAAGGCTGACGCCACTGGTGACAAAATCCGGGGTTGCAGCATGGGGAATGGACGGCGAAAAAGCGATGCGGTGCGCGAAGAGGGCGGAGTGGGAGAGGGAAGCATGCGTCTTGCGCGTAACGCGGAGGATAGAGGCGTTTGAGCGAAGCGCGATAGCCGGGTCGATTTTTTCTGCGGTTTCGAGGGCGATGTGGACGGAGTAGCAGGGGATGTGAGCGTTTGCGAAGTCGAGGGTGGCGGAGATGGTTTCGCCGAGGCGGTAGGCGGGGCGGGAGAGGGTGAGGACGGCGACGCGGTGGCCGGAGCGGGCAATTTCAAAGCGGTTGGCGGATTGGTTGGTGGTGGTTGTTTGGTTGCTGAGGAGGATGGCCATGTCGATGGATTGTTTCATGGTTTGGGGAGAGGGCGGAGTCGGGTGGGTTGGGGTTGTGGCGGTGGGGGAGAGGAGGCCTAGGCTGGAGTTTTGGCGAGGGCGGTCGAGGAGGTTGTCAACATAGGAGAGGAAAGATTCGAAGGTATTATTTTCGGATTTGCCTTTTTGGACGGTGGATGGAGGCTTGCCGCCTGGTTCTATGGTGGCCGTTCGTGCTTGGTCTCGTAGTATTATGTATGGGGACATCAAGTCGTGTCCAAGGATCTCGCCGCGGCCTAGTCTTGTCAGCAATAGCCTGAGTTTGAAGATGGAATACGCACTGTTCACACTACCAAAGACCCGAAATGGGACATCGACTTGCTTGACTTGCTGATCCTTGGTCGAGCCAGCGCGCTGCGTACCGATGGTCAGGTGATATGTCACCTTCATTGACCGTCCCTTGTGCGATGGTGGTAGACCTCGAGGAATTGTGAAGCTGTACGTATAACTCCGACTTTCGCCCGGGGCGAGTTTGAGATCAACGAAGAGGATGGACTGGGGCGTTGATATGAGGGGAACGGTCTTCATGCTAGCGATACGGCTCATTTCGCGTATGCTAGATGGCTCCGAAGAGCCGAGTAGACCGCCTAACGACTCTCCAATGTTCCCCCAGCCCAAGGCCCCGAAAAGGCCGCTTTCTCGTTTTGTTCTTTCGACGCCGACAACACCTCCGCCCCCCTGACCGCCAACAACGCCCTTCCTCTTGACTTCCTCGAACGGGGCCTGGTTGATCAGAGACCCGTCTAGTGTAAAGGAGCCCATGATTTGCGCATATCCCATCATGAGTGACTCGGGACGGTCCTGGCGAACAGGAGGCGCCAGGTGAGAGCCCTGCCGTTGATGCATGGGCTTGGGTAGAAGGCGGGCCTGGGAGGAGGGATTGGCGACATATTCGGAAGCCAGGGTTTCGGTCGAGTTGTTGCTCATGGAATAGAACTCGCCACTGCTGCGGGGAGTGCCGTCCATGCTCGATCCTGACAGGATGCGAGCCACGGGTGATAGAGTGTCGACCAGTCGCGGAGAGGGCCGGCGGTTCTGCGGCGGCTGCACTGGGGACTGGGCATCATCTGGCGGGGGCGCAGCAGGAAACTTGAAGGATTGGGAGAAGGAATTAGATGGGGTGCGATTGATGCTAGGAAATTGGGGAGTGCCGGGTGCCGTGGTGGTGCCGGGCCGTCGCCTGCCCGGCCGGGCGGGAAAAGCAAAGTCGTCTGGTCGGTCCTGGGCCAGGGGCGGGGGATGCGTTGCAGAGCGATGGCCGGGCGAGCCGACTGGATGCGAGTTGGGCCTGCCCGGCACGATCTGGAGACTGCCCGACCTGCCATGGCCGCGCAATGGACGGCCAGCCGCGCCTCTGTCGCGGCTCGTCTCGGTGGCGGCATCGGTGCCCAGCGAAATAATGGACAGCGACCGGCCATGCCTCTGCCCACCCGCCTTGGGGGTGCCCGTGGGCGTTGCGCTCGTGGGCGGTGGTGAGCGCTCTCCGGCAGGCGGGGGTGTGTTCAGCGAAAGGGCAGGGCGGTGGCCGCGCACGTGACCGGCGGGCTTCTGCGAGGCAAAGGACGAGTTGCGCGAAGCCGAGGGCCTGGTGGAGGAATGCACGGGGGACAGCTTGCGCTGGCGGTCGGGGGCAGGCGCGAAGCCATTCTGTTTGCGGGCGGGCGATCGCTCGCGGCCCTCAGGGGCGGCAATGTTCTTGAAGGTGATGGTGCACTCAATGTCTTCGCCGGCGAACACGGTTGCGTCCTTCCATTGCACAAAGACGCGGATGTTGGACGGCGCGGCCGAGGACGAGGACATGGTCGAGGGGCTGGCGGGTCAGGCAGTGGGCGGCGGCGTGGGCAGCGGGCGTGGGCAGCTCATGGGCTTCGGGGGTCCAGCGACATGGCGCCTGCCTGTGTGGACGTGGGCCGCAGAAGAAAGCAGCGATGGCAATTGAGCAATTGAGGCGTGCAAGGCTGCAGGACCGCAGGACGGCACGACGTTGCGATCTCCGTCATCCATGGGCGAGCCGAGTAACAAGTTGCTATGCGCCATGTTTACTTTGGGAAAGGTGCCCGCAGGCTATCAGGGTCCAGTCTCACGCATCGTCTCGTCTCACGTGGGCAATGGACAATGGCATTCATCTATATTCCTACTTACTCTTGACTCGGCTCTTGAACCACTCCTTCTGTCAATATCGAGGGCGTTGAGCTGGCCTTCGGGCTTGACGATTTGCTGGTCCTTGATTACGTTGCTTTCCTCGAAAGTGCTGGCTCAAGCCACTGTGGAAATCATACTTGGCATGGTTCTTCCGAATCTTACTGCTCATAAAGAATTCTGACCTGTCGTTCGAGCTCGGTGATTTTCTTGGCCTGGGTCTGATTCTTCTCTTCGAAGCAGTCATTCAGGTTGGTAAGCTGTTGGAGTTGTTCTTCTATTGAATCACTCAGATCATGTGCCATGTCGGTGCCGAAAGGCGGGCGCCAAACCCTGTGGCGGAACAAGCCGGCAGGCTGCGCGTGTGGTGTTGAGCCAGAAACCGAGCAGGTGGTGGTTGGGACGGCCGGTGATTGGCCCGTAGTCGGAAGCCAGACGGGCTCTGGGGTGCATGAGGGTGGTGAAACAGAATCAGCCAGGCAAAGTGACACGTCCGGAACAAGCAGTTAGTGAGGAGCGAACGGGTGCGGGAAGAGAAGGCGATTGAGGCTAGACAGAGGAATAGTGTCTGGTGATTAGATTGCGCAACGCGCCATGCCGAGGGAGGGGATCAACGCTGGAGACGGAGGAACTGCCCGTTCCGACACGAAAAGCGCGGCAGAGGAAAGGGGCAGCAACGGGCAGCGGACGTGGACATTGCAAAGTTATGCAGGCGACGCAGTGGTGTGGCGATGCGGAACGGAGGCATGTCATTGAGCAGAGCAGAGTGGATGGCAAGTGATCAGTCAGTGACGGCAGGACGAGCCGACCGTTCGATGGCTGGGCGTCGGCACGGGTCGGTGGGCGGCTGGCATGTGAAGACACACCGGACATGGGGAACATGGGAATCCTTCACGGCGGCGCGGCGCGACCTGCTGCATGCGCAACACCACACGCCGCCAAACATTGTCTACAGCGATTGCATCTGCTTAGCAGGCCCGATCGCCGCGCCCAGCATCCCCGGAATGCCCATGGGATTCCTTTGGTCGTGCTCGCAGGCTAGGTGGTAGGTACTGCGCCTAGCTCGTCACCACCCAGCCTACCCACGGTTCTGCTGCTGCTCTTTATTCACGTCATTGTCGACTGCGCCGCTCGGCCAACATCTGCCAACATCAAGCTGGCGACCCTACCCCTCCACCCGGGCGCCGCGGCCAGAGGCCTCCCACGCACCACCATGGCCGACAAGGACCCCTCGCCGTTTGGCTACACCTTCACCGCCGGCTACCTCGACAGCGAAGCCGCCGCCTTCGACACCACGCAGTCGCTGCTCAGCGACATCGAGAGCCAGTCCATCGCCGACTTCTTCACCAACACCGATCCCTTCCACCTGGCCGAGCCCCATGTCTTTGCCCCCGCCGTCGACCTCAAGGACGGCGTCGACGACTTCAACAATTGGGCCGGCTTCGTCACCCCCGCCACCGTCCACTCCGTCTCCACCACCATCCCCGACCAGGCCCAGCTGCACAGCGCCCTCTTCGGCGACCACGCCTACTCCCAGCCGCCGCTGCCGCTCGGCCCTCTCGGCAGCACCCACGACGATTTGCAGGCCGCCTCGACGCTGTTCCAGAACTCGCAGTCGTCGTACCTCGACGGCCGCCCGCTGGCCTACAGCGCCGCGCCCTCGTCGAGCAAGGCTCCCGCCATCAATGGCGCGCCGGCCGTAGACGCCAACGGCAAGCCGCTCGTCCTCACCCACAATGGCCTGATCACCGAGCAGCTGGCCGCCCTCCTCCCCAACCACTCCGAGGAAGGCTCGCTGGACGCCCAGTTTGCCGCCCAGTGGGCCAACAGCACCATCCTAGAGACCGAGTACCGCAACCTGCACCACGTGCACCACCGCCCCAACCTCAAGCGCTCCTACACCTTCGGCACCGACGACTCCTTCAACAACCCCGCCGGATACTCGGCGCCACACACCCAGGAAGATACCGCCCCGGTCGTACAGCATTTCATCCGCGAGTCGCGTCGCTCCCAGCCCGCCCTGCCAACCACGGGCATCGACGGTGCCTCGGCCAGTCCCAATGGGCGTGCGCGACCCAACGAGCCGAGCGACGAGGAGCCCGAGGACGACGCTTCATCCGATGACAACGAAGACGAAAGGCCTGCCAAGAAGCGCAGGAGGGGCAGGCGGGGAAAGAACAACGCACAGAAAGCGGCCCGAAACGGCAAGAACCGCAAAACCTCGTCAGCCGACGAGATTGGCAAGAAAAAGCGACTGGCCGCAGCCCAGAAACTACAGCGCGAAAACCTGACCGAGGAGCAAAAGCGCAGCAACCACATCCTTTCCGAGCAAAAGCGACGAAACCTTATAAAACGCGGCTTCGACGAACTGCACGACCTCGTTCCCGAGATTCGCAACGGCGGCCTGAGCAAGAGCAGCGTCCTAACCGAAGCAGCCAACTTCCTAGAAAAGCTCATTGAAGAGAACAACAACTTCCGCAAGCTGGCTGGCGACTGAACCCTCGAAGCGAACACCGCCCTCTGGCCACATGGTTCATCCCTACCTCCCCCCCCTTAATATGACGTGGATAAAGCGAGAATATGATGATACCCCTTAGACGTGAACAAGTCGTCCGGACTCTCCGACACCAGCACGACCAAACCCCGACTCGACCCAGCGAGAGAAGGGAAAAAAAGCCTGCAGGACACACAAGAGCAATGTCTCGAGTGAGAATTTTGCGCGCGCTTAATACTGCCCCTGGCACGAGAGCGTGCGGCCCCCCAAAAACGAAAGCGATACCCCATGGCGGAACATAATACGAAGTACCTAATATACGAACGAATATGATTTACCACGTTTTTCCTACCGTGTGCTTGGTGATGATGATGATGATGATAATAATAATAATAATAATAATAATAATAATAATATACTGCGCTACATCTACGCGTCTACTTCCCCTCCATGGCCCTCCGCACAACCCTCTCCGCCTCCCCCTTCACATCCTGCCCCACCCTCCACACCCGCAACACAACCCTTTTCTCTGCCATCACCTCCTCTGCCCGCGCCAACCGCGCCCACCACATCTGCTCGCGCTTGCTCACGCCCGCCTCGCCATTCGCCCCCAGCGTCGCCCCCGTCCCCGCCCGGTTCAGCGGCGGCGCTACCGCCGTCGTCCCTTGTGCCCGCGCATTCCCGCCTGCACCAGCGTTCTCGCGCCGTCGCGGTGGTGGTGGTGGCGGAGGAGGCGCGCGTTTCGTCTCTGTGCCGTCTGTTGAGCGCAGCGCGGGCAGCTGGTTGTACACGGACCAGAGCTTGTCGCGCGCGAGGCCCGCATACGACGTGTCGTCTGGCGCGCGATCCGCGGACACATTATGCTTTAGCGGACCAGGCTGTGGCACGGCATTCGACAACTGCCTGGGTTTTGGGGGCGGCGGGGGTTTGTTTGCAGCCTCGTTTGACGGGCTGCGGAGGGCGGCTGGTTTCCTCGGGGGCGGGGGCGGGGGCGGGGGCGCGGATCTAGATGTTGTGCGGGGCTGGGTGGTGGAGCCGGTGGTTGCGCGGGTTGGGGGCGGGGAGTCGTGCAGGTCGATGAGGTCGGGGACGGCGGAGGTGCTTGTTGCTGAGGGTGTGCGGGAAGGGAGGGCGGGGCGGAGGTGTGGGTGGTCGGTGTCGAGGTTTGGGAAGAGGGAGTTTGAGCGTCTGCGGTCGTCTTCGTCAAAGTGGCGGAGCGAAGCTGCGATTGCGGCTTTGAGCTCAGGGTCCGTTTCCTCAGAGGGGGGCCGAGCTTTGGGTTTCGTGCCTGCTTGGTTTAGCGACGGCGAGGACGAGGGCATGGCCTGGTCGAAGAAGCCGCCGTGGTCGGACGTCGTGACGTCGCGGATGAACACTGCGACTACGCGGCCCGGGTTCTCCAGTACAAAGTCTGTGTATACTTCTAGGTCGGCTTCCCCACTATCTCCTATCAGAATGAAATTTCGCTCGGGAAAGTCTCGAGCAATTTTGTCCAGCGTGACCTTCTTTCGCTCCGCGACAGGCTCGAAGATGCCCTGGAGCATACCACTGTACTGCTTGAGATGGAAAGACCCCGGCGGCAGCCCAGCCTGTGCAAAGTACCTTGAGATGACAGGGTACAGCTGCCACGGCGAGTTGGAGACATAGTGGAATTTGACGCCGAGGTCCGCCATGGCATTGTACCATTCTCTCACGCCGTCAATTGTGAGGTCGCCCAGCTCGCGGATGAAGGCGTTGCGGAAGATTTCTCGCGCACCACTGCCGATAGCTGAGTGCTTGATTGTGTCGTCTATGTCGCTGATGACGCTGATGCCTTCGGCCGCTGTGACAACAACTTCTTCCGTAGCGGACAGCCTGTCTGATGCGAGGATGCGCACATGTGTGGGCACAAAGTCGAGCGCGGCCGTCATGCTGAAGTGGCCAGAGGCGTTGGTGTAGATAGTTCTTTGCTTGGATATCTGGTCGTTGTAGAAGAAGATGCTGATGGGTGTGTTAGCCATGGGGATGGCGAGGAAATGTCGCAGCCTGGCCATCAATCGCGCATTGGCTTCTGCGAGTTCCGACGCATTCATGTCGGCTGGTTGGGCCCATGACTGCCGTTTCCGTAGAGGAGTGGTATTGTCGTCGTCCCTAAGGGAACTTTTCGAAGTGGCACGCGAGAGCTGGCCTGGCTTCAAACTATTCAAGGTTTGGACACTGTCGCGACTCTGCCCCCGGTACATTTGTGTCCCGTCGTCATCGCCACGGGAAGGCTTCTCACTATAGCGGCCCTTTGCGGCGATTTCTGCTTCCTGCTCGCCCTTTCGTAGGATATGTTCAGCCTCCTTTGCTGCCAACTGCTCATCACGCTGCGCCTGCCACTCTCGATGTCCATCTCGGATGGGGTGTCCCGGACTTGGGTCACGGCTGCTACCGGCCGATGTCTGCTCATTGGCGCCAGCAGGAGGTGCCTGAATACCAACCAGCTGTCGTGCAAGGCCAATAAATAGTCTCTGTTTCCTCGACATCTGGCCCTTGAATGGCGAGTATATCCAGCCACGCACATCGACATCCACAACGGCCTTGTCGTCCTCGTAGTCCTCCCACTGCTTCTTCCAGAACCCGGCATCTCCAGCACCGGTAGAATCTCGCACATCTCGGCCCTCGCCCGCCTCTTCCTGTGTCGTCCCGGGTTCCGCCTCTGGCACTCTCTTGATGTGTTTCCTTGCATAGCTTGGGAAGAGTATCATCTCCTCCTCGCCACTCCGTACCACGGCTCCATCCGGAAAGTCTCCGGGCGTGTCATCCTCAAACTTGTAGTTTTCCTCGTTCCCTCTCCAGCTCGGCGCATACTGCTGTGTGTATGTCTGCCTAAGTTCATTCGCAGCCTTGAGATAGCCCGCCAGCTTCTGCCGCCTCCTCCCCGACTCTCGCGGCTCATAGTTGTCTTGGTAACTCATTGCTCCTGCGCTCAACTCTTTGTTTCCTGTCTCTTTTGCTATCTCCCGCCGTCGCAGTCTTGCTTCATTTTCGAGGAAATTGCTGCCCGGGATAAGCCTGCGGGTCTGGCCGCGCAAACGCTGAATAATAGACGGCTTCCCCTTGAGCTTGAGCGATTGACGATAGACAATATATCTATATATCCGTGACTGCGCGCGATGCTTCAGCGAAGGGAGGGCCCCGTGGCGCAGTCTGGAGAGGTGGTTGCGCGCGCGTGCCCGAGTGCGCGGGAACAAGAAACGGAAGAGCGACGAGGGAGCGTGAGCAGAGGGCTTGCAGCGGGGAAAAGGTTTGGGCATCCAGCCGAGTCACTGTCGCAGCTTTATTGGAGGTTGTGGTGGCTCAAGGCAGCCCATGATGCTGGGGAAATGCATAGTGGAGCTTGCATTTGGCCCGGTCCTCACACGTCATCGCGTGGTCAGCGTGTGCGCAAAGACCAACATGTTGCTAGACTAACATGGTTTCAGGAACAAACGGCAATGCCGCGAACTCTACTACAAGCAGCTACCTTTTGACAAGTGCATTCTCTAGCAGTCCTCTGATATCCGGTACATCCTTCTCCAGCGCTTCTATGATCTCGCCGAACATTCTCAATCGAAGTCGCTGCATCGACTCTCCCTTGAGACTGGGGGGAGTAGGCTGAATCTTATTATGTTGCCAGAATCTTCCGTGCACCATTTCTCCCTGCGTCGTCCCGCTGAGAATCATGTTGGCTCCTTGAGCAGATGTCCTCATGAATAAGAAGGTGAAAAGGAAGAGCAAGACGAATACACCAGGGAAGTGGTGGTCCCGCCCAAGATTCGTGTTGACCATTCCAGGACAAACCGAAGTAATGATAACATCTTCAGATGATATCTTGCTTGCCAGATACTGCGTAGCGTACATGAGGAATACTTTTGAGAACTTGTACAGAGTATTCTCGCCAAAGTTTGCTTTGTCGTTGTAGTGTGCCAGGACGTTGGGCTTGTTCTGAACCTCTACCGGAACAACAGCACTTTGGTGGAGGCCAGAGTTTACAATCTCGAGAATGGGCGTTTTGCCAGTGTACCGCTTGGACACTTTTAACAGCGGGAGGAGTTCGAGTGCTAGCAGTGTGGTTGACATCGTGTGGACCTGCATATCTTCTTCCCATCCATAACTCGACGAGACGTATGAGCTTCTCCGCGTACCAGCATTGAGCACCGCTATGTCGAGATGATCAAGCTCGCTTGCTCGCTTCGCAAATGCTCTAACACTGTCGTAGGACATCATGTCTAGCCTCCATACCTCTAGCTGACCTGTCTTCTTCAATCGTGCTTCGAGAGTGGCCTTGGTAGATTCACCCTTCTTCACGTCCCTTGCTGCAACGATGACTTTGGAAGCTCCTAGGGCTGCGAACTTGTGGACAGCCTCCACGCCGATACCTGAGGTGGCACCTGTAACTATTATATTTCTTCCCGAGTAGTTTTCACTGACGGGTGTTGGTGGCGTGATCCACTTGTTCTTGAACATGCGAATGAAGATGGCCATTGTAAGAGCTGGCTTGGGTATACACAGGACGCAGAACACATAGGATGATGGAGCGAGTCGGAGGTGATTGTGAGGCACGCGATGGTGTTCTCTAAGAAGAGCTGGAAAAATTGAGTACTGGGGGTGAGTAATTGAATCAGTTGCATAGAATTGAGGTCATCGCCAGCTAGAGTGTATCCGGCAGCGCGGTGCTTGCACAGTTCCGATTCGCTGGGGGTGCTGTTTCAGACGCCCACGAGGAAGAATTGCAACATTTTCCAATGACCTACGGTAGTACAATCCTAGGGAAGAGCCAGCGGTTTATATAGTCGAAAGTGATACTGGACATGGTATGAGAGATCGCAGGATGCTATGACGCGAAACATGACAGTAGACCTCGCGACTTAGTGGCTTGGCATAGGTCAATGAGGGACGATTTCGAACAGCTTGGGTACTGGCAGGTAAAGGCACAATACCACGCGCGCGACCGCCATGCTACCGAAATCTCTTTCCGCTTCTCAGAACCGTTAGGAATTGTCTTATTCCCTCCCTTTGTGCCCCAGACATATCTCACGCCAACATGTCCTTCAACCAACGCCAACCCCACGGTGGCCCCGCAGGAGCTCCTCCGAGCATGGCGCACGACTTCAATGCCATGCTCCAACGCTCGCTACATGAGCCAGGTCAGCTAGACCCGGCAGCTGAAGCTCTAGGGCAGCCATCGTCGTCTATGGGTAAGCCAACAACAATTGACTAGCTGGTGGCATCACACAACTGACGCGCCATGCAGGCTATCGAGGCGTATACAGCGCAACACCACCGCCGCCCCAGAACCAAAATGCCCTCGGCGGAGCACGCGGCCCCCAACCGCAGCCAATCCTCCCCGTCGATCTCCCTCCCCAAGCCTTCCTAACTTCAGCCATGCTCCTCGACATGGTCGACAGTACGCCTTTCCCAACCACACCACAACTGCAGCTAACTCCCCACAGAAAAAGTCGACGTCCTCCTCCGTGACGAAAAAGAATACATCGGCATCCTCCGCTCCTATGACCAATTCGGTACCTCACCCCTCTCATGCCACCTCACATCCAACTAACCCCCCGCCCAGCCAACCTCGTCCTCACAGAATGTTACGAACGAATAGCTGCCCGCAACCCCGACGCCACACCCACTTCCCCGCCAACCCTACCCCGCTGGCTCATCCATGACGTCAAGCTCCCCGGCGTCATGACCATCCGCGGCGAAAACGTCACCATCTGCGCGACCGTCGACCTCGATCGCGAAGACGCGCCACGCGGCGCCATGTTTGCCGACCAGGATCAGGTGCGGGGGCTGGCTGCGCAGCAGAAGGCGGAGAAGAGAGAGGTCGATTTGAGGAAAGGGAAGGCGCTGAAGATGGCGGGCATTGAGTCGGGGTTTGGCATGCAGACGGCGTAGGGAAGGGGTAGACGAATCATGATACCAGGATAGAGATTATGTTTGCGATTGGGTGTTCTTGTAGGCGAGGTGGGTGAGGTGGGTGAGGAAGGAATTACGATGAGTTTGGTCACGCCATGGGGCAAGCGATGTGGTTTAGATGAGAGCCTGAAGTCGGTGGTTGGGGAAGGTGGACTTGGACGTGATGAATGATAGCGTGTCTTGGGTATGGCATGGTGGTCATGGAGCAGTATAGAAGGTATAGGTATTTGATATGCTGGCAATATATACACGTTCAAACCTTTTCATGCACATGACGGGTCCTTGACTTGCATTTGAAACACAAATTACCTAGGCCAAAGCAGTAAATAGTGGCCAAGATGCCCTGACATATTATGTAAGGCACCTATGCTACCTGTGCAGTGTATGGTATACTACGAGACGTGGTATATCATGCCAAGCACTGTCTGATCTATGTATTTTGTGGAGATTGGCATTTCATAAGCCAGTCATTGCAGGCGCTGAGAATGTAGTAGGATGGCTACAGTACGTGTAACCTCACTGCCTATGGCGACGGTGTATAGAGGGTATAACATGCAATCTAAAGACGCGTTTAATCCACCAAGTTGGCTCCAGCGCCCCTCTCAAAGGTCAAAGAATGAGTTCTAACCCATTGAAGTAGAGGCCAGTGTGCTGTATGCCTCTGAGAGGAACTAGCTGATGCCCGCTGCCGTCTGGAGCAGGGGATTGTATGTTGGTCATATACCCAATCGAGTAGCTTATTATCGATGTGTTTATGGCACAGCCGACATCCTCAGTCATCTCGGGGGGGTATATTGGGCATGGCACTACTAATAGAAGTAGGTGTTGTCATCATCGCTTATCGGTACAGACGAGGAAGATTGGGGGTGACGGATGTACGGAATCGTGCTACGCGCATGATTGACAGGTATGTCTATGGGGGCAATAAACGAACGACGGTGAGGTCAGGTAGCGTCATCGTATGCCGCATAGGATGAACGGGTTTGGCCATGATGAAGCAGTAACCCCGCACTAGCTGAGCCCCCGACCCGTATGGTATGGCAGTTACCTCTCGTAGGGGGGTTAACTGGGAGCATGGTGATGTGAAGTATACACCGTAGTATAAATTTAGAAAGATGCGATTGTTCGATGCGAGCAGGTGCGGATGTGAAGGGAGGTTTTCTATGCCTGTCAGTATCGTCAAGTGACTGCCCCCCATACTCGTCTCCAAGTCTGCAAGCAGTGTGAAAGTATGTCACCTCCATGGAGCTCTATCATATAGGCACTGGGAGAACTAAACCCGTGATCAGCAGGTGCGACAGTCATAGTCTTCGTGTCAGAGCCTTTCCGTTCTAGCCCGAATGGCGTCTCAGCGTGTATGCGTGCTTTGCGCACTAGCCCGTCCAGGGCTTCGTGCGTGGTGTGACGTGCATCGTCGGCTTTATGTGCGTAATCATGTCTTGCAGTGAACACGAGGGGTGCTGGGCAGCAGTCCCCACACTGCTGTAGGAGATGGACGCGAGTCTGCTGCAAGCAGAGCCACCTGTCGGTTCGTCGGGACGCCATAAGGCTCGGTGACATTGACGTGTGTTCATCGTTGGGCGTAGACTGAGGGTGGAATAAGTGAAGAGGAAAGCTTGGTCGGCTTCACCTACAAGTTCCTGTGCTGCATACTTCTCTGTCAGGGCTGCTCATCCCGCTGTTCTGCCATCTCCAGGCTGACTGACCAGCCATGCGGTGTTGGCACGCGTGCTCAGAGAGCTCTGTGCAGCCCATCGTGAGGATAGGGGAAGGGCGAAGTGGCCGTGTGCTTGAGAGTAGGGTGCATGCCCATGTATGCCCTTGCAGTTGTTGTGGGCTCGTCTCTGCCTGCCCCTGTCTGGCACCTAGCCCAGGTGAGGGCGGGGAATACTAAGCCTTCCCTAGCTCTAGCTGAGGATGCGAGTGGCTACAGTGTTCACCGTTCACCCATGCCCGCTTGTGGCAAGCCGGCGGTACCTACACATATCAACTGTGCAGTTGCTTGGATCGAGCTGGCCCAGGCTACTGGCCGGCGAGGACAGAGGGCGCGTCTCATCGCGTCAGTAGAGGGCCCGTAAGCATGGGAAAATGGGTGGCCGCGACGGTGGAGAAGTGGCAAGAGACCTGTAGCTGCTCAGTGAGTAGCACCACTCTGCCCATGGTGAAGGCGGCCCGCACGAAGCTCCAGGGCCAACTGCATAGCACTGACGGCACAGGCACCAGGCAGAAATGCACATAGCGGCCTGCGTCACTGGGCGCGGCTGTGTCGGTCGATAGAAGAAGCAACGACGGAAGGCGGGTGGCTGCCGCGACTAGGATTAGGGTACCAAACTCCCAGACCTCACTTCAGCTACCGTGGACTACATCAACTTCTCAGTCTTCCTTTCTCTCGTCTTTGTACACTGTTCTCGGGCTTGTATTCGCGTTGTGCATCATAAATGCCGGCCGCTTTCCTCCTGCCGCCTGCTGCAGCGCCCAGGCCTGAGCAAGAGTTGTTTCTTCCTTACGCGATCCGCCCTTCCCCCTCGAGTACTCTCCCTCTGCTGCAACAACACACACTCCCCCGTTCGCAGAGAGCCACGTTTACAACTATCTATCAATGGCAGGGCCTCGGATGCAACTATATAATTGGTCAGTAAGCTCGGCAGCATGGCGACAACCCCGTGACGTTGATAATGTGTACCGCCAGGGCCTGGAAATATGGATAGTCCGGACAAACGAATCGGAAGCAAGCATACTGCTCAGCAAGGGGGAACTTCTTCTGGTGCCCACCAACCCACACGAATGCTTCTTCTCTTACCTCAGGTGCACCGGCACATGCTCTGAATCGATAGGACGTCATGCTAGGGCCTCGATGGCCTTGGTCAGAAAGGAAAGGCACAGCTCAAAGGTCAGGGTGCCGTATCCAAAACAAAATTGTATGCACTGAGTATTGCTCTGGTGTTGATATGACAGTTCTTCTCTTACGCTGGCATAAGGATTGAAGAGAAATCTTTCTTTGGATACTCGAAGAAAAAATCAGTGGAGAGGAGCGCTTCAAGTCATGTCACAGGGCCTGGGCGGACGCGGACCAAGAAGAAAAGCCACCCTGCCAAGAGCAATGCAGGAACTACCTCCCGCCAATGAGCGGGGATTGTGGAGAAAACGGTGCTTGAATTGTATTGTGGAAAACGAATGAAGGAAAACCACGTGGTCTCGCAAGTCTTAAAATGAGAACAATCGAGACTCTTTCGGCTACGTACCAGGATACTTGCAAGTTGCAACATCGGTCGGGTCTATGTTGTGTAACAGAAGTCTTACTCTTCTATCCTTCCGACCGTGGCTGTCCTTCTATCGAATCGACGTTTCTCCCACCGCTGGTGGTTGTCAAAACCTTTGATATGGTCGACATAAGAATACGATCGACTCCCTGCTGCTGCCGTGCGCCCTGAAGAGCCCGATTCCAAGGGTCGCTTCAGCCTGTCGCGCCCAACCATTTCCAGCGCTCCTGGGTATCAATCTCGAAAGCCAGTTTGGTTGAGCATGTTTGGCTCAACATACGAACGTATAGCGTGAATAACAGAATCCCTCCGATGTATATGTCTTATACGTCCCGTATGGGATCGTACGGGCGAGTCTCACTCGGCGAGTGCTCCGAACGTTGGGGGCTTGGTGGTTGTTGCGAGCTACTGTCTGCGTGGGTCTGGACTTGGATTTGCGACCCTGAACCCGCAACGGTCATCCCTCTCAGCATATCGCCTTCGGCTAAACATTCGATACAATTAGCTAACTGCACACCACAGACTGTAGCCCCGTCGACTGGCGGCGGGCGCGCACGTATATAGACAGACGTGCTTGCACTTACAGAACTTTCGCTGGATGTCCCTCAATAGTTGTGATACTCGCCACTTGAGAATGATCATCTCAACCGGCCGTATGCCTTCGGCGCGCAGTCGACCGTTGATGCGCTCTAGCATCTGTTCTTTCTCGTTTGCGGGGATTAGTATCCACCTTGACCAGTCCTTGTGTGCTTCGGAGAGCTGCTTGGCTTCATCTTTCGTTATAAACTTGTTCTGTTGTTAGCCGAGAGCGACTCCTTGGACATGAAGAGCCCAACTCACATAAAACCGATCCCATTGCTCCTTAGTGTGGCCTGCGGCGGCTCGGGCCTCATGGACGGTCGCATTTATCCGAATACTCATTGTTGGGGAGCAGCCTGGGAGCAGCAACAACAATCAAATAATGCCCGCTAGGTTCTGGAACCGCGGAAAGCAAGAGGAGCAGGAGAATTTAGGGCACCACGGGTTACCCCCCGCTCCCGCCTAGTCTTGGCAGGAGTTTGTTTTTGGGTAGAGGCTGAGAGAGCAGACTGACGACTCCAGTGCTCGGGCCAGAAGAGGTCGGAATCGGCGGTGGCTGAAATGCTTGTGCGTCATCTTCAAGCGTCCGTCATTGGCGCGAGAACTCCAGGTGACGGTCATTTTATTGATCTATTGCTTTTCCAATGTTTCTTATGCGAGACGTTGCTTCTCGTGTTGTATTGCCCTGGTGGTAATCCCGCGGGCAGTAAGAAGTCAGCCTTCCAGAGGTCAATTGATTCATGCCGTGCTCCCAGTTCGACCGCCACTGCACTTTGCACGGACACTCGGTACTCGTCGGCAGCTCCCCGTCCCTCGCTCAGGAAGTGACAACCAAGGTTCGCTTTTCTTATCGTAGCTTGCTGAGCTAGGAACTGCTACCCGTAGCACAAATACTAAAGGACCGCGCCAATCGGACTTTGTACACTGATGTCAAGGGCGCGCACTGCGGCACCTAGCCAACACATGTGCTTTCTCCAACAGATGCCCAAACCTTATTCAAGATGACATGGCTCTCTGACAGAGTCCTGTTTCCAGCCGAGCAACGGGAAATCAAGACTCGGCTGCTGCCTGGGCGATCAGCCGCCTGACAAACGAGCAGCCAGATCCGGCCCGAGCCCTCAACGTGCTCATGCATGTTCCAGGAGCACCCTTGAGAGCCGGTGAACGGGAAGACGGCCCAGGGCGTGAACATGTTTCTTTATTTCCCCCAGAATCCCGCCCACCTGCTAGTTTGCTGAGTGTTCACTTTCAGCTTTCGCATGCACCTATTGTGAAAGTGGTTCTCACCTTGCTTTGCCTGTACGACCCCCTGCGTCATTTGCAACTGAGGCCTTCCGTCGATATCCTCACAATGGTGACCATTAAAGTCACCGGCCCTCTGTTATCATCGGCACTCCGTTCTCTCTGACCTTTTACTGTCACAAGCGCCATGCCTCGTGGAGGATTCTAAACAGTAACGCCCGACTCGTGGCCTCGGTCGTTTTACGCCTTCTGTCCCTACGCCACTAGATCGCACAGACACGATCGCATTGCCTTGTACACCGCTACACAACGTAAGCCCCAAGACGATCACAAAATTTGGTTGCACCGCATTATAAACACACGATATCTAGATAGATGATACTCATTGCATTATCTAGCATGTGGCTGCCTGCACACATTCCCAACAAGTCAAGCGATAGCTTTTGCTTCTGGAATCATTCAATCTTTTGTGCACTGACCTAATCTCAACCGTTAGCGTTTGTGATGCCCATTCTACCCGTTGAACCACCATAGTCTGACCAACCCCTTGTCATTTCGCATGTACAAACACGCTAGCAAGCTCAAGTCCTACTCTGCTCCGGGGCCTTACTCTTACACGGTCTTACATGCGCGCAATCTTCGTGCTGCGGCACCATTGCCCACTTCCGCTCTCCCAAAGTGGCTACAGGTTGGACGAGATCATGTCATATGAACGGGCGATGACAGCGGCAGGGGCGTTGGACCGAGACAAAGTTGGGTTGGTTACATGACAAGCAGCTTGTGTACTGGTCATGTCACACAGCTTGCGATTAGTTTTTACAGATGGAATGGTGCCCATACTCATACCTTGTTCTAATTCCAGAGCCTTTTGCTAGCATGGAGCCGGCGGCGTGGATTGTTTTGAACACGACTTCATTACCCGATCTTCTTTTTCGATGCAGATAGACTTTTTCAGCACGATGCTTGGGCAAAAGCAATATTCTGTCCTACGATGAGAAACTTATCGAAACATTCGAGGATGACTGGGCATTGAGAGGTCGAGTATTGCGCCATATCCCATTATTTAAAGTTCATGCATGTGTCAGTTTTGAGGACGTACAGTCATCGTCGCCAAGCAGATGTGGTTACTTGTCGTGGCTACAGTAGAGTTGATGTTGTTGTAAAAACAGGATCAAGGATTCAACTTCATTCATCACGCACCATGGTAGAAACTAACCGCAGGACGCGCCATCTTTAGTCTGATTCATCGATTATAGTGCCTGTTGCAGCTGAGTTTAGTAATCGTCATTTGAAACCCTTTTTGTGAGGCACACACTCACTGTTAGCATTTACCTATCCCCGGCTAACTATCTTTCTTGGAATGAACACTGATGCGGTGTTCCGAGATGTGTTTCACAAATGAGGTATTATTGCCCAAGGTAACCACATAGACTTCCTCCCAACTAAAAACTACATTCCGCAGCTCTTGGAGAAAGCATGATACTTCTGTTTACATCAGGATTTTGCGCTATGCCGCTTCGAGTCTTCCGCCGTCCATAACTACGACCTCATTTTTGATGGTTCAGTCTTCCCTTTACAATGCGTATCTTGCCAAAGTAGCAACTTCGTATCGTTGTCTCGTGTATAGAATTTACCGGCACGCTGTTTAGAATACCTGTCAGGCTCGATGATAGCTAGACCTGGCGTGAGATTGGGCCTTCGTTATTGATTCGTTAGTCTTTCGCCGGGATGCGAATAGACAAGCCAATACATACGACGCATGCTTTCTCTCAGCTAACTAGCTCGAATAGACGGATTTTGGGACAGAAAAGGTACGGAGACGGCGCTCCATACCTTAAGAGGTAGGCGGGTATAAGCTAGGCTCTATAATGTCGACAGTTTCGCCTAAAGTAGAGCACTAGTTCCTCTACCCGAACCTTGGCCATCATGTCGCCCCGCAACTAGAACAAATGTATAGCAAAGAGCGAGGAGACTGCATGTGATTCCATACGTATTCGGAAACAAATCCATGCAGGTACACAGAAGTATAAGACCATCGACCTCCTCGGTATCATGGCCGGTGTACTACAGGACGGGTGCCTTTAGGCGTCAAGATGAAGCTCACTGCACTCCTCCCGTTCATTACTATTGCAGCAGCTCTTCCTGCAGCTAAGAATGTCGTGCCACGAGCCTCATTCGCGAAAGCTGACGGCACGAAATTCAACATTGATGGTGTTACCAAATGTACCTATCATCGCTTTGACTAATATATTCACCTATTAATGGTTCGTAGACTACGCTGGCACGAATAGCTACTGGATGCCGTTTCTCACTGACGACAGTGATGTTGACACCATCATGTCGCATGTTAGTGCATCTGGCCAAAAGATCCTTCGTGTCTGGGGCTTCAACGATGTAACATCCCGACCCAGCTCTGGTACCGTTTACTTTCAACTCTTCTCTGGTACTTCTGCTACTGTCAACACTGGACCTGACGGTCTTCAACGCCTTGACGCCGTAGTCAGAGCCGCAGAGAACCACAACGTCAAACTCATCATTAACTTTGTGAACAACTGGAAAGACTTCGGGGGCATGGCGGCATACTTTTCCGCGTGCGGAGTAACTAATAGTGCAGGATGGTACCAAGCCGACCGATGCCAGGCTATATATCAGAATTACATCAAGGAAGTAGTGAGCCGCTACCGGAACTCCAACGCAATTTTTGCCTGGGAACTCGCCAATGAACCAAGATGTCTATTCTGCAACACAAATATCATTACAAACTGGGCCCGCAAGTCATCAGATTACATCCGCTCCCTAGATGCCGACCACATGATTGCCATTGGCGACGAAGGCTTCGGCATGGGCGGCAGCATCCTGTATCCCTACACGCATCTCGAAGGCATAGAATGGGAATCCAACCTCGCGCTACCCAATATTTCCTTCGGCACATTCCACATGTATCCGTCGCAATGGCTCGTATTCAATTCCTTTGGCGACGGCTGGATCCAGGCGCACGCGAAGATCTGCAAGAAGCTCAACAAGCCCTGCATGCTGGAGGAATACGGCGTGACAAACAAGGCAGACCATTGCCCTGTGGAGAGCGGCTGGCAGAAGACGAGTCTGGGACTGAAGGATGAGGGCATGGCGGCGGATTTGTTTTGGCAGTTGGGGGATGTGGTGCCGAGTACCGGGGCGAATACGCATGATGATGGGCATACGATTTATTATGGGAGTGCAGACTGGACGTGTTTGGTGGATGATCATGTTAAGCAGATTGGTTAGGTTTGAGGGGTTTTCCAGTACATGGATTGAGGTCGTTGTTTGCCTTATAGCCTTGCTCTCGCCATGTTGGTAACTGACAAATGTATTGGCAAGGATTACATGTTACCTGTAGTAAAGTACTAATAAAAGTCCTTGCTCGATGATATTTCCGGATGTCCTGGAGAAAACATGGCGCTTTGCTCGTTGGAGTCAGCTTGTTGAACTATAGAGTCGATCAAGCACCAGCAAAAGACGCTTTAGCAGGGTCCAGGTTTCAGAGCAGAGCTACGCGTCAAAGAGTTACTATGGACGCCGTGTCCAGACACCTGTCGAATCAGATACGCCGACAGGATAGGGTTCAGCTTGCCACTGTGGAGGCTAAGCATCTCCACTCGGGTATGATGTCATCATCCTATCTACCACGACACTGGAAACAAGGTGATATGTGCCAAAACATGACACCCCGACGCAGCAGAGGATACAAACAGCATTATTTCAAGTGCTTCCGGTTGCCAACTTGCTATGGCATCAATCGGTCTGGCACGTCACACATGCGTGTCGATCGATCGAGGCTTGGGGCCGCCGGTGCGCCACAAGCGTAGTAGTAGCGCATACCGGCATGGGAGCTGAGCAGAGTACAACGTGAGCTCCAATGAACAGCAACGTGTACAGGGCCAGCCTTATTCACCAGGCGCGTTGCGATGCTACTAATCTATTTCGTCCTCGTAAATCATCCAAGACGCCGAAGGGGACCCTTTTGTCGCGACCACGAACCATCAAACGACGAGACAAGCAGTCGTAGACAAGCAAGGTTACTATTCGCCTGTGGCTAGTAAGAGGAGGGGTTGTAGAAATTACCATCTTCATAGTGCAATGGCTGACCGTCGTCCACTGATACACGAAACATCAGACCTTTCAGAAAGCGAAGGAAGCACGCCGGCATTGCCTGGCTTGCAGTTCTCGGACAGTACCCGCTCTGTGGGACTCACGCACATTCCTCCCCCAACCAGTCCTCTCGCCTCGCGCCCCGCCTTCTCGAGACTGCAGAGCGACGTCGATAGGAACTCACCGAGCACCACATATGAGGGACAGGAGGAGGAGCATGCTGTAAACAGCTTCCGGAGACAAAGCGGTAGTGGGCTGGGCATACGTCCAACAGACGTGCCTGCGCCGAAAGCAAAAAGAGTCAGCATACAAGCAATACCCAGCCCATATTCTCCGCCAGGTTCAGCAAATCCTTTTTCCGACAACTTTATCCAAGACTCGCCAGCAGAGAGCACGCCTGATCTAAGACGTGAGAGAATTGGCTCGCGCAAAGACGTGGCAACGTTTGAAGAATTTCGGCGTGGTTTCATCAAGAATGCCAGACAGAGCACGGCGAGCCTGGATGACTACCAGCAATACATACACGAATCAGACGCGGACCGACTGCGAGGCGCTCCTTCGATCAAGTCAGCGTACGAGAACGACTTCCGTCCGATCCATGAGTGCCCGAGCACTAGAGACTTTTATCAATCTAGTTGGTCTTGGCTGAGCGTGACCATCCTTGTGATTTGTTTGTTCTCTTGTGTCTTCTCGGGCATATTCCTCGTCCTCGCAATCAGACAACCCTTCTACGGAAAGCGAATCACAAGCAATGGCCCGATCACGCCCGCCAGTGCTATTCTACTTACAACCGTATTCGCGAAACTGATAGAAATATCGTTTGTAACTTCATTTGTCGCATTCCTAGGGCAAGTCCTGAGTCGCAGAGCGTTCATGAAGGAAGAGGGCCGGGGAGTCACGCTCTCGGAGTTGAGCATGTGGCGATGGGTTGTGCAACCTGGCACCCTCATTACACATTGGGAAACAGCAAGATATGCCGGGATAACTGTCTTAGGCATCTTGAGTCTCGTTAGTGCTGTACTGTCTACCTTTTACTCATCGGCAGCCACTGCGTTAGGTATGTCCTATTGTGCTATCGAACGGCCCAGTGCTTACATTCCCATAGTTCAGCCTACATTAAGGCAGCCCGACTGGTCGCCCATGCTTATGACTGGCCGTGTCAAAACTGATTTTGCAAATATTAATTATGTTAAAGGCCTTTGCCAAACCCCCATCCGTACCGACCCAGACTTTGGTGGTAACACCTGTCTTCAAATTGAACATGCTGGGCAAGGATATCATAATTACCAGCGTTATCTTGCCGAATGGGCTAACGCAGCTAAGAACGGTAGTGGCACTACTGATCAACACAAAAGACCACCTGGATTTGGACTCCTCTACGAGAATACGACCATCAGCGCACAATGGATCAATGTCGTTGATACGGCCAAGGTTTCTAAGGAGTATGGCCGAGCTATCAATAATGTCTCGCTGGCTATGCCCCATTCAGGAGTTTTCGAAGCCGCACATTCTCGAAGAAACGGTATCCTTCAACCTGAGGAACTCAATTCAGAAGGAACGTATTCAGTTCGGGCATCTGTTCCCTCGCCTGTCCTGAACGTTATCTGCGTCAATATGAACGAGAAAGAGCTCAGCCCTATTGTCTACGACACATGGAATGATGAGGTAATAAATATAACAACATGGACACCGCTACTACTCCAAAGTAAAGCTACCACCACAAACAAAACAGTTGTGGACAAAATATTTGGTTGGGGCAACGATTCGCGCTCCAATTACCCTCCGGTATTCCCGAGATATCCAAACCCTTTCAACACAATTATGAATCACACTAGTGAGCCTTGGGGACGAGATGCAATTTACCTACTTGGGCAGGGAGGAGCCGACAAGGGCTCCAATATGACGGGAATTTATTCGCTCTGCAAAATCCACATGGCAATCACTCCAGATTGTGCTACCCAGTACAATGCCAGGTCTGGTGGAGGCTGGATGGGAGCTCTTTGCGAGGGTGAAGCCGCGGGAATGGCATTCCGCGAGCGTCATCATCACGCAACCTGGATCACAAGTGTGCCTAATTGGAAGGATATCGGCTTCGATTGGTCAAACAGCTTGTCGCTGAACACTGGTGTTGTCGATGGGGATGCAAGCAATTCGCGCCTATTGACCCAATTGATGTTAAACCCTACTAATTCTGACCCGGACGCATTCGAAATCGATCTCAGTCCCACACTGCCAAGCATGGGAGAGGCATTAGCTGTTATGTCGGGCTGTACACTACTCAAGGGAATGTTGGATGCACCTTTCGTCATGAAATGGGTAATTGATGCACTACTCGAGCTGTAGGCTCCGAGAAGCTCTGCACTCTAATCAAGTTTTTCGGGCATACTTACTAACTCACCCTGCAGGACCATAAAAACCCTACGTTAGACGACTTTCAATTCCAGACCTTCAACGCCTCTCTACGAGCACAACAATATGCGTCCGGCGGACTGACGAGTCATACCTCGCGAGCCTGGCTAATAGTTCTAATCCTCGTTTTCGGAATGAACATCTTCGTCCTAATCTACTTCATCTTTCATCGAGGCCTCGTAACCGACTTCTCCGAACCACCCAACCTTTTCGCCCTCGCCGTCAACTCGCCGCCCTCCCACGCCCTCGCCGGATCCTGTGGCGGCGGCCCCGAAGGCGAGCACTACATGGTCAACTGGTTCGTCAAGCACGAAGGCAGCCACCTCTTCATGGAACCCGGTGAAAAAGCAAGCCTCCTAGGCCACACACATGCCCACGGCCCTATCAAGGACATTACAGCATTACAAGCACCCGTCAAGCCAGGATTCTTCGCATCCGGGGCCGCCGCTATCAAGCGCGGCTTAGGCATCAAGGATAAAGCGCCCACGAAACTTGCGCAACCGAATGGCGCGGAGAGTTTCAGACATGTGCAGTCGCGCCCTGTTAGTATGGTCGGCTCTGAATACGAGATGCAGGAGGGGTATGAGCGGACGCGGAAACAGTATGCGAAACTGGCTAATAGGAGGAGTCGGCTGTGAGGGGTAGGAGTGTTTGTACGGTAGCTAGGGTAGACCGCGTTTTATGATGAATGATTTATTATTCATGTGTGTGTACGTGTGTTTGATTGACGATAGTATGATTGAATATATCACTGGTGAGATTTACATATGTCTGTTGATCAAGGTCGAGGAGACTCGCGCTTTGATTGTAGATTGCACGGTATAAGCTATACCGATATCTATTCGGCGGTTCCAGTTTATCCTCGTCGAGCTCACTGTCCATCTCTAGGTTGCACAACATCAGAACCCAATGTCCTAGGCCTGCACCCTCCGTCGAAATCGTTGCCCTGATGACTGGGGCCGCGCATTTTCAAAAATAATGAAGTAAAGCTACAAAATCTGCTACAAACCACTGTAAAAAAAAAAGCTAGACTAGAACGTATGTTTTGCTCGGATACTGGTGTTGCACCCTTTGATTGCGAGCGAGGAGCGAAGCTTGACACGAGAAACCACCGGGTCTGAGGATCCTTGAATACCATCGCTAGAGACTGGAAATTCCAAGTGGGGTAAGTATACGTGGTTCTGTGTGATAGGTGAGATGGGGGCGAGGATGTGGTCGGGTGACCCGTGAGCAGGCACAAGGCTGAAATAATGTGTTGATGGGGGATGCTTGGCTTGAGGAGTGGGGTGGTTGCTTCAACGAGATGAGCTGGTTTGGATGCTGTGTAACTTAGGCTTATCTTTATCCTTAGGCATTTCTTCGTGGGTTTGATAGAGGGCATAGTTTCATAACTTCCTGAGGTTTTTTTCTAGATGAGATATTGTGAAGTGTTTGGTCTACTTTTGACAGGAAAATATCTAGCTTGTTTGGTATTGGTGTGTATAGATACCGTTATAATATTGGCGTTGGTATCTAGATAATTTCTATATATTCGTAGCTTAGGGAACGCCATTAGAATTATAGATAGTCGATGTTTTGACTATATGTAGCGCGGCTATGTCGGAACCCTGGTGCATATCCCTTCATTTTCTAATATCGAGGTGGGAGGCGCATTATGGGATAACTTTTTGAGTTCATAAAGTTTGCTACAATGTGGTATTCGCATGTAGTCCTGGAGGTGTGTGCTATAGTAGGTGTGACTTTCGATTCGTGGCGTGTTGCCCGACCAAAATAATTCATTGATGGCATGGCTCGAGAGTATTATGATGACTACATAAGATACAGTGCCGTGGAAGCACAAAATTTATTCTAATTCTCTATTCTGGCTCTAGCTATTCATGTTCTTAAAGGATTGCTGTTTGAAAGCAAGTACTATGTGACGATTCCGTGTAGCGGAAGAGGTAATCGAGAAAACAATCCATGGATTGTTTTAGAACAGTAGCGAGGTGGAAAAGGCTAGCACACTCAATTAAGGTTGGATACTGAGTCGCTATCAATGTTGCAGTACGCTATACTATTAGTATTTTGGCCATACGGAATCATGATGTCATGTCTTGTCTCACACCAAAACAAAGCTACATGTGCGACTGCGCTGCACGCCCGCCTCCAATACTCCTATTTTACCTATTGTTAGGCAGTTCGTACACGTAGTATCAGTCAGTGCATATAGCTATTATGCCTTCTAGTAAGGGAAAACCAACAGACCCTAAACTTCGTGAGAAGGTGAAAGAAGAGGTAAAGAACGAGACGAATAAGGACGGTTCCGGGAAGGGTGAATGGAGCGCCTGGAAGGTTGGTATAATCCGTCTATTCTGAAATTTCATGCATATTTATCGAGTAGCGTATTGCTAACATTGTGCCTAGGCTGCGAAACTCTCCAAAGAATATGAAAAGGAGGGTGGCTCGTATGAAAATGAGGCAGGGTCCAAAAATGAACCCAAGAAAGGCGCACCGCAGGCCAAGTCGTCAAGCAAAAAGAAGGCCGAGGAGAAAAAGGAGGCTATGAGCAAGGACGATCAGGAAGAAGAAGTATCACCAAGCGAACAAAAGCCCAAAGCCAACAGTAGCAAGAAGAAAACTAAGACGGTCAATGTGAAGAAAGACGGACCTAAAGGTGCTGCGAAGAAGAAAGGCACTTTGAAAGGCAAGGGAAAGGAGAGAATAGAGGGAACCCGGAAGAGTAGCAGGATTTCCGAAAAGAGGAAGACAGAAGTCGACGAGAATCAAGGGCCAGCAAAGAAGGGAAAATCGACATAGTACCATTGATAAGAGCACAATATGGAAATAATGAATTAGCGGTAGCTTTGTGCTAATCGTAATTGAAGTAGGTTCGTATTTGGAAATTGTGTTAATAACAAGGATATAAGGTCTAATATGCTGTTTAAGATTGAGGTTTCAAATGGCAGGAAAATCATCCGACACACAACTTGCATATGCTTGGACAACCATTTCGGTTCCTAAGGCCCCGTCCGTAATGCGGGCGAGTATGCCGCGAATATTATTATGCGAGTATAGTAAACGTTAGAATTCTTGGGTTTTGGTGTTCGCCTCGAGGTGATCATAATGCCATCGAATTTAACACTGAATGTTTTCCATGTTGGATGAAGTCCAGTTAAGCTCTCCGTGTCTGCCTTTACTGGAAGCTCCGCCAAAGAAAGTTGATCCGTACCGATTCACTCCGGTTTGATATCAACACACGCATCCCAGTCCGGCGCTCAGTATACCCGATACGAGCCAAGTTCTCACACCGATCAGGGTCTTTACTCCATATCCGTCGAGGATTCCGATCGACTCACTTTGCCACTAGAGGGTGACCTGCTGCCTGGCAGGCGGACTCCAATCCACAATACGACGTCTGCGGCGTTTGGAGGATCCTCACGTGCCATCTTCTCGTGCATCGCTAGCCGCTTGATTCGGACGGTCTCACACTCTTCAAACCCGGCGCTTGCCGCAATCCTGAAGCCTGAAGGTGTAGCAGAGACGCCCTGTATCGTATCAACTGAGGCTCATTGTACTCGGAATATCGACGCTTACCACGAGTGCATCATCCATATCCGCAAGCTGCGTACAAAAACTGACCAGCTTTGTGGCGTGTCCACGACGCCAGTATTTTGGACTTACGCCTAATGAACTGAGACGCATTTTGTCTGCAAGATGTCTAAATGCTTATGGTCAGCTTCTCACGAGAGACGGCAAATGTGTTGTATACTTGAGTTTCGGAGGTCCTGTGACCGTATCGTAGACCTTCCGGGCCTCAACACATTGATCTCTCGCAGAGATGCGACTTGGTCGCTGAGCTGAAGGGCTTCGTGAACCTATTAACAAATTTAGTAACTCAACTCCAACTAAAATCTTGGAGCGCTGTCATGCTTACTTGCAGGTTGGAAATGCCCCATGTAGGAAGAATCAGGCTTTAGCTTGAGACTACACACGCCAACAATGCCTTTCCGTCCTGGGCATAGAGGTTGATAGGCGGATCGAAGCGCATCGTACATGTGCTCGGCTTCGCCCACTTCTAGAACGGCCTCCGCAACAAGCACCACGTGGGCAGGATCGTTGATGGCTGCTTCATACTCGGACCAGTACGAGGCTACTGTATCTGCTGGGAACTCCTTGTAAAGAGGTCTTTGGAACCTGAACGTTGGGGACCAGAAGAAGGCCGCGGCAGCCACGACGGATATTCGATCTAGATCTTCTAAGGTTGCCAAACGAACACCGTTGACAACTGGATATGACAGCATAACTTGGCTGAGATGAGGTGACTATGAATATGAGAGACAGACTGCGAAGGATGGTTGGCTTGGGGGCGCTGGAAGTATAGAAAAGGATGGAGTATAAATGCAGGTACTGAACTAGTGCTACGAGAATTCACTTCGTTAATGCTTCACTGAACCGGAAAGCCGGTAAGTTTGAGATACCAAACAGAGCTGTTGGTTGCTCTCCATAAGCTGTTACAATCTCACCGGGGCACGGCTATTGGATGGATGAAAAGGACCTTCGGCACCTATCGACTAAGCAGGCTCACGCTCCAGTGGCAGGGCATGCCCGGGCGCGCTGGTATGCCGTGACATGTTTGTCGCAGAACGGTGAAGAGAATGCGACTATAATTCTGATGGTGGATTGCAGTAGTGGGGGTGGTTGACGACGGTTGATCTCGTTGTGCTTACGGCGTGCTGCAGCCCTACACATAGGGGCCCAGACCAAACCGGACCTAGAACATGCAGCCCGCAGCCCCCCGATGCTGTGATCCAAGCCTGTCGCTTGACTCGCCTTTCTTGCTACCACAGGTCTCTTTGCCTTTGGATTTTGACGCCAACCCAGCCAGCATCGACCTGCTGCTTGCAGCTCCATTTATGGCCCTTAGTCGCTGTCGCTCCCAGTCTTACGGTGCCTGCTTATCATCAGCGTACCCAGGCGAATGAGAGACACACATACGCGCCCAACTCCTTGAAGCTACGCTGCGCAGTCAGCCACCTGCCGCAATGTCTACCACCAGCTCGCAGTACTACAGGGGCGCAAGCACACACTCACATTATCCAAGCTTCCCACCCAACAACGAGCATTTGTATGTACTGGCAACATCGTGGCAACAAGATCCGAATCACGCTCCATACACCGGCCCGCCCTCCGCCTCGTTTCTCCACTATCCCCAAGGCGGGGCCGACTCCATCTCCCATTCATCAACTGCTCCTCAAGCCTGGACTGGGACTGGCTATGGCCGTCAAGCTCTCCAAGGATGGGAACAGCCCTTGAGCGACAACACCTTTGGGTCGCGCCCAACGGGCGCATATGATGCTGCCGAGGGGAACGCGCCTCTGCCGCACCAACTCCCTCAGGCTTCCCGACAGTTCCAGCATCCCCAGCCATTAAACCCAAGGCCAGAACTAGGGCTAAGCCCATCAAGTGATGCTTATCAAACTACTGATAGATTTACAGAATTGCGGACATGTTCAGTACGTGTACACGAAACGCAGTGTTGAGCGCTAATCACCGACTAATGACATCCAGGAATCCCCCGCAAATACCGCCGACCCACCTTTCGTGATTCAGGCCCAACGACTGCAAACAATCCCCCAGCCTTCTCAGCCTCGATCGCGGACTGCACCAATACAGCCCAACGATCCCGGCCGGCCTCTGCAACCGCCAGAGGACGTTGTGTGGGATGCCGGAGCCGAACTACCAACCGTAGTAGCCCAGCAATTCCCAGAGTCCACTAGCCATGCACTAGTGACGAGCACGTCGCTATCTAATCAATCACACCAAACACAGTCGTGTAGTTCATCGTGGCCTATTGTTGGTTCGGGCGAGGTTGCTCCTGGACTAACAGGTTTCCAACGCATTCAAGATGAAGACCACCGATGGAGTCTGCCCCAGCCACAGCCTGATCATGGACAATACAACCATCAAAATCAATTCCAACAATCCGTAGTCACGACCGCGCCTGTACAAAGCGCGCGAAGGTCCTCCACTAAAAAGAAAGCTGCAAAAGTTCCTTCGTCCTTTGTAGAGAGGCAAGAGAAAATGAAAGTCTCAAAACGAAGAGGGCCTCTACAGGAAAAGCAGAGAGAAAAAACACACACTATGCGCAAAACCAAACGCATATGTGTAAGGTGCCGATTTTATAAATCTGGTGTAAGTGTGTTTGGTCATATATAGCTTTATCGCTAACAAATACAGTGTGATGAAGGTGACCCATGTGAAAAGTGCGAGAAGATCACGGGCCACGCAAGGTCATTCCGCGAGCCTTGCTATAGGGAGCATCTGGAGGACACCAGTCTTATTCGACGCTGTATGTAATTTCTACCCCAGACTGGCATATAATTAACTTTCGACAAGGCAATGGCCGTGAGCACCAGGAGGAGGCGGAGTTTTTGGTGTATGATTGGGTTAATAACAGTCAACTCTACGAGATGGAGATCATGTGGAATTTACCAGGCTATGGCCATATACCGAACGCTCGGCCTATCCGTGTCACATTCCGCCCGTATAGCCCGAGGAGAGGCTCTCTTGATATAGCCGCCTCGGTGTGGACTAACAAGGATGGGGAGCTTAAAGCGGTCGAACAGCCCGCATACGCCATTTATGACACCGCCAATCTCGTACCAGCTTTCGAGATGTATTTCTCAAGCCTCCAGCCAGCCATAGAGGAGTGGATTTTTAACCGCGTAAGTTATGATAATGTTGCCTCCCTCACCTGCGCCGAAGTAATACGCATGCGGCGTGCCAGCGGGTCGAAGGCCCTTGACCTAGCGATGCGACTGCAATGCCTCTCGGTCGTGTCACAGGGCTACGGTTCGGTCTGGTCGAAAGGCATACCGGGCATACGGGAGTATGACTATCGACGCTTAGGCGGAAGTGATTATGAGGCATACGACCGAAAAGCGAACGACCGACCGCTGCCTGGTGCTATAACCCACCAGATGGACGTTGCAGCAGTAAAGTATTTACAAAAGCTGGAGAGATTATTTGTCAAAGAACTCGCAGCTTTGATCTTCAAACCCAAGATCAAACCTTGGTACGAGCTGTTCCTAGCATTCTATGTGATCTTTTGGAACCTTGAGTATATTCATCACAGCGCCAATGATTACATCAAGTCCAAAAATGGGACTGTAAGTTGACCTCTACAACCTTTGACAAATTTGCTAATCCATGTAGTTGATCGAAAATCAAGTGAATAATGTTGTGAGTAGTCAGATCAAGAAGTGGGAATTTGCTTTTCCTGTCTTGCTATATCACTGGCGCTGCACGCTGCGCGGTTATTCACCCTTCAAACTTGTCCGGGACAACCCCGATGAACTTCGCGAGAAAGGGCACATCGATGAAGAGGGATTTCGTTACATCAAGAAGATTGCGGCTTTATTCGATTCGAGTGGCCCGGGTAAGTACAACAGCCGTCTTAATCACATCAAGGCTCTGACCAATACAGACCGTTTCCAACCACCCCTCACTGGCTTCGCTGCAACACATTTCTCCATGTCTAGCGAATGGATTGGGAGGCTTTTTAAAGAGGCCGGCGCCTAAGTGTTAGTCGAGGGTACGTCACGTTACGTGTCATGGGCAGAGTAAGGCAATTTTCAGTACAAGAATGCATTCATTGCAGGAAGTCAATGGTTAGCATGGCCCATTAGAGCATGCCATAAAACAAATACCCCCAAAACGAGACGTGCGGGAAAATGGTAATTGCAAAAATGGCAAAGCACGGAACCACCAAACTCCCTGCTAACTTTCCAGATCTTAATCCCAATGTAACGCCTCTAAAAGATAAAATGCTGGAAAACATTCACTCGATACGAAATAGCGCAATCATTAACCGTGGCTCTCGCGCCCGCTGATGATGCGCCAAGGATCGCTGTCAATGACGGGAAGATTCTGCTGACGACCTGGCGTAAATGGGTCGTCAAAGTTGTGGCGGTACTGACGTGGCTTCGGCCAGGCATTTTCGGGGTCACGCAAGAACATTCGCAGGAGGTGACGAGTGCTTGATTTGCCTCGGTTACCTTGGTATGCCTTCCGCGCGTGCATGATGCTCAAATTGTTGATGAACTGGATGTCGCCCTGCTTACGGTCAAGCTGGGTGCAAAAGCGCTTTGCGAGCTCCTCGACGGTATGCATGGCATGCATTTGCTTATCGGAGACGGCAGGCATGCGCGGGTCGCGGTGAATCAATGGCGTTCCCAAGAGTGGGGCTTTGACCAATTGGCACATGGGCTTGCCCTTTGAGAAGAAAAGCGTCGGTCCGCATTCGAGATACGGCTGTTTATTTCTAGATCCTTGTTAGCGAGGCGTTGGTGACAGAGTCATGATCGTATCTACTTCTGCTTCAGTTCAAAAGGCCAGTCTGCTTCTGCCATGGTCTCTAAGACTTCAGGGTCTTTCTCTAGGAGTTCGTTGTAAATCCTCCAAAAGCTAGCAATGTACTGTTCGCCTCCAATACCCGCGCCACCATCATTACGCACATGGAGAGCGAGGATGTCGCCTGAGAATCGGTCGCTGTGAAAGTCCATTGCGGCTGTGATCTTAGATCCAGCAAGACCTATATCTTTAGCCCACATGGGGACCTTCTCCTTCGTAGCGTCGCGAACATGACCTAGAACAATGTCAATATACCACAGTTTCAAAGCCAAGCGTAGCGAAGGATATCATACTCAATGTCTGATTGGCGTATGAGTCGGTAGCTCGTTCAGGGCACACATACGAGCAGACACCAGCGAAAGCTATAACGGCTTCTTCGTCGTTGAATTTGGCAGCATCAAGGCCGCGGAGCACAACAACACCTCGACCCTGGTGTAGATTCTTGGAAACTGAGCACAATTTGTGAACCAGGTCTGGGTTTGCCAAATCGAAATTTTCCGACCGAATCTCAGACCGTGGTGTGCCTGCAACTGGCCACTGTTAGTCCCTCAAAAATTCGTGTCGTGTGGGTGGCCAAAACATACTTTTTATTTTGATGACAGCAGCTCTGATATCCTGTACCTCACGAGGGCTAAGCTCAACAACATAGTCCGTTGCTTGAAGGCCTTCCCAAACCATTGGACCCACCACCGCTGGGGCAAGCTTGTCGGGATGGGAGAAAACAGAAGTGCTGCTTTCCAGGCTTTCGCTCGAAGATCTACGACTGAGCGTGTGTGTTGACATGTTTGCAATGGAATGGTGTTGCCTTAAATTGGTAGATGGCAGGCGTGAGTACTGAATGAAATCTTACGTGGAGTGTCAGAATCTTGTAGAGTGATGAAATTGAGGCTGATGGTTTGAAGACAGAGTTGAGAAGGGAGAGTTATATAGCCCAATGACCGTTTGGCGACACGCCGCATCATATACGTAGATGATGGTGAACGAAAAGCCCTGAAAGATTGTGATTGCTATTGTGGGAGCTGACGGAGCCGCAGTGATTGCAGACTCCATCTCTGCAATCAAGAACAAGCTGTATACGCTAGTACGGTACCGTGGCAGATCATGTGGACCAGAGGGCTCCCGCTTAGCACTCTCCATCACCTGATACCCCGGTCAATGTATGCCGGTCAGCATGCGGCACTGCTATTCCTTACAATTGCCCCAACAACTCGGGTCCAGCTCCCAAAACAGAGGCAGTCCAGCAGAGTCATGGAGCGCATGAAAGCTTTGCCACTCGGGCGGAACTCCTCCCCTGTCCCCAACATCCGCATGTAGTTCCCCTTACCTTTCGTTGACTTGTTCCATACACCTTTCCACAATAACCAAGTGGATACCAAGTGGGGCACTAACACTGCTCTGCAGTTGAAGGGTCGTATCCAAAGTGAGCATTGCGGTGCAATTATTACAGGCTGGAGTAAATTTAGTTGCTCCTACATGTTGAAGGATTATCGCATGACATAGAAGCGGCCGATCTATGCAAGAAATACTTGATACGTTGGACGGAATCGTAAGGTTCGATGACTGCTGCTTTGCATCAGCCCTATAGCGCGCACACCGTCCCGGCTACGACGGTAGGATGGCACACAACAGTCACGCCCTGCATCAAGCATGCACATGCAAACGTATGTGCCTCCGACTAGGATGACTCGCGCCATTGTTGCTATGAAGCGCCTGCTCCTTGCCTAAGATCACCTGGGGAAGGGTTGGAGGGTAGGGGTTCGATGGAAAGTTTCCTTGATAGAATACATACCATGTTCCTTAGCTCATCCCTTGTGGAGTCAACCACTCGGCGCAAGATGTATGGCAGGTTGTTCTAGCTCCCGTTTGCCGATAAGCTGTTGACCCGTCTTGCGCCCTAGTTAATCCTCAATATCGCTTTGCTCACCGGAATCACATGCGATAAGACGACGTGATAGCGTGCGTTAGAATCTCGGTGATGGTTTTCAGGCTGCATTGTCCACAACGCTTGATCGCGAGACCACGTTCAGCTGCATGCCTGTCCAGGGTTGTCCAGTGAGCGTATTTCCTCATTGGACCCGCAACTTTTAAAATCCGACCACGGAGCGTGCAGCTTACGAATGCGCATTTTCTCTCATTGGCAAACTGCAGCATGTTTGTGTATGCTCAGCCGACAACACCTTTCATATCATGCTGATCGGTGAACTGGAAAGTTCCCGTGGAAAAAGCCTTGCACAAGGCGCAAGCGCTACTCTCCCTTCAAGACTAACGCCTGTGCCACTACACGCCAGTGGGGAGTTGAATCGCCTCGCCGTCCCAAGCGGCCGTACTTTCCGTAACAAGTGCTCGGAAGGCGCCATACGCGGTAGTTGGCACAAATCGCGAGGGTTGAGACGGCGATAGTGCCGCTCCTATCTGCCAGTAAGAGAAGCTAGTCACCGCTCGAACGGCGTGCTGGTGTCTAGGGTAGAGGGAATGCCTAGAGTCTTTACTAGGGTAGGAAGAGCCACTGCAGGTCACCCATTCTGGATTTATGGATGGGCCGCGTCTGGTGTAGCCCCCTGACAGTGCCTCAGACGCCTAACGATGGCGCGTATCTCGATAGCCTTCAGCAAATCAAGCCGGCCGCCGCGCAAGGTATTATTATATTTGGCGTTGATATAAGGTGGAGAACATGCAAGAGCAGACGTCGGCATTGCTTTTCGTCCGAGCAGAGTTCTCGCCCCTTTGTCCAGTTACACTTTGCCTAGCCGAAGCCATCGATCATATCGCGCCGGATGCTGCCTTCCAGTCCGCACACAGTAATCTTTTCTGATCCAACAGGGAGGATCGGGTAGTGTGTCGTTCTACTAAGAATTGGGGCCGTGCCCCAACAGACGATTGTAGGCTGAACAGGGGCCGAGATTGCAGTCGGTGCAACACACTCGTCAGTCCAAAGCTGAGGAGCAATGTGCGCCTGAGCGAGCCCATTGCGCGTCTGATCGGTCATCCACGTGGACTGACGGCAAAGCCATCTTCATTATGTCGTGATGCGCGCGCCAGGTATGTCAGTGACCATTGTGCCAGCCCTATCCCGTTCGCCTTTGTCGATCTCAGCTCGTGCTGCATGCTGGTTGCGCCCGTCATTCAGCTGGCTGTTGGCGCTACTGCGAGCCACAACGGACGTCATTGCTCACTTCCCCTCAATAAAGGTTCAATATCAATCGTTATGGGTTGTCATTCGTGTGCGGTTACAGGCCCGCTGCAATATGCAGAGCCCCAGTGGAGACGCCTCGACTATAATGCAAATCAGACTGCATCTCCATTGCCACACGTGAAATGGTGGCACAGAGCGGCAGGTAGGCAAGTCTGAGCAAGCGCCCACCTCGCCAGAGGAGCAAGCACCGTGCGGAGTAATTGAGGCGACGGAGTTGAGCGCGGTACTTTCCGGGGTAAATGTTCCAACGCCAAGACTCGTCTTACGAAGGTTTCCAATGGCATGAACTGTAAGATCACGTGAGCCCATCATGGCTACCTCCAACATGATCTAAGCAGTAGGCCATTTCTGCCCTTGCTCTCTTGGAGAGGCCAAATTTTCTCGGTTGTTGTCCAAGAAAGCTAAGTGGGCGTGAACGGCATCCTGCACTGTCAGCGCCCCGGGATGGGATGGAAGCCATCGCTGCGCACGCGAGTCATTCATTGACATCAAGAGCCAAATTATTGGTAGGCTGTGCGGAATACTAAACAAGTCTTGCTTGCATGCTACAGTCAGATTTTCGGAGTGCTTTCGTTGCCCAAAGCAGCAGCAAGGATTGATTGACTCGATATTCGTTGACCACCTCAACGGTCGGTCGAGTACGGATTCCTGACAAGCAGAAGGGTAATTAGCGAGCGCCGAAAGCATCCTGGCGACGATATGTGATCGGTAAGCGGAAAGCGGGATCTGGGGTGTGAAACGGTGCTAGAAGACGCATCGTTCCCACGCCCAGCTCAATACGTCTCTTTTGACACTTCTATTGTTCTTCTCAGCCTACCCTTCAAGGTTGGTGCTGTCGACAATTGATTATAATACAAAACATAGTTATAGTGACGCAAACAGGAGGTTGGTTTTCGCTCGTGTTGTACTAAGCTTAAATGTCTGAAAGAGGATTAGTCAGGTGGGGTCCTCCAATGAACGGTTCACGGAGAGGCCTTCCTGCCATCGCCGATCTGTGTATGCAAGACATGCATTGCAGTTTTAGCCCCGGCGCGTATGTGTATATCGCTTTCTTTGCCCAAGACTGTTCAGTCTGACGTTTATGTTGTTATTGAGGACTCTCGTTATCAATATTCCTCCTGATCTAGGCTGGCCCAATTGGCCCTCAAGTGAACAACATCTTCCCAGGTTTTGACAGAACTTTAATTCCCCAGGATCTTACTGGAACGCCACTGGCCGCTTCGGCACACCCCAATATATGATCTCCAATCACTTTGAACGTCCGTTCATATGTGCTATCTCAATTTAGGTATCAACTCACCGCCAGCTGAGGTAAATTACCCGTGCTCTCATGATCGAAGTCGGCGACCATTTCTTCACTTGTGAACCTCCCGTGGTGGCGACGATAAGGTACCGCCGAGGTCATCGCGAAATCTATGAAAGCTTATTAGAACCCATTTTACTCTTACGTAAGTTGGATTGGATTTAAGTAAGCACAACCTTTGACACGGCTTACGGGCCAAAGACACGGCTGGATGGTATTTTTTCAAGAGGCAACTACTTTGGACGCACGATCCTTGGAGCAAAAATCTCTATTAATACATCTCTTTATACATGACCAACTTTCAAGATTTGCTCAGTTGGCTCGTTGAGCTGCAGCGGGCAAGTCTCCAATCCAATCCCATAATTTTTGTATGTTAGCTTTTCCGTCTTTGCATCCACCTCAATCCAACGTCTGTTTTTCAGGTCACCATCCTGTGCCCGATCAAAGAAGTTTTGAGGCGCAAAGACAATGCTACTGTATGCTTCTGTGTATAGAGTGACCTAGAAGCAATTAGTAACTGAGTGCCAAGCGTGGAGGATAAACTTACTGGTACATCTTCGCTGCGTGTAAAGTGGTGCATACCGAGGTTGAACCAGACAACCAAGTCGTCGTTCTCGATGTTCTCGTCATTAAAGAATTTGGCAAAATCTTGCTGTGGTGCGGCAGGCAGGTTCACATTATGAACGCTATTTGCAAATACCTCAGTGTCGTGGTAGCGCGATACGGCAAGATGGGATTTGGCAAACTCAGCATTTTTCAATGACCATGGCGAATTGAAGGTCGAAAGGTGAATGTCGGAACGACCTGGCACAATCCGGTAACCTCTATTTTCGCCCCATTCGTTGGTCGCATTCGGGTTCAGGACTACGTACATAGCCTGATTGTTGGTCGCCCAATTAAATTGTTTCTCCTTCTTCATGATTGAGACATCCATCTCCAGTTGCTCGAATGTGCCGAGCTCGGGAAACCATGGCTGAGACTGGTTGACAGCTTTTAGCTCAGATATTTGGAGTGAGTTTTTGGTCCCGACGATATCAAAATCGGCTTTGTATGTGATAACATGGTCATGAAGCGAACCTTGGGTTGCTTGCTGAATACGTGGTCCCCACTTTCCTTGCTTCGGGTAGTAGAAAGAGCTTTGAAGGTAGCCTGAAGCTCGTACACTAACTTCAATAGATCCATCCAGGTGAAAGCCGTAATCAAACATGTAGTCTAGTGTAAGTTAGAATGTGCATTCCGCACATGATTTTTGTTGAGATTCACTTACCATAATTGCCAACTGTTGAGATGGCTCGAACTACTAATTGGGCAGCCTTGACCGTGCCCAAGGTACTGAAACCATAGGTGTTGTTTGCGCCCGTGCGGTGACGTGAAAGTGGAAAGTTAATATCGGCTTCGAAAATGCAAAGCGCATTAGTGTTAATGACTGATCCATTACCGGAGTGGTAGGTCAAATTCCAAAAAGTAGATCCCCAAGGACAATCGTATCCTTCGATCAGGGTTCCCATTTCAGCACCAAGACTCCAGTATGTATCGTGATAGACGGTATTTGCCGCCTTAGGCTGATTACCTCCATATTGAGCGGCCGCTTCTTGCATAGAAAGCTCATACAAAATGGTTTCACCCTTGAATCTGATATCGTAGAACATGACTCCGAGCGTTCTAGAGAAGGCAATGTAGAAGCTAAAACCCATATACTCAACGTACTGGTTTTTCTCGTCGACCTTGTATCGTTTCCCACCAATCTCTAGCGTTGCTGGCGCCAACTTTTCCTCAAGCTCGCGAACGCCCAGCTCAGGCTTGTAGTCCACGAGTGCCCAATCTGCGTTCAAGGTTTGATTGTATTTCATCCCAAGATCGCCAGCGTTAAAAGCACTGCGTAGCGCGGCAATAGTAGGGTAGTACTTCTCGCCAGTGACAAATCCCTTCATCTTGTAAAGTGAGGGATCAGTGCCGGTGCAGTCAATCAAGAGAAAGAAGTCCAGAGGCGTCATGAAAGTTCCTGGTCCAGATAAACGAAACATAATATTACGGAAGGCCTGTGTTCCATCAAACGAAGCAGGCGTCCCTGATGTGGTGACCAGGTTGGCTATAATAAGGTCAATATACAGTCTACAAATTGGATACACGAAAGTGTAGGATGCCAGAGAAACTCACTTCTCTTATCTTGTGATCCATAGTAAACTCCTCCCTGGAACAATGCTGTCGTGATATCGGAAATGTTGGACATAATGGATGTAATTAGAGGTTCCGTTGCTGAATTTCGCGGGCCGTCGAAAAACCGTGCGTTAAATGGAACAGCTCCTCCTTTTCCTCCGTTGTAGATGTAGTCCAACTTCTGGATAGTAGTTGTTCCCGTTACAGGCAGAGGACCAATCATATATTCTTGCGAGACGGGAATCGTTTTACCACCTTCAAATATAATAGCACGAGCGTACTTGGAGGGCCTATTTCCAGACCCATGAATGAATGGTAACGCATCGGTCTTGTTTAATGGGAGAGTGTCAATCCAGAAGCTGAGTTCGATTAGAATAATGTCTACACCTCTAATAAGAATACTTGCACGTAATTGTCCGAAATCTTTGCTTTATCCGGAAGAGTCAGATTCAAGCCTGATGTTGAATTATGTAACAAGTTCCATACGGCCAGGTTATCTTCGGGGGAGATCTGTGCCCAGATATTTGGCTTGGGAGCTGAAGTAACAGGAGCTGCATCATTGAGACAAGAAGAGCCGTTGTTTCCACGTTTATCAAGAAAATCATGCAAAAGTTTTCTTTCGTACCCTAAGGGTGGCAGACTGGAGGATGATACAAAGCTGAAAAGCAGCAGCCCAACAAGGGAAAATGTAGACTTCATATTGGAACCAAGGAAGCTATGCCTGCTACCTCCATTTTTTTTCTTAGGCTACATAGAACATTTATAGTCCCCGGATTTGCCATTGAGTTTGTTGACAGTGGACTATGACAGTGAACCCAATGCTTGGCAACCTTTATCGAAAGACAGGAGTAGGAAAGCGTATGCAGGGAGGACTAAGGAAAGGACCGATATACTATTAGCCACGAGTAATGTCGATGCTGGATGCTAGGATAAGGTATAATACGTAACCACATGGTATATCACACTCTACTCAGTATGGAGAGGAACCTTGTAATGCTTTCGAGATATTCTAAAACCTCTATTCTCAGTTGCACCAATATTTACTCTTTACGATATTAAGGTGGAATAGGATAGACGGAGGAAGACCGGCAGGGACGGCTATGGGAATTCTTCTACGGATGGAGGCGGGTGGTTATCCCTCTGCCAAGGTGGGGTATGAACGTGGTAGTTGCCCTATCATCATGTATGCCAAGACGCCTTCCTCTCCTTCAAGCTGCTTGATACCGGAGTACCAAGGAACTCAACTGCAACTGGCCATAAGAGGAAGTATTCTCTATACGCGTAGATAAGGTGCCAACGGGTTACCTCGTGGGAACACAAGGAGTAAGTCTCGGGCATTTACAAAGGCCATGTTCGGCAGTAATTTCGCTATAGAATCATTAGCTGCGGACAGATACTTACCTTCACTTGCTACCTTCGGTATATCTAATCAAGGACGGATAGGGTCATCAAGGGTAAACGTGTCACCTCAAACTTTGCCCAATAGGCTTTCGGCCCAGTTCTGATGCCTTCTGAGTGCACGTGTTGATCATATAGACTGCAGATATCAGGCGAGGAGGGTCGTCAACCAAATTCATCTCGGAGGATATTATGTCTCCACAATGCCCGTGCCTGGAGCGGGCCGACCTCGGTTGGGGCGATTAGACGTCTTTGAGCTAGGCATGTCCCTGTAATTACGTACCCCAAGTTAGAATAAGAATTCATCACATTTCTTTGAAGCCTTAGTCCATACACGATTTTTCTTAGGTTTTGCATTGGGGTTGACGCCATTAAGTAGATACCGGTCTGATAGATGCGTTCATCGATGTTGTAATCTTGATCCCACTATTGATCACCAACGTTTGAAAGAACGTTTTTGTCTCCATACTTCAAGAATCCCAACATGAGTCCGAAGCGGCTAATTAGAATCACAATACCTAGCTCGCAATATCCACGATGCCACCTTCAGGTCTTGCCATTCTCATCGGCGCCGGTCTCCACACGGTCGGCACCCTACCGGACATCGGCTCACTCTGAACCAATTAGGGTACGGGAACCGCTCGCACCCTCTCCTATCCATCGCATGGTAACCTCGCGGTCGCTCTCCTTGCACGGCACCCAGACACAATCAATGCATCTATCGCCAAGATCCACTCGGCGAACCCTGATGCTGTCCCGAAAGCTTTTCCCTGCGACACCTCCGGAGCTTCTCTCAAAAAAGCATTTACAGAGATTGAAGCACACTTGAACTCTGTAAGCCTCAAGCTTAGATTGGTAATATACAGCATTGAACATTCGAGCAAAAAGTCTTCCTTCGAAGAAACTAGAGAGGACTTTGAGGAAAGTTCGGGAACTTATGTTGGCGGCGCTTTCACATTTGTGCAGGAGAGTTCGAAAAGATTATTCGATGATCATGGGAGATGGGTTTGGCGGAGGGCGGTGAGCAGAAGGGGGTATGCACATGACCTTGTGTTTCTACGGATGTGACTTTGTGCTAACGATTTCTTGCTTTAGACCTTGATATCCACTGGTACACTTAGCACTATGGTGCAGTGCGCAATTTGCTGTGTATGGTGCTGGACGCGCTTCGGTCCGCCAACTAGTCCAAACATTGGCCCGGGAAATGAGCGAAAAACGTGTACGTAGTACACACTATACCGAATGGCGGTATTGCTGACGATGATGGAGAGGATCAAGCGATGCGGAAGAAGATGAGTGCGGATGCAGTAGGCGGGACATATCTATGGCTGCACAACCAGAAGCCATGTTTATGGACGCACGAATTAGATATGAGACCCACCTGCGAGAAGTTTTAGTAGCCTATATTGTACTAACTCTGGAATTAAACCGTGAAAGCAACGTCCCAAGCTCCACATACCAACCGAATAAGAGTCCGGACGATTGGTACTTTTCAAGACGGATTATCTCGTTACTTTACAAATATAACCACGTACTATATTGTATCTTTGTACCTTCTACATCAAGCAATAGGACATGTCACCTGGGCAAGGCCACCTCACCATTGTCACCTTTCAGATAGCAAATCGAGAAAATAGCCATGTAAGCGTAACATGCGGACTTCTCAAGTCAGAATAACTGACACATCATACATAACCTCCATTGTAACATTACGCACATTGCAAACATAAGCATCTCGCTACCCTCCCAGGACGCCTAGAAAATGCACATCAAGTATGTCATGTCACGATGGCCAACCAGGACCTTTAACACCCAAGCGAACCCCTAAAAAAGGACACCGATTATCCCAATCATTCCCAAATGCGTGCGGATGCTGCGTTATGGAATGATCACAACCTACATGACGGTGCAGTTCTCTTCTTGCTGTTTCTGATTCGTCCGGCTAAGACGTTCGCGCTTCATCTGTGCTTTCGAGCCACCGCGCTTGAGCTCCTCTAGACGCTCCTGGGCTTTGGGAAATTTGTATGCTGTGTACGATGTTAGTATTGATACTTGGTGGTTGAGATATGAGATAGCTTACATGCGGCACGTCCATACCACCGCTTGGCCTCGTCCAAGCTGCGAGGGCATCCTATGCCCACCTCGGTAAAGTAGCCCATGGCAAATAATGCTTTTGGGAGGGGCGGTTCGGCGGATGCTGCTTTACGGGCCCAGAGATAGGCTTCGGTGTCGCTTTGCTCGAGGATGCCCGATGTGCCGGTTAAATACCAGCCTGATAGTGCGAGCTCACTTTGGTGCTCTTCCTGTGCGGCTGCCCTTGTATACCATGCAATGCTTGTTCGTGCGTCGATTTGAACGCCCATTAAGCCGTATTCATAGGCCTGACCGAGACGGAACTGCGAGAACTTATACCCTAAGTCTGCGGCTTGGTGGAAGAGCTGGAGGGCGTATGCTTCGTCTTGAATGATACGTTCGTTTCCTGACTGTGCTTCGTAGATGAGCCCGAGCTCGTGAAGTGCGTGTGGATTGTCTCTGTCTGCGCGTTCTGCGGCTCGCTTGAGCATATTGATGGCTTCGCCGAAGTTCTTCTGTTGGCCTAGTAATCCCTTGAGAAGGATCATTCCCATCTTGTATAATGCAGGTGAGTCCCCTAATGCTGCGGCACGTCTATACCACTGTACTGCCTTTAGGGGATCCTTTTTAGTTCCGCCGCCTTCTTCGTGACCCATCTCGCAACAGACGGCTGTTCGATATGCACTCGCTGCGTGGCCAGCTTTTGCGGCAGACTGGTATAAACTAAAAGCCTCTTTAGTGTCGACCTGCAGGCCAAGAAGACCTTGACCATAACAATCCGCGAGATAGAACATTGCATCCGCGTAACCATTTGAGACCAACTTCTTGACCATTTTGTGCCCTTCCATAATGTATTTTTCACGGTTCTTGTTTCGGGTTCGATTATCAGCTGTGCCTCCTTCATCTGCAAGTACACTAGCTGCCTCTACAAGCTTCTTTGCAAGTAACAAGCCGGTAGCATTATCAGATGGATTTGCTACCATGGCGCTTCTGAGGCGGTTTAATTCGTCATGGGTGACAGGATGAGGCACCGCGCTTTCTCTTCTCGGGTCTGTCTGCTGGCTATCGTAACTCGCGCGCGGGTCATTATTGTACTGTCGGACGGGTGGCGGTCGCACGTTTTGCGGTGGTAGGACCTGTGCTGGTGGTGGTTGCCGGCTTTGTTGCACAAGTCCTGCTCTTATAGGTACTGGATGCGCAGGCAAGGCGTCTGGGTTCGACATTGGCTGAGTAGTACCGGGCCGTCGGCCTAGAGGGTCGCTTGGGACCCGTCCTGGTGCTGGTGCCGCTGTCCCGGGCCGTGGTATAGGATTACCCGGAGCCATGGGCGAAGAGATATTTCTCATCGTGTTCAATGGTGGTTCTGAGTATGTAGACTCGTCAGAGTACATCCTCTGGGTCGGTGGTGGCTGTCGGGCAAATCGTGGATCGAAACCTTGGCCTTGACCCTGACCGTAAGGCTGGTTCGGCGGCCGCTGCATGCCATTAGGGGTCATTCCTCGAGGCGGTAGTCCTCGTCCCCTTGGTCCATTTGGTAGGCCATTATGGCCATCAAAAGTTGTGTTTGCTCTTGGCAAACCAGGCATGGGAGGAGCATCAACAGCCATTTCATGAGCATTATTTGCATATTGTGCGTGCAGATCAGGCTGTGAACGGCTATGCAGTGCTTGCTGTTGAAAATTGTTTCCAGTAGGATGAGCGTCCGCTGTGACGGTGTGACTTGGTCCACGCATTGATCCACTGTTCACATTGGGTGACAAGTGGTTGTCAATTGAATCGCCTCGTCGATGCTTATTGTTTGTGTCTGGGATCGCATCGAAATTAGGCATGTCTATATTGGATGCCACACTTTTGCGGTCGGTCGTCTCTCCGTAGTAGTCATCGTAGAAGTTGTCAATGTCATCTTGCAGAGCAGGTTGCTGGCGCGACTCCTGATACTGCTGTTGTTGTGGTGCGGAATGCATCTGTGGCATAGGCGGTCTTTGTTGTAGTTGGTCATATGGCCCATTCTGCCGTACTCCTCCAGCGGTCGATGGCCGAGGTGGGGCATGCGTTGGTGGGGATACATTGTAGTAGCCTGGTGCGGCGCCGGGCTCAGCCCATTGCTCATGCGTGTCGTAGCCTCCCTGTCTTCCTGCTGGTAGAGTATGTGGCATGGTTGCAGATCTTTGCGTATTTGCACCGAAAGTCCGCTGCGAGGGCGATTGCGGATCGGATGGGCGTCGCGGTGGTGGTTTCTGGCCAGGAGGCACACGAATTGGTGGAGGGCGCTGATTGTAGCCCTGTCCCTCAAAGTGTCCCGAATCCTGTCTTCCATTAGGCGGAGGAATGGGTTGCGGTGGCCCCCTATGCTGTGTTGGCACAGGCTGTCCCCGAGGTGGAGATGCATGTGCTCGGCCCTGACCCTGACCGTTGCCTGCGTCGTTGATGTTCATCAACGCCATGGCTTGGTCCATATCGTCCTTCGGTGCAGCATGCTTCTTCGGGGGAAACGATGGAAATGGGTTGTCTTGGGGAAGACTCTTGGGAGACTTTTGAGCCAGCAGGGAGCGATCGAGCCCTGCATCAATGACTTAGCACATATCCTATATCCTACCCACTAGAGTCGCTGTTTCAACTCACCTGGCGGTCTCAATCCTCTGCCTTGTTGCTGATTCGGCGCTGGCCCGTTCCCACGACCCGATGGTCTAGCTCTTGGATCTTGCCGCGGCGCCGGCCGCTGTTGCTGGTATGCGTCGTGATGTACCTGTTCCTGCGCGTACTGGTTCTGCGGTGCATGGTTTGAATATCCATTCATGCCGTCATGGCCACCATACTGCGCTGTTTGTACCCATCTGCCCTGCTGGTCGTAGTACCCGTCATCATACTGCTCATAGCCAGCTTGGCCATGGTTGTAATCATAATGCTGTTGATCATATTGCTGGTCGTATCCCGTCTGTTGTTGCTGTCGCCCCTGGTCGTAATAATGCTGCTGCTGGCGTTGTTGCGGCGCATAGTTGTCGTACTGCTGTTGTTGGTATGCCATCGCGGCGTTATCGGAAGTCAAGCCACACGCAGCCAATCGTGAGGCTAACGTGTTGAGGACTTTGCGTATTGATCGGCTGCAACTGCGGGCGTGCGGGCATGCAGTGCTTTTGAGAGAAGAAAGGCCTAGCCACACTCGTCAAGTTATTGTGGATTCGAGGATAGTGAATGTGATCTCGGGAGCGGCTCAGGCTGTCAGCGATTATTGACGTGCTGGAGCTTCCGGGAGGGATTAGGTGGTGCTTGGCAGGGGTCGTGCAAATTAAAAAAGAACGGGCAGACGGCTTCCACGCTGTGCTCCAGCGCTTCTAACCAGGGCTGCCCAAATAAGCAGGCTTGCTGTCAACGAACGACGTCGATAGCCATGCGAGCGTACGGTGCCCAGCCGTTTCAACGCCACTCAGGGCGGCCACCAGCAGGCTTGAACACGGGGCCGGTTTCAAAGCTAGTCAATTTCACGCTGCCAGTGAATGCCGGGGGCAATCTCGCTACCTTCGGTGGACCTTGAAACCATGCATAATAGAATCGAGGGTCCCTGTTGTTGCGGCGGGTCGACACGTTTGTGCCAGTAGAACAAGATTTCTGTAATCAAACCCTCCCACAGCATAGACATCCCATTGCTCGAGTCCAGCTGGAGAATAACTGCAGGTTTCAGCCGTGCAAATCTGTGCACAAATAGATAGACGTCACGCACCCCCAATGCAAGCAGAGTCGCAGACCCGCACGGATCATGTCTTGAGCAGGATTATTGGCTGGTGCATGAGATGAGGCTCTGACTTCCAAGAACCGGCATCCTTCTCCCCCAGACACTCGGAACGAGCGATACCGTTTGGGACCCCACAAATGTGGCTGAGGTGTGGCGCGTGATGCTGGCGCCAGAGCTAGCGCCTTCGTCATTATCGATACCAGCAGCATTGCGACGACCCTCCGTGGCCACCATCACGATCACAAGTCGGTCAAGCCGCCCAATCAATTTCGCCATCTCTGCCATAACAGGGCTCGGCAGTCCAGCATGGTTTCAACACGGACGTGGGTCAAGGCCATCTCAGGGTATGTTAGAGGCGCTCTGTTGGGAACCAGGCTCTGGCGTTGACAGCCCAAAGAGGCGCAGCTCTGTGCATATGCGGACCTGCTCTTGTTTACTACGTCTCTCCTACAGAGGAGGAGATATTCAAGGTATGCAATACTCGCCACATCGTCATTTCGTGATTCAGCCCTTACGCGTCCCAGCGATACAGTCCACAACTCCAAAAGGAGGCCCTTGCACGGAGGGAGAAGACGCAGCAAGATTTTGACGACTTTACTCGCCAGCTGAAGGAGGCGGCGAAGTCGAACAGGCACAGTAAGTTGCCTAGAGCATTGGCTTGCACATCGGCCAGGCTTGATCACTTGACTTACTGGTTATCGCAGTCTGGACTGCACAAAAGCAGATAGATGCAAAGCGGGCAACTGGAGAACAGCAAAATTTAAGGGAAGAAGCTGATGCTAGGGCTGAAGAGATAAGAAAGCGACAGGCTGAAATCAGAGAAAGCACACAGTGAAAGCAATAAATCGCCAAAACCTAACCTTTCCACTTATTCTGTACTGTAAATACAACCAGCAAGCATAAATGCGTGATGTGTGGGCATCACGAAACCACCCGTAGGTTTTGGTAATAAGTTATCCAGAAAACAAGCAACAATTCAGATCATGCTACAGAATTACAGGTTTAATATACGGGAGACATTGACATCACAAGAGTGGTTTCAAGTGATCCAAGACTGAGAAGAATGTTTGAGCATGTGACTTCGCTCGCGACTCGCGACAAATGTGACCGAAGCTCGACGCGAGTCACTTTGTTCACTCATCCCTCCACCCCACGACAGTTGACGCCGGCCGCACCAAATGTCTAGCGATGCGCAAGCTCCCGTGAAGCTCTCGCTGCCTCTTGTAAACACTTGCATGCTTTTCGAAGTGCCATATCTGATGACATCATAGGAATTCCAGCAAGATATCTTCAAGGAGTTGCGCGAGGAAGATGAGCTCGTCCTGCTTGCGCGGGGCCTCGGTCTGCTGCGCATCGTCACAAACCTTCTCCACTCCTACGACGCCGCTGGAAATAACCTAATACTGCTCGTTGGCGCTGACGACCGCGAGAATGTATGGATCGGGGAGTCACTCGCCGAACATGCGGCTGTCAGCAATGCACCCAAATGTAGAGGATTAAGTCTGGTAAATACAGATTTGATGAGTGTAGGCACGCGTGAGAAGATGTATGCGCAAGGAGGTATATTTAGCATCACGTCAAGAATCCTGATCGTCGACTTCTTGTCAGGGTTGATGAACCCGGAGACGGTGACCGGTATGGTGGTGTTACATGCTGAGAAGGTTGTTGCAACTTCGCTAGAGGCCTTTATTTTGAGGATATACCGACAGAAGAATAAGATAGGCTTCCTTAAGGCATTTTCGGATTCGCCTGAGCCATTCACTACAGGATTCGCCCCGCTCACAAACATGATGAAAAATCTCTTTTTAAAGAAGCCAGCACTGTACCCGAGGTTTCACATCGCGGTTGCCAAGTCACTGGAAGGGCGGAAAAAGGCAGAGGTCATCGAGCTGGAAGTCCCGATGACGGATGCGATGCAGGACATTCAAAATGCTGTTTTGGAATGTGTTGAAGCCAGTATCAGTGAGCTTAAAAAAGGGAATCCGGGTCTCCAGGTAGAAGACTGGACAGTCGACAGTGCGCTACACAAAAACTTTGATCAAATCATCAGACGGCAGCTGGACCCTGTCTGGCATAGGACCACATTCAAAACTCGACAGGTCGTTCGTGATCTCTCATTGCTCCGAACCATTTTACACGCGTTGCTCACGTACGATGCCATCAACTTTAACAAATACCTTGATACAGTATTGGCTGCCTCGCAACCACCACCAGGCTCCACCAAACAGAATCAGTCACCATGGCTATTCCTAGACGCAGCAGACACAATATTTACCACAGCAAAGCGAAGAGTATATACCGGCAAGGTATCTAATGCAGATCTGGTTAAAAGCGTCAACGTCGTGCCGGACTCGCTTGAACCTGTTCTCGAAGAGTCCCCAAAATGGGCACAGTTGGCAGACATACTCCAAGAAATTGAGCAAGACGCTTACTTTAATCCAACGCCACATGATTCATCCAATGGCTCTATACTTATCATGTGTGGAGATCAAGGCACATGCTCGCAACTCAGGGAATACCTCCAAACTATGTATGTCTTGCCTGAAGCTGGGGCAAAAGACGATGAAGGAAACGATGAGCCATCAGCGCGGTTTATGATGCGCCGTAAACTGCGTAATTATTTGACATGGAAACGGGATTTTAGCAGAGTCAGTGCATCGCTCTTCTCAGAGAACCAGAAATCTATCAACAGCAACGACAAGAGTGCTCAGAGTGGCATGCGCCAAACTTCCGGTAAGCCTCCACCCAATAAGCGACGGCGAGTAAGAGGAGGGGGGAACCCAGGCGCGGGCCCTTCACGAGCCGACACTGAAGCTCCACGTACCGCTGGGGATAGAGATGCTCATATTGCCAGTCTTATGGCCGAACTCGAGCCTACTGAGCTCGAGGTAGCCCAGAAGCCGGGCGCAATTGGTTATGACCCCCTCGACAATATGGAGTCATACTACGAGCTTTTTGATACTAATTCTTTAATCGTCGTACACCCGTACTCGGGTGACCTCGACGAACACATCCTAGAGGAAACAAAACCACGATATGTCATCATGTACGAACCTGATGCGGCCTTCATTCGAAGAGTAGAAGTCTACCGATCAAGCCATACTGACCGCACTGTAAAGGTCTTCTTCATGTACTACGGCGGCAGCGTAGAAGAACAGCGGTACCTCTCTGCCGTACGACGGGAAAAAGACGCCTTCACTCGTCTCATCAAAGAACGCGCGAGCATGGCTCTGACACTAAACACAACTGCCAACCTTGCTCCCGAAGAATCCTTCCTCCGCACCATCAACACCCGCATAGCAGGAGGAGGCCGTCTCACCGCCACCGTCGAGCCCCCCCGCGTCATCGTCGACGTACGAGAATTCCGTTCTAGTCTCCCATCCCTCCTCCACGGCCGCGGCATGGTCATAGTCCCCTGCATGCTCACAGTTGGCGACTACGTCCTCACACCGCAAATCTGCGTCGAGCGCAAATCCATCCGCGACCTCATCGGCAGCTTCGCAAACGGCCGTCTCTTCAACCAAGTCGAGTCCATGCTCGAACACTACAAGCATGCCATGCTGCTCATCGAATTCGACCAGAACAAGTCATTCACCCTCGAGCCGTTTACAGACTTCTCGGCGCCCTCGAATGCCTCGGGCGTTGCGGCCACGCCGGATTTACAGGGCAAGTTGGTCATGCTGACGCTGGCGTTTCCGCGACTGAGAATCATTTGGTCGTCGTCGCCTTATCAGACTGCGGAGATCTTCCATGAGTTGAAGAAGCAGCAGGATGAGCCGGATCCGCTGAGGGCGGTGCAACTTGGCCTTGATCCAGATATGCAGGGTGGGGACGGGGTACGCAGTTTTAATCAGACGAGTCAGGATATGCTGAGGGCGCTGCCAGGTGTCAATGAAAATGCTGTGATGACGCTCATGTTGAAGACAGAGAGTATATCGGAGGTAGCGAATATGATGGAATCTGAAATTTGCTCGCTGGTTGGATCTGACGTGGGAAGACGGGTGTACGGATTTTTCAATCGAAGTGTATTTAACGAGGTTCAGTTGCCAACTTTCATGTAGATGGGGAGGTTAAGAAACAGTAATAAAAAGTGTGCTTTGAGATGATGTATGCAGTAAATTGACCTCTATCCCGGGTTGTTTTCAACGGCGACTCAACACACCGTCCGCCCGCTCGCAAGAAGCAGCATTTGAGCCGCCCAGTCCTCTTACAGCCAGCACGAGCCATATGAGCACCGAGACAGCATGGCGGACCTATCTGACAATCCCTTAAATATCGTCGATATCGATCTCCTTCTTGCCGCCCTCAGCAGCATCGTCCGAGTCGCTGTCGTCACGATCCTCATCAAACTCGAAGCCGATGCCTTCGTCGCCCTGGTCGCCATAGGTATCCGTCTCGTTGATCTTTGCGTTTTCGGGAAGCTCACCGTAGGCTTTTAATGAACGAGCTTCGTCGGCTATCCTCATGTCAGCATTCTGTCGTGCCCTATGCGACCCAGCACATTTGTGACTCACCAGAGTATTTCATGATTACATCACCCTTCTCGTCTTGGTAGTCTCGCAAACTCAACAGAATGATGTCGCCCTGGTTGATCCAGACCTTCTTTCTCAGTTTGCCGCGAATGTGAGCGAGTCGCCGCGCGCCATCGAAGCACTGAGCTTCTAGGCGTCCGTTTCCGAGCATCTTAACAACTTGGGCATATTCTTGGCCTTCCTCCTTGAAGACGAGTTCGCGCTTTTCGTTGTCGTTTTCGTTCTTACCCCTACGTCGATTCTTACCACCCTGTTGACGTGGTTAGCAAGTTGCGACTCTGCGCTGGAGGGATGGTGGGGCAGCCCCTCCAACCCAAGAGAAAGCGTGTACGAACCTTTCCCTTGTTCTTAGGCATATTTTCTGGAAGCTGAGGTGGTCTTTGCTAGTGGGGAGTTCGTCTGTAGGTCTTTTTTGCCGTATGGGTGTAACAGGCGCAGGTTTATGTAGTGGCGAAGGTTGTTTCTAGTTTGACTGCCACTGTGCGTGCCTTCGACAGTTTGGCGCTAAGCCGTAAGCGCACTATGCCCTTCCCGGCTTAGCACCTTGACACGATGTCCTAGGCGACAAAAAGTTCGCATCTCGTGCAAGGGGCACCAGGGTACTCTATGTGCATCCACATCTCCAAGCAATGGCGATATGAACAAAATCGCCTCTCAGCTTGCGAAGCAACGATCGAATCTCTTTAAAGTCAGCTTCGCGCTGGAGTATACGACATTCGCAACTAAGTATATATTGGCCGATCCAACACATCCACTTCACGAAACACAAAAGAGAAGGGCAAGGGAGCGTAAGAAGGAGGGGTTATGGTGGCATGCAACAAGTGGTGTCGACACGAGCAAATCTAGCTGTGTGCGGGCATGGGCTAGGAGAAGACTGCGCACTGCCGTCATAGAGGAGCTAAAGGCACGAGGGTATGACCAAGATGGAAAATATATCAATACCCAGCCATCGCAGGCAAAGCAGTTAGCATTGGCTGGGGGAAGGCAGGCCGAGTCGCCTCATCTCAGGGGAAGCTTGAGACTTCATATTCAAGCTTCCTTCCTACCAGCCAAATTTACAGACATCAAGGCGGAAACTGGCAAAATTATAGATACTATGATCGGAGCTATGAGGCTAGGGGATAGCTGTTCATCGTCGAGACCTCCAAAGCCATGGAAGAAAGGTTATGTTGGCACCAGGAGCAAGGGGCAGAGAATGCTTTCTTGAAGCCATGCACTATAGAATGATATGCACGTAGCATGGGAGAATCCAGGATTATGGGAGTTGGGATGGACTATTTTTCTATCGAGTAGAATGACACTGAAGAGGCAGTGATATGCAGCAAAATTGGCCAAGTTTGCCGAGAATCGCTTGCCGTTCCAGACTTTTGACGAGTCACAGTATCTCCACTTTCATAATTGTAAACATGAAACACAGTTTATGTCCAATGTCCGGTGCTACATTGTACCTAATGAATATCGCCCGATTCGTCCTCATTACTCGATTGACACTCAGAATCCGACGATTTTTGAGTGTAATGACGAAGCACCCTGCCAACTTTGCACTGAAGTTTTTGAAAATTTGCGAGTCTTTGATCAGCTATGGTGTTGCGTACCCCTTGACGATATCATGAATTTTCGAGCTGGTGGCTCCAACCTAGGCAAATGCGATCGGAATTGCCTGCTCTCGAATGTAGTCATGATGGCGAGGTTTGCAAAATCCACTTTCATTTTAGCTATATCTCTACCGATTATGATCAAATGTTGTGAGTTTGTTTCCAAAGCCGATAATATACTTTCGGAGACATTCATCAAGGGAAAGTCAAATTCGATCGCGATGCCACATTATGAATGTATAAGTTTCCCGGTAGTGTAAGAATCGCCATGTAAGTAAGAGATTGGGTATCTGAACTGCTGATCATATACAGTATAATACCGAAGCTGTCCGTACGTACTGACTTGAGCTGCTGGCCAAGCCACCACGTGCGGACTCAGGGGTAGGAAGAGGCATAGACCCTAGGGCCTATGCGCAGAAACCTATATATATAGTACCTACCTTAACTATGCACGACAGACATGAATGAATAGCTTTACTCTTTTTTCCTTACCTACCCCGTACGCTAGCGTATACCAGCCTCTCTGCAAGCCTTTGCGGCAGACGAAGCCCCATCAACAGAAGCCGCTTAATTATTAATTACAGAGTTTATCTAATCCACCCGGAAACTACTTTATGAAGAAATTCCTGAGTTTGTAGTAGACAAGGTCGCAAATTTATCACTTACAAAAGCAATAAGATATTTAGAGCTATTTATACAAGATTTTTATATCTCCCTTCTCGAGAGTAGCTGCTTATTGATTTATAGGATTCGACTTAAAGTTACAGCTGCGGCAATCCTAAATTTACGATATCTAGTACTTGTTGACCAGAAGGTCTTTATATCTAATAAATATTAAACGGCACCTTACTATATTACTTTAAAAGCTTTCCTTTACTCGTTCTATATCCCTCTATAGGGTAGAGTGCCTTTTGCATAAATTACTTTTTTCCTTAGACAAGGCCTCATTTCTTTAAATGTAAATTATATTAAAATAGAGAGGTAATTGAGATTTATAGTATAATCTGACTACGTAGTACTAGTGTAAAAAAAATATAAAGGTTATAAGACTAACGTGAAGTACTAATTTTGCAAACAGTGCTATCGTGTAATACTAACGTAGCTGATAGATTTAGTAAGAGAATAGCCGGCTACATTCCCCGAATTACCTTCTGCCCTTGGCTGTAGGCCGGTATTACCGATGGGTTTCATAAATTACTAGTATATGTTGAAAGAGATAACTTTGCAAGCAGAAGCGTACAAACTTATACTAGTTGAGTATATCCACAATGCAGCAATTCAAGAGATTTATACATATCAACCCAAGTTATCGATTAGGAGCTTTGAAATAGCCTAGATTACCTGGACAGAATGGTATCGCGCACAGAAGCAGATCGTCCTCAAACAGGCAGCCCTTGCTATTTCAACTAGAGCATGGCTGGTCTACGTAAATGTCCATGTTCAATCGTATCGGCTTCATCTTCACGCAGCTATGATGAGCCGGTATTGGGCTTAATGGAAGCTCGTCTCTTCCTTGATATGGCTCAGGTGTGGGGGGTTATTGTACCTACAGAAGGCCTATTCTGGCGAAATCGGAACTGGCACTGTAGGTGGGAGCCGAAGGGGAGGATACCCGATCGAAGATCAACTAAGGCCAGATTGCCTTGAAAGTCCTCCGGCATTTGGAAGATAATTGGCGAGTTTATCACTTAAGTACATGTTGGTTGTCATCATTATCATCACTTCAATACCGGAACGTTTTTTCAGAGTCCAATTCATGAGGAGCTGTTTCCACACAAGATTAGTTATGGATAGGGCCTACTCTGAATGAATTCTCGTATACCGCTTTTGAATTGTATATTTTATCTTCAAGGTTGAAGGCTAAAGTTATAGAATTCTTATACCCGATGATCGTAACGAAAAGTCTTCATGGAGTAGTTTAGTAATTTATATACTTTCCTGTACCCCAGGAGGGCTGTTCAGTCGGCTCTTTTGATAGTTATGGAAAGCCTTAGGAACAGAGCCTATTCCACTCTCGAACTAGCTGCTTGACATCAACCGGAGCGTCGGGTGGTACGAATCTGGGACCGCATGACGAGACACGTATCTTTTCGACCCATTTTATCATGTCCCAGTTACTATAAGTCACCTAAAAGAAATTGTAATGTGCATCATGACATGGTTCTCCTATTTACTGACATCACTTCCATCGCCGACCTCATTCTTCGCCCGCCTAAAAGAAGAATATTTGACAAATAGGCTAACGGAAGCAATGTGGTGGTGCTAGGCATCAACATCCCAGCTCATTTGTGCAATATGGCTTGGCGTTCCCACCATAGAATCAATAACTCGGCGATATGCCTGTCTGTGCTCTTCTCAACCTTCCGAAAGAGGTATATTCAGTGGGTCAAATTTTGAAGCCTGTTGATGACTGTAGTCGCCGACTGTGTACGTGTGTCTTACGATTATGCGGGCATCGACTCGTCTGCGTCAAATATGGTCTCATTCGGCATCTAACTTCATATATCGCCGACTACGTGCATTTTGACGCAGATATGAATGCAGGGCGTGGAATAACTGGAGACTTTCCGAATATGATTCGTCCTGTGGTACAGCAGTCGGCGATAAAAGACGCACTGAAAGCTGGAGGCGCCACTCTTCCAACGCAGAGGGCGTATTTCGAATAGCTGGTGCCAGTCTTTGATGGACAGGTTTCACTACGTTCTTTGTCCAACCTGTCAAAGCAAACCTATATTTAGAATAGAGGGTGAAGGTGGCGAGTCAAAACACATCAGCAGGAATCATACCGATGTTGCTAATTAACCTTTTTCAGATTTTTGGATGGAATGATTGGAATTTATCGTTGGATGCATGACTTTTTGTTGCTCTTAGAACCTGGATAACCCTTTACAAGTTGGTTATTTACAACACTAAAAGGTCACGCCTCTGCCTGTTTCCTTCTTGGCATGCGCACTACGTATTGGGCTTCGAGAACGTCGGCCGGTTCGATGGTAAAACGAGTTTTCGGTCCGAGAACCAACTGTGAGATTTCATTATGGGGTGTTCGGTTGGCATTAGGGAGCTTTTGCGCATGACATGACGTTTTAGGTGTGGGGACGCGATCCTGTCAAGCACAGCCTTGATTTTGACTGTCTATTGCCGAATTTCAATTTTTTTGCTTTTCTGGAAAGAATCCCTCTTCAAAGGGACGAATTAAATAAGGTTGATTTATTTTAATTGCTCCAGTAGCCCCCAAAGGAAGAAGCGAATCAGCTCCGGGAATTCTACGAACCCTTTCCCATTGCCATGGTTGTCGGGCTGTACGGAACGCTGGACTGTGCTGTTGGACTCCGTCCTTGGTCGCCGATGTAAATCGGCGAGCTCAGCATCTCAACTGTACTCCTGCTCTTCCACCTACCTCCACAAACGCAACAATCGTACGAGAAACCGCATGAAACACTGGCGACCACCACCATCTTGGCCACATCCCGTCCCTTTGTCAGCCTTGCCGTGATGTGCGTCGCCGAAGCCATCAGCCACCACGCGTGGACCAGGTTCACTTTTTGTGCACTAGGCAATATTGAGGGACGCGCATATCTCCAGCCGATACGCCACCCTCCCGCTTCACCAGATCTGTGAATGATTGATGCCGGCTAAACTTGCGCGCCGGTTCTCTGGTCGCCGACTATGAGAGAAGCCGCTTTGTACAATTGGTAAGTCAGCCGTTGACCATGTTGATCTGTGGCGTTCTAGAGCCGATGGACGTGAGCTTAGGGGTTTATTGAGTCGTGGTAATTGCTGATTGATGGTGTCGTTTAAACCCGCCCGCAGGCTGTTTGAGGGTGGTTGTTTGCCTGGTCCACATCATTTGTCCTACACCAACCGATTTCAAGATAGGAGGAGTGTTAAGTTTGAAGTCAAGGAATTGCGATGTTTACGCCGGTTGAGACCAGTATTGGTGCCTTGCTACTACACCAGGCGACTAGCAATCTACTTTATCAAAATGGGGGTATACTGGGTGTCTCAGGCTTTCTCCGTCAACTCTTCGCAGCACCAACGATGGAGACCCTGTCTTTCTTTGTAGGCATGGCAGTCAGCTACCTACCGCTGAAAGTTTTCGCACCACATCTCGCCACGGCCTACCCCGTGGTGCCCATAACACTACCAGTTGCTTCATTTACGGCGGGTGTTGGCGCTTTGATTGGAATGGGAACGAAGGTGAGCGACCCCACTGAACGATAGAATAGAGTTTTAGGACTGAGATAAACAGATGTCAAACGGTTGTACATCCGGGCATATGCTCTGCGGCCTCTCTCGATTGAGTGGACGTTCCACCGTCGCCGTTTCCATCTTTTTTCCAGTCGCCATAATCACACATCATCTCGTTCATCCCACGCTGTACACTGAAGTATGTCCAGGCAATGTGCCATGCTACACGCCCGTCTATCCGTCTACAACGACAACTTTATCACTCGTGTTCCTCGCCACCATTAGCAGTCTTGCTGCTCGAATAGTTCCGGAGCTCATTGGCAGAGTTGCGCCGACCACAACGAACGATGACAAACAGAACATGGATTTCGGCTCCTTCGCTCGTCGTGTAACCTCGTTTTTCTCAGGCCTTCTCTTCGCCCTAGGTCTCCATATCTCACAAATGTCGGACCCCGCTAAAGTCATCTCGTTTCTATCCTTTCCTGTCATGCAACACTGGGATCCATCGCTTGTCATGGTGATAGTCTTTGGTGTGCTACCAAATATGCTCGAAATCCAGAGAAAAGGCTTCGGTAGGCCACCTTCGTTCGCGAAAAACTTTTCGTTGCCCACAAAGACTGTCAAGGATATTAATACTCGGTTTGTTATAGGCGCTGCAGCATTCGGTGTAGGTTGGGGTTTGACAGGCACATGTCCAGGTCCAGCAGTACTTAGAGCTGTCAGTCAACCGGTATGGGGAGCGTTGTGGTTAGGAGGTTTCTGGGCTGGTAGTAAACTGGTGTCTTGAATTGAATTGAAGGGTTGATCACGGACCTCATGTCCTGTCTGCGAGTAATCATCAATTTCCCTGCGAATTCAGCGTCACTTTTTTGTCGTCAGTAATAGTATCGCATGGCAAGTGCAAGTCGAGGGGCTATGTATGAATTAATCATCGAAAGCGAAAGCAAGTCCGCTCCGGACTGGGATTGCAAATTCTTTTCTAGCATGCGCAAACTCGTCTCCTAGAGCGCGTGGTGACAACGAATTTATGATTCTCAATCGTAGTAGTATAAATTATGAAACTACTGCTGAATTTGTTTCAGACACGCTCACAACTTAGAACTTGGCTCCCTACCTCACCTTCAGTAAAAGGTTTCAAATACTCCATCACACCCGATGTACTCACAAATGCTTATGGAAGAAATCAAGCACCAACTTATATCCACGCTCATACTCCTTCTTGACCTTCTCTTGTTCTAGATCTGCTCGCGCGGCCATCCACCCGTGCACTTGGTCAGGGAACCACTCCACTTGGTTTGGCACCTTAAGGCCCTTTTGCCATTTCTCGACGTCATCCTTCGGCTCGTCCCCAGACGGAAGCATAATAAACGGAATGGTGATTCCGGGGGCATCGTCTGCAGCGACCATCGCGGGATGAGCCGAGGCCGCAACTTTGAACGGCGTATGTTCTAGTGAAGAAAGATTGACGATCTGATTTCGGTTAGGCAGATTCCTTGCTCGCATGTTTTGATATGCTCACCTTTCCACCCCAGCAGAATCCGATGACGGCCCATTTCTCGATGCCCCGACTCTTGCTCAACTCGCTCACGATCTTGGGGATGCGTGGTAGGGTCTTTGGCGGCGCGGCCTTTGTCTTGAAAAATTCGCCGAGCTTCTTTTCTTGTTCTTCGTTCTTTGGTGGGTGCCATGAGACGTCGGCGGGGCTGCCCTCGAAGAAGTCTGGCATGAAGACTTGGTACTGCCTATCCTTGTCCGTGTACGCGAGGATGTCGGCACCCTGTAGGGTCTGGTTGAAGAAGCCAAAGATGTCGTAGACAACTAGAATCCCTTGCTTTGCGTCTTTGGACCCGGTTGCATCTGGTGCTGTATGTCAGTGTTTGTGGTTCTGAGTTAGGGGTTTGCATACAAGTCTTCAGTCCGTCAGCCTCAATGTAATCTCCCTTTGGCTGATATCCTTTGTCGACAACAGCAGGGGTATTACAGCATGCTTGCGATTGGGTAGATTCCGTCGACATGCTTGCGATTTGTTTTCTCCGAGGGCCCTTGGAAGCCGTAGGTCTCGCTTGATAGCTTCTGAGTGAATGAGCAACAGTGATTGATGGTCGTGATATCCTTGAAGGTACAAATCGTGTAATATTCGATTGAAGAATTGGGGGATGGCGGGCGGCAAATTGCACCATGTGTCGCCGTAATCGCTTCGGTACTTCGGCAATGGCTCACTTAGGTGTTGGTCTAGTAGTGGGGCGTGATTTTCCGAAGCTGCCCCGCAGGATGATGTCACCACGTGTATAGACTCCCTCAAATATTTTATGTTTCCTTGTAAGCATGACATATTTATTTGCTAACGTGTTCCACCACTCCTCGGCCCACCCCAGTCCCCGGCCCACCCCACCAAAATTGGCGTTGTAAGCTTTTGAAAATTGGTGTTTGTAGATAGCATCTACAGTTCGAGTAACCCTACCTTTTCCTAAAGGCGATTATGGGCATTGGCGTGGAGTTATGATTAATCGAAAAAAAGCTTGGCGGTGGTTTTGGTGAGGCGGACCGGGGACTGGGGTGGGCCGAGGACTGGTGGAACACGTTATACTTTTTCGATTTGTAATAGGAGCTCCAACTGTTGAGGGTTCACTGTATTCCTTAGGTATCGTGAGGATATCAACTCAAGTAGAAGTGTTGACCGTCCAGATTGGAAGCCTATATGTCTTCAAGCACATCAAGGTTGTCAATCGACTAGACCACGTAGCATCCTGTACATCTTCAACTACTGCTATATCTAAATTTCTTCTTTCAATATATACTACAAAGCCAACCGACTATTGTATCCTTTAGGCGTCGAGGTTCAGTCTCTCGAGCAGCGTGTCGATCTTGCCCAACAAAATTTGATAGTTCATTGCATCTTGTGCGAACTCATCCCCAACCTCTTCACCATCTAGATTTCTAATCACGCCAGTACTTAATTGCCCCTCAACTGGCAATTGAAACCCTTCTCTCTGTAATGTGGCCGTTATGTTGTCTTCTAACGCTAGATCACCCATGGCGTCAACAAGATCTGCTTTACCCTCCTTGAGTGCTGCATCTTCATCCAACATCTCGCCTAGCCCGCTGTCTTCGAAGCGTAGCCTAAATCTTTCTGATAGATAGTACCTAATGTCATCAACCAGTTCGACTGTATCCGTTTCTTGCCGTGCTTTGACGCGGTTGGCAGACTCTAGGACCAGCTCAGCGAATTCCGGTTGATCAATATAGTTTTCTAGCCGGTAGGCGATGTACCGTGCAGCAAATTCTTCTAAGCGCTGCACTCGCGTGTCCCACCCAGCTCGAATGACTTCGTAAATATCGACTGGTTCATCGGCATCCGTTTCACCCCGCGGATTATCTGATTCCACTGCTGAGGTCGAGCCGTTGCCCAGTGCGGATATGATAACAGCAGCGCGTTGCTTGAGCTTCTCGATAAACAGTTCGTCTGCAGCGAAGAGAACGTCGATAGCAATATCTAAGCCAAAATCCGCCCGTTCGGTGTACATGAAAGTCAGGATGGTCTCTAGAACCGCAGGCGAGCAGTCTAATGTGACGATTTGGAGATGCAGGGTGTCTTGTGCTTCCTTAAATTGTGAGCTGAACATAGTCAGAAAGTACTCCGACCTCAAGAGCATGGCACGATGGGCTGGGTATATGGTTGATCTCTTAGGCTTCCTTTGTCGCGAGGGCGATCGTGAGCGCATCGGTCCTACAGGTATGCCCAGCAGCGCACCAGTTGTATTACGCATTGGTGGGGTGGAAGATTCTGACGGCCCTGGTGAACGTTCTGTTTGATCCGAGCCATCACCGTCATTCTCATGTTCCTCATGATCGTCTGCACGCAGCAGGATGTCGGCAAAAATAGAGTTGTCCCGATCCCATTGAATTTTATCCACCTTATCTGTGTCTACCACCGTCTTGTATCTCAACACATTGTCTCTAAACCAGCCGTCTAACTGATCGCGTCCTCTTTCTAATTCTTCGCTACGCCGCTGCCGCAATAAACGCCTATCCGAAACTTCAGTGATATCTTCGAAGAGTCGCTCCATCTGCAACTGTTTGCCAATTTTATCTATGCCATTGAGCACCGTCAATTCTTGTTCGTCGCTGAGACCCAAAAGCACGCGCCGTATTGAGACTTCTTGAAAGTATAGGTATTGTAATGCTACACCAAGCGACTCCGCCGGTATGGTATCTGGAAGTTTCCATGTTGTTGTCGACGGCGTTGCCGCTAGCTTCTGCGCAAAGTATGGGGATCGTGCGGCTAGCAAAAACTTGTGTAAGTCGAAAGTCTGGCTGTATGTGGTGATGGTGATATCGGTAGTCTTGGGGGAGAGTCGAGCCAAGAGCGAGGTGATGTGAGCAGCAAGAGGCTGGAGTGGGTTGGTTGATTTCGCGTAGTCGTAGGATAGGAGCAGGTTTCGTATTCGGTCGTTGAGGGCATTGTAGAGACATCGTTCACCTTGAAAAGTGTCTCGCTCGCACAATGCACCGTTCTCGAGGAGAAGCCTTATGACCTCATAGTGTCCACAAAGACTAGCCTTCATGCACAACGGTCAGCATCTCCACGCTTTTTGGAGAGGCGAGCGACATACTAGAATGAGAGGGGTGTAGTCAAACTTGTCTCGTGCGTTAATATTGACGCCCTCCGAAATCTTCTCCTGGCACAACTTGAGGTCTCCTCGACGACAAGCTTCGCACAACGCTCTGAACTGTTCTGAGAGGTCCAATGGGTTTTCCTCTTTCAGATGGCCTGCGGAGATGGCCTGCGCCTCCAAAGCCAGAGCGGCCTCGATTTCGTGCTTCTTCTTGACATCCATAATGACTGCATGCGATTAAGACCATCTAACAACAAGAAACAATGAAACGGGGCGCAACGACGCAGACAATGCGCGGTTGATACTCGATGACTGTGGCGGCGACATTCGGAGTTTAGCAATCGATAAGGCAGACGCTGGGCTTGGCACGCATGCTTCAGGGCCGCTTGGTGGTTGCTGGACCAACGCGGGCCGGAAAACAAGCACGCAAACATGGCGGAGGGCGCTCGGCCTTCTATCCCGCCCACCCAAACCCAACCATCGCATTGCACACCCACTAACATAGCAGCATCTCTCACCTAAGCATACCTTTATTGTATGTTTCCTGCACAATAATAATACCTTCAACATGCCTGAGGACGACAAGTACGACGTCCTGGAGAAGATTGGTACGTACTGCACTGCGCAGCGGGCGCATCTTGGTTTCTATACTGACAACGCATATGCAGGCCATGGCTCCTTTGGAATCATCCGCAAGGTCAAGCGCAAGTCAGATGGCTATGTATGTCTGCATCTACAAATTGCACGTGGTGTTTGCTAATCGCCGCCCAGATTCTCTGCCGCAAGGAAATCAGCTACCAGAAGATGTCTCAGAAGGAACGCGAACAACTGCAATCCGAACTCTCTATCCTCAAAGAACTTCGGCATCCTAACATTGTAGCCTACTTCGAGCGTGACCACATCAAGCAATCGCAAGACCTTCACCTGTACATGGAGTATTGTGGAAACGGCGATCTAGGGCGTGTCATTCGCGACCTCAAAAACAAGAACCAAATGTGCGAAGAGGAGTTTGTGTGGAGCATCTTCAGCCAGATTGTTAGCGCTTTGTACCGTTGTCACTTTGGCGAAGATCCGCCAGCCGCAGGTCGCAATGTCATGGGTTTGGGTGCCAATGCGAAGCCAGTGCGTGATCATCGGAGACCCATGATCCTGCACAGAGATCTGAAGCCCGAAAACAGTGCGTACCCTCGAATATCCCTCATGCTTTGATAATCTTATTAACGCAGACAGTCTTCCTTGGCGACGACAACTCGGTCAAGCTGGGTGACTTTGGGTTGTCTAAGATCCTACAATCGCACGACTTCGCATCTACATACGTCGGAACCCCGTTTTATATGTCTCCTGAGATATGCAAAGCAGAACAGTATGGCCCACACTCGGACATCTGGGCCCTTGGATGCATAATATACGAGATGTGTGCAAAGACACCGCCGTTCAACGCAAAGACACACTTTGATCTGATCCAAAAAATCAAGTCTGGCCGTTATCCGGACATTCCTTCTTGCTACTCAGCAGAGCTACGAAAGGTTATTGCAAGCTGTCTGCAAACGGTCCCAGACCACCGACCAGACACTGCTGCACTGTTGAACCTCCCGATTGTGAAGCTGATGCGCAAGGAGCAGGAGGTCGTTCAGCTTGCACAGGACCTTCGACAGCAGAAATCGCTTGCTGCACAGCGCGAGAAAGAAGCGACCGAAGCCATTACACGTATACGAAAAGAGTTGGAAGATCAATTGAGACGTGAATGGGAAGTGAAGGCGCAACTGGAGATTGAGCGCCAGGTGAAGTTGCAGACTGAACAACGTATCCAAAGGGAGCTTGCCGTCCTTCATGCGCGATTCGAAGATGAGGTTAATACCCGAGTGGAGAAGGCGATAAAAAAGCATCCAGCCCGTTTGAGCACATCCCCCAAGCTTGCCCCTCGTTCAAATACACCATTGATGCCAGCAACGGAGCAAGGTGTTCTATTCCCCACGGATACAGAGCCTACAATGATGAGCGCCTCTACCAGCACGCTCGGTACCAACTCCGATTTCACTGCTGGCACCGACATGTCCTCCCTGTCTCTTGACGATTCCGTCGAAGATACCATCACAGCCACAAAGCCAGTCAAAACAACTAAGGGAACCAGACGTCCTCGCGCTTCTCTAGCCCGCGCCCAAACAATGTTCTCTCAGCCTGTCGCGGCCCCAGTGCCTGCTTCACCAATGGATATACAAATGGCCGAACCATCTCCAGCACCAGCCTCTCTTGCTGGTCTCTCTCTTTCTCCTCGCCGACAAACCAAGCCGCGACAAAACATATTTGCCGCAGCCAAAGAAAACGCGAAGAAGTGGGAAGCAGAGGCTCCACCGTCACCGACTGAGGCAGAGTGGAATGGAGACTTGGACGATGATGATGATCTCCTCGTCCTTCCATCACCAACACGCGCCCGAAGTGCTTCAGGAGGCCGAGCAGTCTTGGACGATCCATTCGGGGTCCTAGCCAACGCTCAGCGTCCCCTCGTTAAGCCCAGCCAGCGTCTAGGCAGTGCGCCAACACTATCCAAGCCCCGCCCAGCATCAGCAGTACCCATTGTCGCTACATCGCCAACCCGACCAAAGTCACGATCAGCCGAGACACTATCTACGTCGCCACGCAAGACGGGCCTACCATCAAAGTCCGCACCCCAAGGAGGCTTGCCGAGTAAGCGAGGTAATGAGGCGATCCGCATCCAGGCCATGCGTAACAACGGCGGCATCCAAGGCCGCACCCTCGTCGAGCTCCAACAAGCACGAGGCATTCCTATCCAAGCTATGAGCGAAGACGAAGGAAAGAAGGGCTTCGGATTCGGCCGAAGGTCACCCATCAAAGGCCGCAGCGCAGGTGCCTCTCCACCAGCCGTCTGGGATCCCAACACAGACGACATGCCCTCTCCGTTTATTGTACGAAGCAAGCGCATGATCCGATGAGCCCATCCCACCCAAACCATCCGAGGTAACATGATTACGAACAAAAACAAGACACGATCAGGCTGCGTGACGGAGCGTATTGCCTGGATACGATGCGTGTTGACGACCAGCCGGACTCGCTGCAATGTGCCATTGGATACATGACGAAGCAGATCGGTCTAGGAGTGAGGCGTTGTCGATTGAGCATTATTGGGCATTCACAAGGCGTTTTATATATTTTTTTTGTTAAAACGGAATATTGTACATTGTATGGTTTGATCTCTAGTTGCGGGTATTTGGTAGGGGTTCTGCGACTTGGGTGGTGCATCACTACGTGGAGTAGGGCAATACATTTTCTGATTTATATTTGTGTCTTATCTGCAATGCCGTTGATGACAACTTTGGTAGAGCTAACTTCTGCATTTAATCGACATGAACGGGCTTATTCGAGCGCGTACTAAGTCTTTTTCTGCGTCAGTGACGCTGAGAATGGGAGAACAAAAGAACAACAGGTCTCCACTGACAGTGAACTACTATTTGAGACACCTGGGATCTGATCTCGAACCTATCTTTCGTAATTTCTCCTGTTAGATCTGATAGCTGTACCTAATATGATCTACTATGGAAACTGATCTACCCAGGTAAGTCAAGAATCTAGCAAGGTACAATCATGTGCCTACTTCAGTGCCAACGCATAGCAACTGGTACATCGGTATTGACATGAGACACGACGTCTTGATTCACGTCGCTTCCACTTCACAATCGCGATGCATAGCCGCAAACTCCCCCTCCCCTTTCTTCACTTTCTCTTCCTTCTCTTCTTCTTCTTCTTCCTCCTCCTCCAGCCACCACCGATGCGCCAAAACCTGATCAATCGTCAACCTAGCCATAAGACAGATATTCATTACACAGCCAAAAAAAAATTCCAGCGCCGCAGGACCAAGATCGCTTCCCCAAAACTCAAATCTCGTTTTAGGATTGGCCTTGACAATCTCCTCCGCTTGGCCCGATACCTCTGTTAATCCTGCAGACCAAACCTCGCTATCAACCTGCTTCAGCAGGCCTTCGTTGATAGGGCCAAAGTACGCAAAATGGCGAGTCAGAATTTCCTGCTCGGGTGTTACTCCGCGCCTTACCAGTTCTGAGTACCAGTTGATGAGCAGGAGATCACTAGCGCCAGGAGTGAAGAGGCACTGGGTAAAAAAGTTGGTTTAGATTCTGGAAGCGAGTGAGCGGAGTTGACTTACTACGAGGCCGAAGGAGAAAATGTCTGGCGCTTTTGTCACGCCGCGTGCAGTTTGCCCTTCTGGGCTTCGCCACATGACGTTCCCTATCGGATAAGGCGTGTTGCGAGGCTCTCCATTTTCCGGTCTGAATGCAATGTCGAAATCGCCGAGAGCAACACCGGTGACTGTTTCTTTGCCTTCGTTGTCGTGAGTCCAATTGACTAGAATATTATCGGGCTTGATATCTGCCAAGATGTATCGATCAGTCGGTGGCTTTTCCAAGATGGTATTTGAGGCTACAGACAACGTACCGATATAGATCCAGTCTTTGCTATGCAGTTCTTGTATGGCCTCTGCAACGCCTTGTAAGATTTTCCCTCGCTCTGGTATAGAAAAGTGGGGATATTCCTTCATCAACCCGAGCAAAGTGGTTCTGAAGTAGGGATAGATCAGGATTTTTTCCTCGTCATTACAATCGACGTGCATTCGAAGCTTGCGGGACCCAGCGAAAATGCTGGCGAGGTATACGGATAGGTCGTACGTGTGCTCAGGCACGCATTTGACGACGAAAGACTCATTGCCAGATCTTGGTGGCATTGGTCGGTGACATGCCTGTGTTGTGAGTAGGGTACGATGTTTGCAACGTACTCGGCTTTTATGATATTGAACTTGTAGTTCTGGCGATGGTGCTGAAGTACTTCGCCTAGGGCGTACACACGACCATACTTGCCCAAAACGGTGGGTGCTATTTCGCTGCTTGTAGGAGTCGCAAACCACCTGAGGGGTGCGTAGCGGGTAAGATACTTGCGAAACATTGAAAGAATGAACAAGTCTTTTGTACTTTATGTACAGCGTTTTAGGGGCAACATCCGCCCAACTATCAAAGTTTGGGTGTTGTTGGTCTCAGCTTCATAGGTATACGTGTGAAGTCCACGGTCACGCCTGCACGCTTGCTAGTTTAGTAATGTTCCAGGGGAAATAGAAGAATCACCCCCAACCTCTCGGCAAATGGAAAAAGTAGAAAATTACTCTGCCTTACCTACAACTTTACCAAAAAAGGCTACAAGTAATTTGAGCATCGTCAAAGCAGCTAAATCTTAAGTGGTTGACATATAAATTTCTGTTTGTCCTAGAGCCAAGTATCTTATCAAGGGCGTTTGTACTTACGTCCCTAGCTATCATACTTGCGCTTTTGACTATTGTACTAATACTTTTGGCCATAATGGTGCTTGTACCATTGACTGCGTTTGTCTATAACTTGTACCTACGTTTGTACCAAGATGCCTAGATGCAAATTGGCGATCAGGAGCTTCAAATAGGCGTTCCCGCCATGCATGTAAGGCTATAAGCTACTTCTATAATGGCTTCTACATATAGAATTCGATGGTATATACAGCTCTCAAGATGGCCAATCGGGTGGTTTCTACTGCTACGATCAGTTAAGCTGTGAACGCTAAAGCATCAGGAGGGATTTTCTGGGAGCGTGGAGAACTATAAAGGCTTACCTCCAGGTGCGACCAGAGCTGTCATGATGTAAGTTGATCCTTTGTGTTGTAAGAGATGGGCTTGACGTGCTGGCTACGACAACTAGTTCTGGGTTGCATATCGGCCCGGGTGATGACTGCGATGACTACACGGCTTACTTCATGAATGCTCTTAATAAGGTCCTTGGGACTTTTCATCTATATCCCCCCCAAAAGAAGGGAGCGTCATCGGATATCTCCAAAGAGAAGGGAGCGTCGTCAGATACCTCCAAAAAGTAGGAAGTGTCGTCAAATACCTAGGAAGGTGAACTATTACTAGGCTGTGTCCCATAACTGTCCGATACGTTTCCTCTGTATCATTAGATGTAGATCTACCGCGCCAGCGATGGAGTGCTGCCGAGACGTTCCCAGACAACGCCCTCTCGATGCAGAAAGTAATACAACTAATTGTAAACTCAACACCCCCTCAACACCCCCTCTACCTCCTTCCACCTCTCCACCGCCCTCTCAACCAACCCCTTCATCGCCCCCCTCCCCACAACACCCCCACCGCTCTTCTCCACCCGCCGAACAACCACCTCCTCACTCGCATCTACAACAACACAGATACCCTCCCCACACACCCCTTCCTCAAATGCATCCGGATCGGCTAGCACGCACTCGACCCCATCCTCGCCCGGCGCCTCAAAAACTGCAAACGACGCCGGAACAGGGAGTCCGCGCAACGTCAACCTCGTCGCCCTCGCCACCTCATCCGAGCACAAAACGCCCTCATACTCGTCATCATACCACGCAGCAGGGAGCCTGGTGTCGCGCAGCGCAGCCAACATGCCAATCCACGCAGCATCAAACGCACACCCGTCAATACTGACGAAGAAAATATCCACATACAGCACCCAGTACGCCTTGGCCTGCGGCTCCGACGGCTCCAGCGGGTCCGCGGGATTCGTGCCGGGCGTGTACATGATGCGCAGATGGTCGGCGCAAACGAGGCGCGAGGACAGGGCGAGGGCGCGGATGCGGGTCACGAGCGCCTGGGCGTAGGGCGAGGGCGCGGTGCCGGGTATGTGCGAGGGCGTGCTCCCCGTGCTGAGCTCGACGTTTGGGACAAGCAGGCGCAGCGCGTCGACCTCTGTGTCTGCCTCTATGCTGCTTTCGTGCCCGCCGGGGATGTCTTGTTCGGCAAGGATTTCGGCGCGCACGCCGCAGACGACGCTTGTGTTGCCGAGGCGCACGACGGCGCTGCCATTGGCGTGGGTGAGGCTGCCGGTGTTGATGCCTGGCTTGCGGAACTGGTGAAGCGCGCGGCCGTTTGCGCGGGTTGGGGCTGTTTTGCTGGCCGCGAGGTGGGCTTGCAGAAAGGGGTGGGGGGAAACGGCGGCGAAGATTGGGCGCGGGAAGGTTAGGGCTGGGGGGCGCGATTGGGCTGTTGTTGCCATGGTGGGCGGGCAAGTGGTGGGCTGATGTGGGATTGCTGGCCTGGAAATTTGGAGCTTGAGCTTGCAACTATGACGCGCTAAGACTTAAGCTCAAACTTTTGCGGGGCATACTAGCTAATGCAGGCGCCTATACCAGTGGACAGGGGAATAAAAGTCTTGTCAGGACGAAACAATGGGCACAACGCCCATATCAAAACAAAATAGAAGATACCTTCTCGGTGACGTCCAACCACCACCACCACCACCCAATTAAATATGTCTCCCTCCCCAAAGAAATAAATCTCAGCCCGCACCACATTTACCATCCATCCCATCTACGCTGAGCCCTTCGCCACCGGCTCCCATTTGCCCTCCTTCTTAAACTGACTGCCGTTCAACGTCGCAGCCGCCATCTGCCCGACCATGTAATCCCTCCCCTTGATCGCCCACACCATCTGACTCGGCAACTTATTCCCGTTGTACGCGCCAACTCCCTTCTGCGTCCCAATCGGCACAAGCTGCGACTCCTTCGTGGCCGCCGTGTAGTGTCTGTCGCCGCTGGGCGCACCTTCGTTGAGATGCGCGATCAAGTCGGTCCGCAGATTCGTCATGGCAACGGGGATGTGCGAGAGCATGTCCAGGCCGCCGCCGCGCACGGCAGACGCCACGTCGCCGACGGCATAGATGCGCGGGCCTGCAGATGCTGTTTCGACGCGGAGCGTTTGGGCATTGCAAGTGACTCTGCCGCGGGTGTCGAGCCAGTCCTTTGGGAGGAAACCGGTATTAGGGCGAGTGCCCGTTGCGTCGATGTAGATATCTGCCTCGATAGATTCGCCGGTCGATAGCTCGATTTTCGTTTTCGAGCCGCCTTCTGCGTCGACCTTGGTTGTGGAGACGACCCTAGTATTGTACACGACGTCGCAGCCCACGCGCTTCAGCAGCTTTTGCGCGCTTTGGCTGATCTCTTCGCGCAGGACGGGGAGCATCTTTTTATCGCCGCAGATAATTGTGACCTTGGCTTTGGGGTTCTTGGGTGCTGAGGCAAGGAAGCCTGGTTTACCGTTCAAGATCTCGGCTACTTCGCCCGCTGTCTCAACACCAACGGGGCCGCCGCCACCAATAACGACCGTCTTTGCGGTCTTCAAACTTGCTTGGAAATCATCGTAGACCCTCTCGAGCGCAGTCGCGTCTGTGACCTGTGTGAAGAGCGGACTCGGGGTGCTAAACCCAGTGGCAATGACAAGCGCTGCATATGGTATCGATTGTTGTTCGCCTTCAACTGTTGTTACCGACACGGTTTGGCCTGCTGGATCAACATGTGTGGCTGTTCCCTGCACCAGTTTGAATTTGGGGAATGCGTAGGTAAAACCTGGCTCAATTGGATAGAACATCTTCTTTGGTGGCATCATCTCTTTGGAGACGCAGGCCCTGGGCGCACCATATCGCCAGAAGAGATCCTTGGACGGATTCACTATCGTCAAGTTGTATGTAACACCATCCTTCTTTGGTAGTTGTGGGATAACATGCTTGAGGCAGAAGTGTGCAGCGCCGAGGCCAGCGAACGATCCGCCGAGAATAAGAATGGTTTCAGTGCTCATGGTGATGTTGTGAGGGGTCAGCTGACGGGGTGACTTTGACTTTGGCCCAAATTCTTGGATGGCAGCAACGCGAATTATGACTCTTGAAAATATTATAATTGCTACCGCTCCTGTCAAATGAGTACTGCCGCAGAAACAAACGCTGTATTGAATCCGGTTGTTCCGATTGATGCACCGCAAGGGGGTATCAAAGGGAAAAGTAAAAAATGTTGACGGAATCAACTCGTAAATAAACTCGTCTCAATGGGCGAGGCGCGTTGCATTTAAAGTTGTGACGCGACTCAGTGCTCGCGCCCTAGGTCTTCCGGCGGGGGAACCGAGATGTCGGACGATGGGTTGTGTTTGAAACATCCGACTTGATCAGACGAGAGGAGTCTGTATTTATAATCTGTTGCTTAGGGTAGTACAAAATACAGTCATATTTTGTAATAAGAAGTGTGCTTACTGTGCGCGCGCATAAAGTGGTGGTTTGGGCAACCATTTTCATAACATGGCTGTATTTCATTTGTGCGGAAGACCGGCACATGCAGCATCACAACTTATACAGCATAATGTTGGTAATGACAAATGTGTATGCTTAGGTGCATGCTTGGACATTTTTTATTCCTATCTTCTGGAGCCCCAACGCCAGTCCGGTGTCCCCATGCAAGACCCATCATGACCGCCCTCTGTGCAAACAGAAGATTCATCGCCTAAACGTAAAGATCCACCACATCAGACTGGCTTTAATTGACCATGATTACACATGTACCGTGATTGGTTTGGCACATGCTGTCCCTGGCTACATACTAGGCAGCCTTTTACTCGACCTCGGTCTTGGACTCGAAGTTGTCTCCAGCAACTAGTTCTGGAATGTCGTCGTCATCGTCATCATCGTCGTCCTTCTTGTCACCGTCCTCGCCCTTTTCCTTTTGCATGTTCTGGTAGCTCTCGGCAAGTTTGCGAAGCGACGCAAGCGAGTCTGGGCCGAGCTGGTTGAGGATGCCGGGCACGAGCTCTGTGAGCTCCTTATCCTCGCCGTGGCCGTAGATGGCGAAGGTGTTTGATGGTACTGAGGCGTGGACTGCGTGCATTAAGTCAACAATATCCGCTGATCACCGACAAGGGAACATACCCTTTGGTGCCGAGAAGTGGATGACGTTTCCGTCGCTCTTGAACATGTTGACTTCCTCAATAGCCTGGATGGGCTGGACATTGAGCTTCTTGAGCGCTGTCTGTAGCTTCTTGTCGTCGGTGCCCGAGCTTTTGTGGACCTTCTTCACCTTCCTGCGTGGGGTGCCTTTGCCTCTATGTCGTCCAGTTAGCCCAGTTTCAATGAATGTTCCACGCTGCCACTCCATTCGCAGTATTCGCAAATTTCGTCCGTATGGATGCGGAGTCGTGGACGCTGAGAGAGGATTGCTTACCCTGTTCACATGTCTGTTAGCCAATTGATCAACTCTAATCGCCAGAGACAGCCTATTTGCGGCGCAAAGAAGACCTTCTTCGTGGAAAACGTACCAATGCGCACCGACGCCTGCATGCGCGCCAACTTGGCCTGATCCATAATTGCGGTGGAGAGAGGATGGGTGACTAGGTAGAAGAAGCTGTATCGGGGTATATGTTAGCCGACGAATTCCCAAAATTTCGCTCGTGGTAGATTTGGGCTCGGGAACAGTGGCAAGACGGCGAACTCACCTGAATAGCGACCGTGGGCGAATGTCAAAGGTGATAGATAGTGAGGTTGCGGGTGACGGGCGTCGGAGAAACTCAGTCGGAAGTGCCGATTGTGTGCCTCGCTTGTTGTGCTGGAGCTCCCTGGTCCAACGTCAGGAGGGGTACCACACAACTCGATTTGTGTGCATCAAATCGAGTTTCTTCAGACTCGAACGCACATAGCATAAACCTAACTACAGCTCCGTGGGCAATGGATCCCCATCGATATCCCAGTCTATCAAGAACCGCGACGCCCAAACGCCTCGCTATGCAAAAAGTCAAGCACAATTGGTTGCATCACCAGTATGCACATCCAGTCAACAAAACAAACTACGCTACGCTCCATGGTTCTCTAAATGTCTCTGTACGATCCGTCAACTGCCTTCCTTGTCACTCCCGATGACTGCGGCCCTGTCTGTCCTGGATTGAAGGCTTGATACGTCGTCTGCCCCGGGTACGATGCTTGCGGCGTGTATGATCGTTGGCCCGGGTAGGCGCTGACTGGCTCCGCCGGCTCATGCACTCTTGGCGCTTGCTGTGTGTATCCTGGAGTCAATGACCGTGGCTGTACGGGGGCTGCCCCATGGTTATCGTAGGGTGCGTTGCTTGTGTTGTTGTAGTTGTTGTAGGTATTTTGTGTAGGAGGCGAGTTTGTACGATAGCTTGGTGGGGCTTGTGAGTATGTGTCTTGGTGGCTGTATGCGTCTCGTTGATCGTATGCATCTTGGTGGTCGTATCGTCCATATACATCCGGCTGTGATTGTGCCGGTGACCGACGATCGTAATGTTGACCCTGTCCGTAGCCTTCCCCAGCACCATACACTGGCGACAGATTTTGTGCCGGCGATCCCCTCCTGTAATCATCTTGTTGTGCATGGGGCCGTCCGTATGGCGCTGGACTGCTATGTGGGCTGCGGTGCGGTCTTGCGCCCACGAGAGGTTCTTTTTCGAAGCCTTGGTCGTAGCCATAGCCGTCTAGCGGTGATACAGGAGACCTGGTCGGTCCAGGACTCCTTCTTTGACCTCCAACTGCGGCCATGCCTGTCACAGAACCACTTGTCATGCTGCCGTTAGGATCTAGCCGGTCAAGCTCCATGTCTCCCTTCTTTTGGGGCACAGCCTGCTCCTCCACTTCGACATGCCTATCTCGCGCGTCCCCCCAACTCGGCATCGCTGGTAGGGCATCCTCGTTGACTGGCTTGCTTGGGCTCTCAAAGGTTGCGAATTGCGGTCGCTCAGGGGCAGGGGCAGGGGCAAAGGCTGGCGCAGCATGAGAACGATACTGCTGGTTGACAGGTCGGGCGTCGAGCGGTGGCGGAGGAGCAGCAGCATGTGCTTGCGCATACGGATTGGCAGCATGTGGATTGGCGCCATATGGTGGGTAGGCTGGTGTAGGGTCGCTCTTCATACGCTTGTGTCCTGATCCACTGCTACCACCGCAGCAGCAAGTGCAGCATTTACAACAGCAGACAGTGCATTCTGCAGCGCAGCATATGCATCGTGCGATACAGAACACGACTGAGAATAGGATGAGAGACCCAACAATAATCCCGACTATGACTGGCCACCTGTTCGGTGTGAGTTATGTTCCTCGAGGCGCAAGGCTGGGAATTACATACTTGCAGTAGCTCTTGGCCATGCAATTGTCCCATGACGAAAGCGTGTTTTTCGCATCGTCGAGCGGATTCTGCCTCGAATAAAGGTAAGGCATCTTTGGCAAAAGTAGAAGGTTGCTGCTAAATGGAATTTATTTTCGAGTCTTCAGCGACAGTGAGGTTTGAAGTTCGGGGACCAATCGCTATTTCCGGCCAGCAGTGTTTCGTGTGAAGCGCGCAAGTCAGGGGTTGGAAAGTTACACAAAGAACGGTGTTATGATTCCGTAAATGCGCGTGGCCATCTGGTGTGCAATATAGGTAAGTGAGCGTAGGAAGGTAGGAACTGGGAACGCTCGATGACACTGCCGCCCTTGAGCAGCAGGTTTGACATTAATGAAGATCACGCCCAGGATACCGCACAACGGCAACGCACGGCTAGAATTGGCGGAGAAGCCAAGAATAGTTGCGTGTTTGTGGCTGAGTTCCGCCCCTGATGCCTGCTGACGATGATTGGTGTGTGACTAGCATACTACGCCGAACTGCAGTCTCTGCGTTGGGGTCGTAATGCACCATGAACGTATTGGGTCCTAAGAAGCTTGATCCTACCACGCGTTCCCAACGTCGACTTCGTGTTGTTGATGTACAACCGCCGGCTAGAATATGAAGGAGTAGCTCAGGCTACCCCTTCCTAAGGAGGGACACAAGAGTTGCTTGAAAACGTTGCCAAAGTGGCTTCGTTGCACCGGGTTTGATGGGAGACAGGGTTCACAGCATGGAGCGTGGCAGACGCATGGGGTATCGATGTGAGTTTTTACCATAATTAGAGTCTAGCATACTAGTACTTGCCTCAATTGGATGCAAAGCGTTGCAGACTCCAATGCCGATTTCACACAAGCTCAGCATTCTCAAGAGTGACCATACGTAGGGTTGAGAGTAGAAATGTAAATAGTATTATGGTCGCTATAAATAAACGACAAGGTATCATAACGGTCGTTACTGCCTCGTAGGAAATAAGAGCTCACGCTGATGCTCAGCGCCATCTCCGCCAGCATCAGCACTTGATGATAACGATTGATAAAGCTATGCTTGCTGTAAATCGCTAGGGATCCATCAAAAACTCGTCCAGGGGATCGTGTCCTCTCATCCAATTCATAGGCTGGCCTTGGGTCTGCTTCAACCTCTCAACCTCCTCTTTCAATGCATCTCTTTCTTTCTCGACGCTTTTGATGTACTCAATCGCACTAGACAATACCATGGCTTTGCTCGGTTTTGGCTGGCCCATGGCATTTCCGTCGTCGCTTTGAGGCAGTGTCGGTACAGCTTTGCGAAGTCGTTCCAGTTCCGAGTTGAGGCCTTCTCGGTATTTGCGTTCCACCTGGTTATGTGGTAGCCGGCTAGTTCGAGCGCACTTATTTGATGAGGAGCCAGTGGAATCGGCATCACAGCGATCAAGGCGTGGGCGGCCCCTCTTCCTTAGTGGTCGTTGTGCTGTTGTCTGTTCTTCTAGAGGGTCTGGCGAGAGGGGAGACTCGCGTTTGGTGATGCGGGGTGATAGAGAAGGCGAGAACGCCGGCTGTTGGGCGTCACCGCAAAGTGAGGGGGTTCTTGAGGATGCTTGTGTTGTCGGAGAGAATGCTACTGGATCTATCGAGTTGGAGTATGCTGGATCAAGTGAATATCCAGTAGCTTGTTGATCGGGTTGCCCGAATGGTGTTTGGTAGAAAGCCTGTCCGAACGGTGGTTGATCATCTGTAGATGAGACACCAGTCGCAGGCAAAGTCAGGTTGAAGGGCGAATGCTTGGAGGGAAAGCCAGAAGGCATCATCTCGACTGATGTGCGGGGGAACTCGAATAGAGAATCAGTATCGAAATTAGTCGATAATGGGTAGTCGGGAGAGGTGGTATAAGCGTCGGCAAGGTAATCCTTCTCGTAGGGATCTCGGTAGGCTACTTTCGGGTAGTTCCTATAAGGCATGGCGAACTCCAAACGATAATGCTTGGGGGGTGGTTATATAATTGATGAAGTGATGATGAAAACTGTGGTAAGTCGATAGCTCCCGAGAAGCGTGGTCTTTATGGACTTTGATTCGCAGCCAAGGCGGAGGGTCTGTCCCAAGATAGTGGGTATCTGTATCGACGATTCCAGAGTCAAGCAGAATCGAATCCAGGTTCCAAATGGTAATATTAGGCTCGGTCCTGCGGCGGGTGTCCGGGTACTTCGCCCTGAAGTCCAATTGCGTTTCGCTTGTGATTTACAAGGAAGGATGCTTGCAGTAGCCATGCAGTTACAACTCAATACTGCAACCCAAAGGGTGATCTATTCGTATCTTATACAGAAGCCAGCCGCCGCAACCTTCCGCTCACCGCGAATTGACTGGAGAATCAAAGCTTAGAGCCAACATTCAAAAACCCCCGAGCAATGTACATGTCGAACGATTAACAGCTCATCGGGCGCATCCGATGGAGGGGCATTTGTCTGCCTTCTGGGGCAGGGATGCCAAACTGCTCCCTCGTGTTCCCAATTGCGAGCGCCGAAATTGAGTTGCCGACCCGCCGTAATCCACAACTCCGGCACCAGGGTCCTGTTGCGGTCTATTCTCGGTGTAAAATTGCTTACCATAGAATAGTTCTGTTGGGTAAATGTCACTGCATATGTATACAGAGGCATGATGTTTGCTTCATCGAGACTGGTCGTTTGACCTATGACTTGCACAGAGAGCCCTTCTTGATGCCTGACTCCCCTTGATAGATATGTGATCACAGCATTAAAAAATACTCGCTCGTGTATTTGGGCTACTTGGTGAATTCGCTGCAACGCAGTGGAGTTGGTAAGATACTGTTTGTCCCTGAAAGACCCGCGACACAAAACCAAGGCCTCCAGGGTCTTGACGAACGGCCTAGATTAGTGACGGTTGGGAATTCAACTGTCACCGTTACGTATTCAACTAGTCCCATGATTCGCAATTTTCCCAATGCTCTAGTAGCTCATGCTTGTTGATTGCTTAGTGCCAGATGCTGTTCAGTCTATTCTATGCTGGCAGCGTAAAACCCAGCTGGGCGGCCGAGTTTGGTAGTGGAAGAGTGTTCACCCGCCTCAGCTGCCCATGATGGGGTGATGCGCAGGTATGCAGAAGTGTTTTTTTTTTTGGCAGCAGACTTGCAGCGGGCAAGCCCGCCAACGTCCCACAAGGCTGAAGAACAAATCTCAGATCTGATGATAGGGTGCAGCCGTTCTGTAAAGCTTTTGATCTGCACGTGTGGAGACGCGGCTTGCAAATGGCTGAGGCTATGAGTGTTCCTCATGATGATGGCGTGATACTGGTTCGATATGTCCCAAACGGGAATAGCCCAAAATAAATGTGAGTAGGCATGCCAACGTTGTGTCTCCAATTCTTCCACCACGCACTCACAGCTTCTAGGATGGCACATATCGTGCAGGCCTGTCGTCTTCGCTGCCCATTACTCAGCTTCGATTGCCGTTCCAATGGATCTAGGAGCCAGCTCCCGCTAGACTAGATGTAAAGTCTACCGGCTTGGATAGAATGCGCGGCACGTGAAGCGGTGGCAGATATGTTGAAGCATGGTGGGTGAATAGATATCGTCATAGGACTTACCTTAGGCAACAATCCATACTGTGAAGCTGCAACGGCGCGCGCGCAACTACTTGTGCCCCTCTTCGGCACCTCAGCTACAACAACCACCACATAAACCCCAACAACATGACGACAATCAAAACTCGCTTCCTCATCATCTCCGACACACATTCAGCATTGCCTGAGCAAAATATTGCCAACAATAATGTTGCCTTCCGCCCGCCGCTGCCAAAGGCTGATGTCTTGCTGCACTGTGGCGACTTGACAGTGCTTGGGCATTTGTATGAATATACGAGGACGTTGGATATGTTGCAGCAGATTGATGCAGATCTGAAGCTAGTGATAGCTGGCAACCACGACATTAGCTTGGACGAGGAATATTATGCTAGAAATGGGTCGTATATGCATCGAGGATATGAATTTGACGAGGGTTTGCCGGCAAAGGCAAGAAACCTATGGCTGGGTGAAGGAGCACGGCGAGCTGGAGTCACATATCTTGGAGAGGGCACTCACACTTTTACGCTCAAGAATGGAGCTAGGCTGCGTGTAAGTCTATGCGGAACAACAAAATGCCTTGGAGACGCAGCTAATAACGATTCAGGTCTACGCATCGCCCTATCAACCTGAATTCTGCGATTGGGCATTCCCGTACTTCCGCAATCAAGACCGATACAACCCACCTCACCAGCGCAAACCCGGTACTGTGACCAAAGCCGAGAACCCTATCCCGGACTTCCCAGGAGTAGATGTGATGATGACCCACGGTCCGCCCATGGGGATCCTGGACGCTACAGCGACCGGGGAGCATGTTGGCTGCGAACACCTGCTTCGAGCCGCAAGGCGATGCAAGCCACGCTTGCATTGCTTTGGACATATACATGAGGGCTGGGGTGCTCGAAAAGTACAGTGGAAGGAGGGGCAAGATCTGGATGTGAGCATCGAGGAACATGTAAAGGAGAGTATTGTGGTGCAAGTGGACAAGGGGAAGATGGTGAGCGAGAAGGCAGCAAGAGTGGATTCAAGCAGAGGAGGTGACGCTGCTGTAGAGTACGGGAGGGAGACGCTGATGGTCAATGCGAGCATCATGACTTTGGAGTACAAGCCGTGGAATAGCCCGTGGTTGGTGGATGTGGATCTGGAGCGGGCAGAGTGAAGTAGACTAAAGGCTACACCGGAATGACATGGCCAGTAACAGCCAGCGCAGCATGCGGTGCTTCTCTGTGATCAATGCCCCCTCACCATTTCATCGCTTTAGGACCCTTATCGCACGAGTGATAGGACCGTGGCCTCTGGAGTCTGGTTCTGGCTAGCGGCCTGGGGGGCGAGTGTTTCCAATGGTGCGGTGCGTTCCCTTGCACACACCAAAGACTTTGCTCGACCCAGGCGCAGCAGCCAAATGGAGGCACAAGGCGGAATAGCGGAACAGCGACAATGCGATGAGTCACTAGCGACGGGAATTTGCAGACTAACGAGACAGATCAAACCATCGACCAGAGCGGTTGATGTTTGGGAGTTTAACATGGAATGCTAAGAAGCGGATCAACGAAAACAATGTCGGTTTCAGCCGTACTTGGCATCTTGACCACAAGAGCTTTCTTCCCGACCACCATTTCCTTCCGAATGCTCTCTGTTTAGCGCTCGACCTGCGCTGGCCTGATGCAGCAGAGCCCGGGGCCGGCTGCGCAGTTGCACGGCGACAAAGCGCTCTGCTTGGTGTTCGTCTCGTGTGTCCGAGACTCGAGAAAAAGTGGCTCGCTGTGCAGCTGGCCGTCGCACTGGGCTAGGCATCTGGGTGGATGCTTGCGTACCTAGCACGGTAGCAGGTTTGCAGACGTGCACCGGGCCACGACTCTTCATTTCATCGTGGGCATGGCAGCGGCGGACGCACTCGGCGGACTGCAACCTGCGCCAGCGTCGTCGCCTTGGCGCCATTGTCAGCGCAGGCACGGCGACTGCAGCGCCAGGGCATGCGGCGGAACATGGACGGTTGCTCAGCGTTGCTCAGCATGGCCAAGAAACAGCTACTCGTGAAAGTCACGGCCCAGCAGCTCCAGCAGCTCCAACAGCCCAAACTTCCTCATGCTGCCGCGCATCCCGTCTTGTCGGCCTCAGCAGCTCCTGGTAACGCACAGGGCTGGGCCATTTGACACAGGCCGTGATTGGCTCCACTTGGTGTCTCCATTCTCCTCCAAGCCGATGCCGAGCCTTGGCTCACTGTAGAGGCCAAGCCCAAGACCTCTCCCAAGTCCTTGAGGGCGCAATTCCTATGTAACAAGAGTCTTGCCTCTCCTGAGGTAAACTTTGGCCCTTTGCTATAACATGCTCCCGGCCTCATCGACTGAGCAAGTCCTTACGGCGAGCATCCTGCCGCGAATGAACGTTAAAACGTAGCCTAAGCACCGATTCGCTGGCAATGGAACCCCAGCACCCGCCGACGCCACTTTCGGCTGCACACACACACCACAGCCAACCGCCCCAGCAGCACGAGCACGGCGAGAAGGACAATGTCTGCTTGCAGCAGCAGAGCGCTCGCGCACAGCGTAGCAGCAAGACGTCCAGCAACAGCCGCGCCCATGATTCCGTCATCTCCCAGCCTTTCTCTCCCAAGCAGTCCTACCCCTCGAGTCCCACCAGCAGCATCTCCTCCAAGGGCGGCCAGGGAGAGCACGCGGTACCAGAAATCCAGTGCACCCCAACGGTGAACCAAAGTCGACGTGTCCGACCACCCCCACAAGCCCACCTGGACCCGGAGAAGCATGGCTATGCACCGTCGCAAGGACATCGATCGTCCCATTACTCGGCCACTGTCCCGGGGGCGCACGACGTTGTCTACGACCAGACCGAGTATCGTGAGAAGGAACCTGAAGAGAAGGCATGGCAGCTACTCGTAAGCAAACCTACGGCGAGTGTCTCTTCATCCTCCAGCTAACATGCTCCCAGTTCTTCCTCTCTGGCCCCTGTGCGCTGCTCTCCATCGTCATCACGCTCTGGACCATTGTCGCACTCTTCATCTCGCTTTTCCTCGCGCCCTTCAGACTATGCACGGCGCAGCCATCACTCTCGACTCAACTCACCACATTCCTCGCACCAGCCCTGAACCTTCAACTGCACCTCGTCTACTCACACAACTCATCTCAGGACTACAGCGCACCGATGCTAGTAGTCATTCACCTATTCTCCCCTCTTATCGCGCTAGGCGTTGCGATAGCGGCATGGACCGCTGCCGCGTTCTGGTTCTTTTCGTCAATACTCGGAGACCCAGGAGGTCACGACGGCCACAACGACGGCAAGGAAAGCATTTTGGGTGTTCGCAACTGGTGGGAGCGATGGCTATCAAGGGGACTGCGATGAGCATGCAATAAACGTAACGGGGACAGTGTTTTCATGTGGCTACGACTTTGATTTTTTTTGATTGATTTTTTTGGATAGCTTCTTCGCTACGGCGAAAGCACCTTTACAGCGGCATTTTGCACGGCGTTCTTTTGGGCCCAGCTACGACTGGTACTGCTGTTCTGGAAACGACAGCACGGCGTTTTCAATCTATGTAGGAGGACGGATTTGGACATTGGCATGCGCGACTCTATGATATACCCCATTTCATTCGAATGCCTACAAATTCCACCACCCAACTGTACTGCCCCATGTGACATCCACCCCTATTCACCCACACGTGCTCTTACTCCCAAGCCATCTATTCATACACGCTCCAAACCTAATTCCCCCCCCCCTTTGCACATGACCGCGCCTCTCTCTCCCAAATAAACTTTCCCCCACCACAGCTCCGCCAATCTTTCACCAAATGAGCGCCAGCGAACCCCCAAGACGCGGCGGTCAACGAAGTACGTGACGCAAGCGAAGGCGCCGGTCCGATTGACCAAGCGCCGCCAATCCCCGCCCAGTTCCGCTGGAGCTGCGAGGCCCCCGCTCTAGGCGCAGAGACTGTCCATCAGGCTTGGGGACGGAAGCTTTTTTTTTTTTACGTGGGTGGAGGGGTGTGTGTGTGTGTGTGTGTGTGCGGAGGAATGGGATTTACTTGGTGGAGAAGATGGATAGTAATGCCATCAGCGTATCACGGCGCGGCGGATGATGGCCATGTTGGGGACTGGGATGCGATGTTGAGCCTGTTTTCTCTACCTGATTCTTTTCTACTTGGTCATCGTAGTATGAAGCTACTCTGTTCACACACAACCTGAATTCACATGCCGGATGCCCACGAACCAGCCATGATCACGATCTGGCATACCCACCTGAGCCCCGCGTGCTACCCACCGAGCCCAACCAACTATCACGTACTGCGTATCTTGCACGGGGGACAAGACCGTTCGAGCGGTAGGCTTGGATTATCGCCGGCGGCTGAGGCTAGCCATGTGATGTGTCGGCCGCATGTCAGGTACCAGCGTGCTGGGAGCCCAAGACGGCCAAGTCGGCCAAGTCGGCGAGGAACATTGGAGTTTGGCGATCACAGTGACGGGAGTATGTGATTGCTGAGGGAGAAGGTATTACTCCAGCGCCTAATGTGGTTCATAACTCGTGGAGAAACGGTACGTGGTAGTGTTTGACGATGGGTACTGTTATCCCGATGAAATTGTGATGTGCTACATTGAACGTGGATATGACGTGGGAATGGGGTGTTGTTTGACTCGGAGGAATTGCCGGAGTCGATTGTTCTTGTGTGACACAAGGCTGTGGGTGAGGCACGAGTGGCTGAGAGAGATGTGAGTTCATTATCAGTCATGCGCGACCATTGCGATGGATATGCACGTTAATTTAAAAGAAGGCTGGTGTAGCAATACACGGAGTTGAAAAACATACAACCGATAAACAGAAATCTAATCATGACGCTTCAAGGACGTAAAGGAAAATGCGCTGCTTCAGAACGCAATCATATGGAATAACAGTTTGCTATCCCAAACGAAATAACGCAAGGAAAAATCATATAGATAGCCATGATTTGTGTCAATACTCTTCATGTAGCTACTACTTTGTCGTAAGTTTCTTATACCCAAGCACTGCGACGATATGCAATACCACCCCGGTTGTGGGCGTCGGTATATTGGGACCGTGCTTTGGGACAAGATGCTGGGAAGTGTCATAAACTGCGTAAGCTCGGGTGCGGTTCTTCCTCCACGATGCGAATTGTACTCTTCAACTTCTTTTGCGTCCGTACTCGCGTGAGTTCCCTCAACAAGCAATTCTTGAGGCATTGCTCCACGAGGGAGGGGTCACTTTCCATAAACTCTTCGTAGAGCGTGAGACGCGAACTCGCTGTTCGCATGCAGCTACGAGTGGTTCCAATCTGTTTTTGGAAGACATGGTCAAGGAAGGCGTATGAATCGTCAAAAGTCTTGTAACAGCTATTGCAAGCGAAAGTAGCCTTGTCGTCGGTGGCGTTGTAGTCCCGTGCAACATGTGATGTGAATAGTATGCAGCGGTAATCAGGCAGTCCAGAGTGTGCAGTGACGGAAATGCACGCATCGCAGTGAGGGCATAGCTCTCGGTCGTCATGGCGATTGTTCGGTCGTGCCTTTTTTGTGCGAAGATTACTATATCTCGATGTCTTGAGATCGTTCTTCAATTCGTTGGCAAAAGGACAGTACTCCACTTTAAATCGTGGAGGTGGAAGCATGGGCACAAACTCTCGGGTCTCAAAACGCGCCATTTGGTCCCGCAGCGCAGTCAGGCAAGTCCGTCGTATGCTTTTAGCTGTCGTAATGATTTCGTCGTAAGGTATTGATGCTCGTCCTGAGTGGAGCACACTGTCGTAGAGTGGTTGTCTGACTTCATATTGCAGGCGAAGAAGTTGTGAAGATAGAGTAGTATGGCAAGTTGCTGTTTACCATTAGAATCTCTCTTTCTGATTCGTTTCTCCACACCTACTGTCACCCTGCTCAAACCGTGTGCCGAACTGTTCCTTGCCAGTTTCCATGACTCGTTGCACCTGGCGTCCCAAGCTCAACACTTTTCCAAGAGCGTCATCCTGATGCTTTGTGCTTAGACAGGCCCACGCAGTACGCTTGCGTCGATTTCGTGCTTGCCATTGCTCATAGGCCTCGCTGGCATTTTGAAATTCGCGGTCAATGTCCCACAGTGTGAGGAAGGCGTGTTGTGCTTTTTCCCACGTCAGAGCCATGATTGTATAATAATAAACAATAAACAGAAGTAGTCTCTGGGGTATAGGTATGAATGAAGATGAGTGGGAAGGGAAAAATATTAAACGAGTGGCGAAGGGGCAGAAGTGTTTGTTTTGAAGCTTCAGTACGGCAACACGACAATGCCAAATTAAGGTGGCTATTCCCAATTAGTAGCTACGCATATGCCAGAAGTTGGTGAAGCTGCAGAAAGTTGGACGCAATGGTGCCGGACCCAGGTGTCAAACAGCGGGAGGTGCGTTGGCTTTACATATCGCGTCATGCTCCTGCAGGAACGGCGGCTTGGGAGCTGAAGCGGGCGAAATGAGCAGAAAATAAACAATCGTGTTTGTGGCGCGCTGGGTTGTATTGGTGGAGGGGCGTGCAAGGGCCGCATAACAGAGCGGCCTCGTGCATACTCTTCTGACGAGCCTTCATAGCTACGCGTAGCAGAATAAGAAGGAAGATGCTAGTAAGCTGCTATGCTGTAGGTGTCCATAATTCAAATCCTATGATACGAAATGAGGTTGCGACTTTGCGACGAAATTACAGGGGACGGAGAACGAGGTAGTCCCGAGGCTGGACGATCGGTCCCAAAAAAGAGTGACGCGTGCACAGACGTTGCTCTTTCGGGTCGTTCGGTAGGCCCTGGATGATTCGTGGCACGATACGACTCCAGCAGACGCGCTCGCATTGACATTTGCCTCGTGAACCTCTTGCTGATCATTCATGCAATAATTCCGGCGCCCCGGTATTGTCGGATATCTATCGTGTTGACACCTTTCTACCAGGATGACGGATACCTAGGCGTGCTGGGTAGTCCCCACGTTGAGGGGGAGGGGAACGCATGGTCGTTGCCCCGCCATTGAGCTTCGAGCTTTGCTCATGCGAGCTGGATCTTTGCATCCACGTCAACCCAGACCGAGACTCAATTTCGCTCTATTTCGTAAACATGTCCCACAGCCACTCCCATGACGGCGCGTCGCATGCGCACTCAGGCGCTGCCGCGGACCATGGACATACCCATGAGATCCTAGACGGTCCGGGTAGCTTCCTCGGGCGCGAGATGCCAATCATAGAAGGCAGAGACTGGGAAGATAGAGCGTTTACTATAGGCATTGGAGGGTAAGCGGCACTTGCTCAATCATCGTGCTCCTTGTTCGTGTGAATGCATGATAGAAGTCACCAGTATTGTCAAATCGAGCACAGCGGAGTGCTGACTATTCCAGACCTGTCGGCTCCGGGAAGACAGCCCTCATGCTTGCGCTCTGCAAACGCCTTCGAACTCGCTACTCGATAGCGGCTGTTACAAACGATATCTTCACGCGAGAAGACTGCGAATTCCTTACCAAAAACAATGCTTTGCCTGCGTGAGCCTCATCCATAGCCACATGCTCATACAGAAGAAACTCATATCTTGGTGACAGTGAGCGCATCGTAGCTGTCGAGACTGGAGGCTGCCCACACGCGGCCGTCCGCGAAGATATCTCCGTGAACCTGCTGACGCTTACGAAACTACACCACAAGTTCAATACCGACCTCCTCCTCATCGAATCTGGTGGCGACAATCTCGCTGCAAATTACTCCCGCGAACTTGCCGACTTCATCATCTATGTCATCGACGTGTCTGGCGGAGACAAGATCCCCAGAAAGGGTGGGCCAGGCATCACACAGTCCGACTTGTTGATTGTGAACAAGATTGACTTGGCCGAGGCTGTGGGTGCAGACCTGAATGTCATGGACAGGGATAGTCGGAGGATGCGTGAAGGTGGACCGACAATCTTTGCAGTCGTCAAGAGAGACCAGGGGCTGGACGCCATTGTGGATTTAATTCTATCCGCATGGCAAGCCTCAGGGGCGTCGCAGGCGAGGAAAGGGAAATTCGAGCCGACACTGATGGACGAAAATGAGGAGGGAAAGGAGAGGAGTTACAGTATGTCTTGAGAGAGAACACGCATCGGATTCCAAGGTTGCGCTGATTGGACAACTGGAGTGGATGCTTGACCCACAAACTGGGTCTGCATTCCATAAGGTGCATTAGAAGGACTCAATACGCTCCCAAAGTAGCATTTTTATCTCTAATGACATTATTGCCCCTCATATACGGTCAAAATATACGAGTTTGACTGCGTGTGTCCTTCCTTTCATAGTCGCAAGCCACTGGGTTGCATCACTGAGCAACAATAGCGCTGACAGACTCGTTCACACACACACACACACACTAAATCACATGACATTACAACAATTTCCTATATTCTAATTAGGTTAGCTTTCATGCTTTCTCAGGTTTGTAGTTCCATATAAAGTGGCTACAACTCGAGGTGTGGTGTTGTGCATGACGGTGCACTGGGCTGCATCTCACTCGCCGTTTGCCTTTCACCTGACTTTATTGACGCTCAGAGAGACTTGGCAACTTTCCAACTAGAAATGTGAATATTTGCATAGATTGCAGTATTTATTGGTAGTGAATTGCATGACAAGGGGCAGTGGTAATGACTATGTAGGACGCTCCTAAAACGTAGATGTACTAAACAAGTGTAGGACAATTGGGATGGGAAGCGCCTGTACATGGAGAAATGCATAGGTGAAAATACGTTTTAAATCAAGGGTTCTTGTCTCGGTGGTAGCAACTGTTGCCATCCTATACACCAGTGCAAGAAGTACCGTGATTACCTAGTTCGAATTGACGTGTTATGGACTGTGTGCGCTGACACGTGCCGTGCGTATTGTATGTAGCCAATATATAAGTAGAATGTTATGGTCGATATAATCTGATGGTTGTACTTGACATTCGTCGTCAGCGTTAGTCGGGTACAATCACCACTACCTAGCAGATGACCGCATACCTGAGGCGCAATGTAGACACTTGGCTGCGAAGAGTCTGGTGAATTTGCCTCTCTGCTCACTGCCCTCTAAAATCTCAAGGGTTTCCGGAACTTTTCGGAACACATTTAAAAGGGTTGCCTGAGGCCTCCTGCATTTGTATACCCAATATACCCAGGCTGGATTGGGGTGAATGCATCTTGCCAAGGCGCTAACAGTAGGTACCACCAATTTCCACAACCAGCCTCCCTCATGGTGCCGAAGACGAAATCTAAAACAAATCCGACGGCGTTGGGCACGTGGATCAAGGAAAAATGGTGCTGCTGCATACATTAGCCGCCGCCACCCACCTCACCTTCGCCAATCTGGAATAAACGTCCACTTGCCATCCATAATGCACCTTCTCACACAGCTCTGCGGCGTCCCGCAGCAACACCAGGACCCACACATCTTGCGAAAAGTAGCGACAATGACTACGGGTGGATGCATATCGCGGCAACTTCCGATATAATGTCACACGAACCCGATCGCGCGGCCGACCCGCATAGGAAATGCACACGCACGTAAACTCAGACTGTTGTCCTGCTGTGTCCATTTCTTTCTTGCGTTTTGCTAGGATCTCAGTGAGCCTGATTAACGGATGATTACGGCTGGGAGCCAAAGAGTACTAGGTTAGTGTTTCTTCTATATATGACCTACACATAGAACGCCATAGGTTGGACATAGAGTATTCTTAATTGCTGGAGTATCAGATGAGAAAGAGCTTGAAAATTATATGGCTACTCGTAGCAGTGTACGCAAGCGTTTGACTCTGGTCGAAACCGCACAGCTGCCAAGCTGGTCATGTACGGCTGAAGGCGCCATAGTCATGGTCGACAAACAAATTTTCGCATAACTTAGCTGCTACAAACCCGGTGTCTGACTTCTTTCAGCGTTGCTTGGCCGCCATTATCGCGAACTGGCGTTGACCTTACGTAGCTTTCCGCGTGGCTCTCAGGAGGCTGTGGAACACCAGCAAATACTATGGTCCTAAGTCCGCGATCCGACCCGATGTAGAGTATACGCAAGGATGCCGTACAACCTTTAGGTTCGTCCCGAATGACCGCTAACGCGCGCTATTGTATTGTATCGGGAAACTGCAGCTCGTTCATAATCAAGGGCCTCTTGACCGGACAGGACGTGCTTTAACATCGCCCCCTTACTTCTTACTCCATCCGTGGTACTGGATAGGTCTCAGTGCGCTGGTAAACGCAAACGATCCGCGCTTTTGGGTGGGCGATGCGGCGGACTTTGCTGTTTTACTGCTCTTGCTATATCGAAGAAGAACGCAGCTGCAGTGGGCGGAGCTGGAATATTGACCCCTACTTGAAAGGAGAATTTATCCGAAAATCTGCGCACTTGACCGGGAGCTTGAGCGAAGAGCAAAGATTATTCAACAGGGTCAAGACTAGCCTAAGATGTCTTCCCAGTCACCTCTCCTGGATTCTCAGACTGCTAAACGTCGGCGATTGCAAGAGCGACGACGGACACTACAGACGATTAGTGAGCTTTCAACGACCGAGACTATGCCGGCAGACTTCAGGGCCGCGATTACAGTTGCACAAATTGCCGTTACGGGTCGAGCGAGCATTCCATCTCATGAAATAAAGACACCCAATTTCAGCAAGAGACGAAGTTTGCCAAAATACTGCATAAACCCTGACTGTACTCAGACACAGTCGCAGCCGGGAATGCCTTTAAAATACGTGCAAGCTCCACAACACACGTCTTCTAAACACAGAGTTCAACCGAATGCTTCACTAGAATATGAAGCAGGCTGGAACGCGAGGAGAGAACGCGCCAGAATGCAAGCTGAACAAGCACTCTCAGGGACCAACATGCGAAGACAGTCCTCAAACTCAGCCCTACAACTAAGAAGATCTTCGACACTACCGCTCGTTTCGGCATTCCCTGTGAATAAGTCAAGCCACCCCCATCTCAGATCTCACCATAGCCAGCAGCATCCGCTACGAAACAGCCAATCTATGCTCACTATATCATCCCAATCTGAGCCACGTTTCAGTTCGTCGGGCTCTCCGAGATCTCCTAGGCCGTCCGATTTTGATGTCGATTCCTCAGAGCGCACAAGCACAGATTCCAGCTCCTTCCACTCGAGTCTTGAAAGCGCGATTCGGGGACCGAGGTCAAGTGCTTCGAACCAGCCCTTTACGCTATTGGGTGTGCCTCGGCTTCCGGTGGACGGTGCGCAATCTATGCAGCCATACCACACGGCACTCACTTCGCACTATCATAATGGATATCCGTATCAGCGGCCGGGCCCAATGTACACGATGGCACCGGCCGAAATGGCGACATCATCCATGCCGTTTCTACGCCTTGAACATGCGGGTAGGCGGGAGTCGGGCCAGGTAGGTGCTTTTACGCCCCATAACTATAGTTATAATCAGAGCCGGGGAGTGCGGCCGCTGTCTGTGTCAGCGCGTTCGACGTCGGAACTCGAAACACAATTGTTAAGATCGTCACTTCGTTCTCAGCTATCGCGGCACTCGACTCAAAGACTACCGCTGTGTCCTTCTCGCGCTCTGTCTAATAGCCGTCACTCACGATCCCACTCGCGCTCTAGTCTTAAAAGTCTCCACCAAGCTAGTCGAAATGCGCACTCTGTGACATTCGACCAAGCACCGTCACCCTATGCTCTGATACCTCCCTTGAAGCGCACTCTTCCTGACTGCGAAAGCTTGATAAAATGGAAGGCGGAGCGCGAAGAAGCAAAGCCGGAAAATGATGCGTTGCATCGGGCGATAATGGCTGAAAGAGTGCAGCGCGCGAATGAGATGGAGCGGGAGAAAGAAAAAGAATTGCAGGCAATGGGGAAGGGAGCAGAGAAGGGAGTAAGAGTGCTCGGGAAGGGCTCGAAGAGAAAAGAGAGCAGGGGGTGTATTGGGATGTTGTTTGGATGGGGGAGATGAGAGTAATAAATAATGTCGATCAAAATGGGTTAGCGGGATGTGATAGACTGATGAGATGAATGTAGAGCGTTGTTGGTATACGTGGATATGAGATGGGCGTTTGGAGGATGTGTGCGTTTTTGATAGTGGGTAAGACGTGTTGACTTAGACTAGTATGTAATGAATAGTGATGAAACTAATCTCTCTTAATTTCGTGGCTTTTGCTTTTCGTATGCTGGACTATCTACTTCAGAAATGGACCGATATCATCTTTGGTCATAGGAGCGATACCTATCGGAAGAGACTTCGGAGTAAGGACGTTCAAGGCCCGGAAGAATCATACCTACGTGTGAGCCGAAGCGATTCTACAAGGTAGGCACGGCACTACGAGCGTGGCGGCCAATCGGAAATGCGGTGCTGCATCTTCCAGGTATGATGTGCTATGTGTGCCAGCCTGTCCGGTTTGAGGGGAGATGCTGTGCAACAGAAATCAGCATGTGAAGCAGGTCAGTTACCTGATGCTTGACGATCATTGTCGGTGTAGGCAGGACTTGGAAGACGCCCACATCATGGCATGCAAAGATATTGGCGCTGGTGAAGTGGTATCAAGGTTTGGTCATTTTCGTCACATCGCTGGGATGTTGGAGATTTGCGGGTGCACTACATGCTCATTGGTTGCAGGCGGAGGGACGGGAAAGAAGCAAGGAAATATGCTTTTTGCAAACTGCATTATCTCGAGACGAAGACGAGCGCATCGTATCCGGCAGCACATAGAGTTTGCCATGGCGGAGAGCAGTTTGGGTTGGAATGCCAGCAGCCGGAGATGGTTGACCGAGAATTGGACGGAACAAGGTTCAAGCTAAGGCAGGCCCGCGGGGAGATGCACCGCGGGCGAGGCCGGTGGCCGGGTGGCGGACGCGGTGTCGGCGGAAGTGATGGTCGATTGTGTCGAGCAGAGCAGATGAAACATGCATGCCAGCTGGAATAGTTGTTCGCATCATGGCTCGCTCCTACCTGCGCAGTGAGAGATGACGGGCGGCCGTGTGAGACAAGCGACGCCGCAGTGGGACTAGCGGCTGGCTCCCGCCTGCATTGGGAGCAGTCCTGGGCGGGACACGATGAGATGAGACGGCGTCGACATGTGGTGTCCGACATCTCACGCAGATAGGGCTGGCGGTCGACATGTGCACCGTCACTGCGCGCGGCAAGAAGAAGACAAAAGTGGGCAGGCCGGAGCCGGGACGATGTTTTTGTGGAGAAGGCAGGTCGAGCCGCCAGGCCGCAACGGGCCTAGCGCGACCCTGGGCCTCGATGGATCAATTGATGTTGGTCTGGTCCCCACGAATAACCACGCGGTGGCCGCGCGAGATAGGCGGGTTGTTCTCCTTCTCCTCAGCCTCCTCAACCCGCTCGCTCATGCCCGCCCGCCCGCTGCTTGACTGAACCCCCCGCCGCACACCGCGCCCTTGGTCTTCTCCCCTCCCCCTCCTTGTGTCGACCTTCCCCAATGCCTGATAGAGCCCCGCCTACTTCGCCGCTTGAGGGTGCCGTCACACGCCCGCTTGTCACGTCGCACACACCATTGTCCTAAGCCAAGACAGCCATGCCGGCGACAGGAGGAGGCCGTGCCGTGCATGCTCCCGCCTCGAAGCGCAACGAAAAAGCCAAAAGCGTCGAGTCGATGCTGGCGCCCCTACGTCGCGAGTCGGCCCATGCCGCCTCGAGTGCCACTCAGCAGCGCCCGGGACTCAAGGGACGCGCTTACTCGACTCCAGTCGTCCCAAAAAACCAGGCCGGTGGGTCTGCCGAAGACAATGCCTCGCTTTACTCCCAGGATGGCGAGGAGATTGCCAACGACGCCTTCTTCCAGCGCTACCACTTCCCTAATGCACAGGACGCCCCTCCTGAAGACGCCTCAGGCAGCTCTCTCGATTCTTCTTCAGACACCGAGGGGCCACTCTCGCCAACCCATATCAAGAACCGCCAACCTGCTGGCGAGCTGCTTTCTGAGCAGTCTTCGGGTGTACGTTTTTGCTGCCCCCTTCTCAATTTCCCATCTACCGAGTGCTGACGTACACAACTCCAGTCTAGCAATAACGACGCTGATGCGACACCCACCATGCTGGACATGAACATTATTGTCATTGGCGCCCCTGGCTCCGGAAAATCAGCCTTTGTGCGAAAGGCTTTGGGGCTGCCAGAAAATACCCCGCCAGTTAACTGCCTCAGGAAATGGACCATTGACGGAAGCCCATATGTTGTGCGCTTACTAGAAGTGAACATTGACCAAGTACATGTTAAGCCCGGTAACACTATCGAATGGCCCAAGACTGTGCAAGGTGTGGCAGTACCACGCGTCGACGGTGCAGTCACCCTATATGACGTTACAGTCAAAGAGAGTTTGACTGGTATCCCAGAGATGATGAGTAAGTACACAAGTACACAAGCGCTAGAAGTAGCCTGACGCGATCGTGTGTAGCTACCCTATCCAAGGCGCACGTTCCATTCGTTTTGGTCGCTTGTAAATGCGATCAACACCCTGCCCATCGCGAAGTTGATCCTTCAGCAGTTGAGCAGAAAGCAAAGTCATTCTTAGGAGACGTGCGAGTATTTCGGAGCTCTGCATCATCATCCGACACACAGCGAGACTGTCTGACATATATGACACGGGCTGTCATAGCAAGAAAACGACGTGAGTAGCCCCGATTCTGTTTCTCTCCATCGTACCAAGTTTCAGTTTGCTTCTCTCAACACCCTGTGCTGTTTGCTCGCCTCTCATATAATTTTGGTTATTAACTCCAACCTCTAGCTCGATCACAAGCATCCATAGCTCGACGAAGAGCCAACTCTTCGGCGGTCAGATCAGTTCACAAAGATATGTGGCCAAAACATGGTCGTGCGAGTTCCGAGATTTCGGTTCGCTTCCGACGCGGATCGAGTGATGGGAAAGGCCATCGCTACAAACCCAGTGATGCAAATAAAACATTTTTCAATGCAGAGGAATCGCCAGGCTATGACTCGCAAGACTCGGATGGCCAAGATTCGGATGCCGGCCAGAGTATCATATCGGTCAAACCCTCTGATGAGAATGGCTACACTTTCGACCAGCTGGTAGATCGCCTATTGGCACAGCCCATGTCAAAGAATGACACTAAATTCGTTGCCATATTCCTGTCACTGTATCGGAGATTCGGAACTCCTGGACAGTTGCTGGAAGCAATTCTGAAGCGATTCGAGTCCTTTAATAAAGAGAGGGACTTGCCAATAATCCGAACCATCGCACAGCTACGCTATCTTGCTGTCCTTCAGCAATGGGTATCCTATTACCCAGGCGACTTCGCGTACCCGACAACTCGCAGGCTCATCCGGAAATTCGCATCATCCTTGGCGATAGTTCCTGAATATTCGGTTGCGGCAAGTGAGATAATTCGTGATCTCGAATGGGTAGTCGAGGACGATGACACAGATTGGGCCTGCAGCGATCGACAGCGCGCCCAAAACGATCAGATACCAGCGTTCCACCACAACGTTCTCGAAGAGGACTCGGATGAGGGAGAATTTTCTCGGGCGTTCGGCAACGCATCTATGCTAGGCGATCGATTATCGATTGCTCAAAGTAGTGTATTAACCGGCGGATCAAGAGCCACAAATTCTACAAGTGGCTCCATGGGTTCAACTCAAACACTCCTTTCACAGGTCGAAAAGAACGAACGACTAGCCCGGCAGTTGGAGCCTAATCCTATTAAGCCAATAACGAAGGTCCAGTGGCATCAGCTCGTCACTGAAAATGAGGAAACTATCGCCAAAGAGCTGACACGAATTGATTGGATAATGTTTTCCTCTGTTCGACCACGGGACTTGGTACGCCACGTTAGCCTGAATGCAGAGGAAAAGAAAAAGTGCAAAAACCTTGAGAATGTCACTCGCATGACGGAACACTTCAACCATGTTGCCTATCTGGTGACGAATTACATCCTGATGCGTGATAAACCGAAGCACAGAGCCATGATGCTTGAGAAGTGGATGAAGATTGCGCGCCAACTGCGCAAGCTAAACAACTACAATGCTCTTGGGGCCGTCATTGCGGGTATCAAGGGATCGGCGGTGCACCGTCTCCTGGGGACACGAGACCTGGTTCCACAGACAGTGACCCATGACTTCATGAAGCTTGACATTCTGATGGGGCCTCAGAAGTCGCATTTCGCTTATCGGTTGGCTTGGGAGAACAGTTCGGGAGAACGCATTCCGTATATTCCTCTGCATCGGCGCGACCTCGTTTCTGCCTCGGAAGGAAATTCTACATTTGTCGGCGACAAGAAGAAAACCGATTCGGCTCTGGCACCGCACCCAGGTGTCAGCGTATTCCAAGGGGCCGCAGGAAGTAGAGACAGTAAGGAAGCGCCGCCCGGTGGCGTCACAGGGAAAGAGAGGATCAACTGGAGGAAGTTTGAGATCATGGGTGAGGTTATTGTGGGCGTCCAACGTGCCCAAGGCACGCCGTACCCAACGTTGCAGAAATGTGAAGAAGTGAGGAACTTGATCTTGGATGTGAAGATATCCAAGGATGAAGACGTAAGCCCGCCGAGCCGACGAGACGGTGAAGAAATGCTAACTCGTGCGCCTGCAGGAACTCTACGAGCGTAGCACTCATCTTGAAGCGCCCAACGCCGGCGAGAAGGGAAGGTTTGCCAAATGGTTCCGAGAGCGTTAGTGCTTCTCTTCTTTATACTGATACCCCGACGACTCTTCTTGTCTTCGTCTTTGTAAGAGATTAGATAAGCTAAGTGTAGCTTTGCAGCTCGACTCTCCCTACCTCACCTGCCACCATCACAAAACTACCAGGCTGCCGACAGCCCAAACCACTATGTGCGCATTTGAGCACATAGCCAGCAATGACGCACATTCCCAGCCATATACCCACAGCACATATTTACATACCTACTTTTATCTTCCAGCCGGCGTTCACGTCCTCTGTAACGGTTGCTGGCTCACACCTCACCTGCCTAGCTTTACTGCACGATACCACTTCTAGCTTTCCTTTGTACTTGTCCATGCCGGGAGGTGGACTGAAACTTGGTCTTTTGAATGTGGTTGTGTTGGGGAAAGCACGGTTGGATGGAATTACTGTCTTTAGCAGTCATAGTTAGCTTGAAGCCATTAATCAAAGCCAGAGCTTTATTAAGCTTCATGGAATTGGGCGTCCATGGACTTTCGGTGATGTGTAGACTTGATTCGGATGACAGTGGATGTTTGATCGGATGGGGACCGAAGCTGGAGGTAGTGTGGGGCTTAGTGCACGGAGTAAGCCTAATAGGACATAGCGGCGTCAGTAGTGGCCGGGTAGCCTGGCTTGCGAGGACCGAGGAGCGCCGGCAATTCATCACCTGGGCTGGCGTCGCAGATGGATGCGCTGCAATTTATTAGAAGTGTGGCGGCTGTTGAAGGATGCAACACTTCCTCGCTGTGTTCTTTGACTCTTCCTTCGTTTCTCTTTCTCTGTATCTCTATTAGTGTATCTGTATAGTACGAGAGGGTAGGATTTGGTCATGGTGTTTGGTTCGTTGCTCCTGGCCGAGTTCGCATATTCCTGGGTACCTGGGCTGACGAAGCACAACAGTTCCTGTCGCAGGAGCAATTGCGGGTGTGGGTGCCGCTGCCGCCTACATTGATGCGAAGTATCATATCAGCAAGGACATTGGTGGTATTCGAGGACAGGCAGCCAGCCAACGCGCTCTCGAGCAAACTAGTACGCACGCAATTGTCTTCGAGGCCTTGTCGGCGCAGTAACTGATGATAAACAGCTCAAGGCAGGGGACAGTCCCTCTGGTATCAATTTGAAGCCCAAGTTCGCCGTCTCCCTGCACACGAAGAAGCTATCTGGTCTCGCAATGGATCATACACCTGGGCTGAGACGTATGCCCAGTCTTGTCGCTATGGCCAGTTTATGCTCCAGAATGGCATACAGTCCGGCGACCTAGTTGCCATGTACATGATGAACCGACCTGAGTTTTTGTTTGTACACCTTGGTACTTGGTCGATTGGTGCAGCGCCTGCATGGATAAACTACAATCTGGCGGGCGATGCACTGGTGCATTGCTTGAAGGTTGCCGGATCCAAGGTGATACTGGTTGACGAGGATTCCGAGTGCAGGAAGAGAATTGAAGGTGTCAGGGAACGACTAGAGGGCGAACTCGGCATTACAATTAAGATACTGGAGCAATCTCTCAAGGGCGAGATCTCACGGATGGAGCCTAAAAGACCAGGAGATGAAATGAGAGCTGGTGCGAAGGGAAAATTCCCACTTTTCCTCTTCTATACTAGGTAAGTAATACTCAATATGGTAGCTAGAACATTTGGCTAATCTATACAGCGGCACCACCGGTCATCCAAAGGCATGCCCATTCGAAACACAAAGAGGAGGAGCGTTATCGGGTCGTGTTGGCGCAATGGGACTGAAGCCAGGACCCAATGGTGACAGATGGTATGTTTGCATGCCTCTCTACCATGGAACTGGAGGCACAACAGCCCTCGTATGCATGATCACTGGTATCACCTGCTGTATCGGCACTAAGTTCTCCACCTCTCGCTTCTGGAAGGATGTCCGTGACTCCAACTCGACCGCCATCGTCTATGTAGGAGAGACGGCTCGATATCTCATCAACAGCCCACCGAGCGACCTCGATCGTAAACATAAGGTCCGAGCTATGTTCGGAAATGGTCTCCGTCCAGATGTATGGCAGCGTTTCGTCGATCGTTTTGGCATCGAAATCGTCGGCGAGTTCTTTAATAGTACCGAAGGTGTCATGGCGCTCTTCAATGGATCCCGTGGTCCCTTCACAGCAACCTCAGTCGGACACCATGGCCTTATCGACCGGTGGCGAACACACAACCTCTATGTTCCCGTCGAATGCGATCTCGTAACCGGCGACCTCCTCCGGGACCCCAAAACCGGCTTCTGCAAACGCAAATCCTACGAAGAAGGTAGCGAGATCCTTGTGCGGATGCCCAGCGAAGATGCCTTCGTCGGCTACTGGAACAACCCCGAAGCTACCCAAAAGCGGTTCGAACGCAACGTTTTCGCCAAAGGCGACCTCTGGTACCGTACCGGTGACGCTCTCCGCCGTGACAAAGACGGCCGCTGGTTCTTCATGGACCGCCTCGGTGACACATTCCGATGGAAGAGCGAGAACGTATCGACCGCCGAAGTCGCCGAAGCCCTCGGCTCCTTCCCAACCATCCAAGAAGCAAACGTCTACGGCGTCGAAGCCCCTGGCTACGACGGCCGCGCTGGCTGCGCTGCACTCTACATCGACCCCTTGCACCGCGCTTCCTTCGACTTTAATGGTCTCCTTGCACACGCTTCGGCTAAGTTGCCCAAATACGCTGTCCCCGTTTTCCTCCGTATCCAACAGTCCCAGACTACAATGCACAACAATAAACAGAATAAAGTGCCGTTGAGGAACGATGGAATTGATCTGAGGAAACTGAGGGAGCGCGCGGACAAGGAAGCCGCGGAGGCGGGCGTGGAACCGGTTTATGACACGTTGTATTGGAATCCGGGCGCCCTTGGAGCGGGTAATGGAAGTGAGGGCAGTGGGTACGTTGTATTCAGGATAGAAGACTGGGATGCACTGAAGGCCAAGAGTGGGGCGAAGTTGTAGAGTGAAACTGACGTTTAGAGATATATGTCGTGAAGAGCGGGCTTTGTAATTGAGTAGATATTTCGAGCGATGTTATTTTCTGGTTTATTTGAGAGGGTGGTTTACTTACGCTCTGCTTGTTAATTCGGTCGTTTTCGCTGCGAGGATCTTGCTTCTAATGTTGTCTAGAAGAATTTGGCTATGTTCGATTATCAATCAACATCATCCCCTCATATTCTCCTTAGCAGTTCGAAGCACGCACAGTGCTCCATAGGCTCTAAATGTGCAATTGCTAAAGAGGGGAGAGTGTTATCCCAGCTGAGTAGCAGAAAGGCCTCACAGTTGGCATATTAAAAAAAGTCACGAATCGCACTTACTTCTTGGATAGCCAATCGTAGAAGGCAGATTGAGTCTGCTCATTCGTAGACTTCTTTGGGTGCTCGTGCCTCCTTTCTTTACTACCCAAGCGGGTACTCCACCTGCCTCATTGCATCTCTCACAACCACGCACTTGACACCTCCACCCTGATACGAACAGTTCGGCTTCCTGCGAGATCGAAGGCCCGAGAGTACTCAAAATGGCCCACGCCCTATATATACCTCGCAAGAACTACCAGGCTCCAGGACCAATTTCCGTCAGTCAAATCGGGGCAATGTCCAAACGATTACAGGCTCTACAGTCTTTTAGCGAGCGCAGGATTATGGATGTCATTGATAAGCTCGAAATCACAGGTCTCAACGATATTGCTAAAATCCCCCGGGTGGTACTGTGTGGGGATCAGTCATCGGGAAAATCCTCTGTTTTGGAGGTCATTACTGGATTTCCGCTGCCCAGCCAGAAGCCTTTGAGTCCAAGGTTTGGCACTGAAGTACGTTGGACCGTTTCAGCTATGCCAAAAAGAAAGTACGTTGACTAATTCTAGCTCATTCTTCGACGCTCACAGTCATCGACCTGTATTATTAAAATCTTCACATACGAGCTTCCATCAAATGGGGAACAAAATCCGATCCAAATTTACCAACAGTCTATTATCGATTTGGATAAACTGCGACATGCGTTGCACCGGGCAATGAAGATAATAGTTTTAGACATTATTGGGCGTATCAACTTGACGGTTTTCTCGCACAATGTTTTGTCTATTGAGATTACTAGCCCAGACCTTCCTCACTTGTAAGTTTTGATTTTGAGAATTTGATTTAAGCTAACATATGCTAGAACTTTTGTCGACCTTCCTGGCCTCATCAAAACCCCAAGCGAAACCTCCACCGAGGCCGACAAAGCGCTAGTTTCTGATCTCACCAAGCGTTATATAGCGGATCCTGGTGTAATCATAATTGCTGTTATCTCTGCTGAATACGACTATAAGGATCAAAGCGTTCTTGATCTTTGTCATGAGGCCGATGAGATGGGCTTGCGCACACTCGGCGTCATCACCAAATTCGATCTCTTACCTGACGGCGCTGAGTCAAGATGGTTAGATCTAACTCAAGACAGAGGCAGGTACTTAAAACAAAGTTGGCATATGCTCAAGATCCATCGCGACCCTCCAAAGGACATCTCATGGATACGGCGCAACATGACTAGAACTGAGTTCATGATTAAAGGTAAATATGACAGTTTATGCCTTCAGTGCACCGGCATTGAATCACTTCAAGCGCAGCTAGGCGGAACTCTGATCAATCGTTTGTTTGTCGAGGTTCCATCACTGAAGCTTCGGTTACTTGATGGATTTTATGATGTTTACATCAATTGGATGCACCTGAACGATAGGCGAACTCCCACCGACGATAGACGCCTGGCTCTTATAGAAATTAGCATGCAGTTTAGCGACATTCTGAAGTCCGCTTTAAAGGGCTCCTATGAGCTACCTTTCTTTAGCTCTGTCGATATAGAAGGTGCAGTCGACGCAGCAGAGAACAGCCGTCGTTTTCGAGCTGTTGTTCAAGATATGAATATCGGTTTCGCGAATGATATGCGGCTTTTTGGCCATAAGTTCTCCTTTAGAACTGGATCTGGAGATGGCCAGGGACTCGCCGACCAGGACCTTCATGCTTCAAGTAACCAAAACCAGGTTATGGACAATGACAGATTAGTTTTGCTGCCGACCCCGATAACAAAGACGCGCAAGGAAGCCATCCAATGGGTTAAAAAGACCCTTGAGCGTTTCCGAGGTTATGAACTTCCTGGGACCGTCCAACCTCTGTTGATCTCATATCTTTTCTGGGAACAATCTGAGCCATGGGAACAACTCGCAGTACGACATGTCCAGAGAGTTTTCGGCGCATGCAAAAAGTTCATTCAACTAGTTGTTGAGAGTATAGTACCACGAGAGTATCAGGCTAACGTCAACTCGATCAGAGTTGATGCAGTGCTTACATCGTTCCAAAATAACGCCAAAGAAGAGCTATGTAAAATAATAGAGGATAAGAAGCGCCAAACCTGCACCTACAGTCACCATTTCACCACGGCAGTCCAGTTATCTCGAAAACACAAGTATCGGAAGTTAAACCGAGATGTGTTTAACAAGGCCATGAAAACGACTGGCCCAACCCAGGATCGAAGCAGCGGTGAAAATGAGAACGCCCAAGTGCCGGTTGACCCCGGCCTTATAGAAAAGGCTTTAGAAAGTGCAGTCGACCAAGACATGGATGACTGCCCTAGTGAAGAAGCCCTCGATACAATGTGTGCGTATTACGAGGTGAGTTATCCTACCACATACGCATTGGTTTTGGTTCACAAAATCTTATAGGAAGAGATGAGATACTTCGTGAGCGTTGTGACGAAAATGGTGATCGAGCGGCACCTAATCGAGCCTCTTCCTGGGGGTATTCTGTCACCTGTTATTATCGGCAAAATGACGGGCCAAGAAATTGAATCTATTGTTGAAGATCCACCGGAGCTCAGGCAGGAGCTACTGTCCGTTGACACGAAGAAAAAAGCGATTGAAAAATGCTTGGAAATTCTCGATGAGGTCCTGCGTAACCCTTTCCCTGAGGTGACTTGATGTTTATGGATAGTCGCTGTTACAGAGAAACAGGGACACGTAAGAGTGGATTACCAACAGCTTAGCGGTCACACCAGGTGTACTATTCGAGATTCCTAGTCGCCTTACGACATGCATAGATGATGGGACCAGGCGTGACCCCGCCTGCATGCTTTGAGTTCCGCTCTATTGGAGAGTCGACAATTCATTCTGTCACTCTAGGAGCATGCTGGGGCGTTTTGTTCATCAGATTTATATTAGCAAAGGCTAATTTAACTTCGTGGTAATGCAAGTTAAAAGAAGCTGCTTTCATAAATCCCATCCCTGATGCAATTATTGCACCTTTCCTCTAGCATCTACCCCCCATATCTCCTCCACGACCTCTTTCCTATACGCATAATAGAAGTCATGTAAATTGACCGTTGGGTCAATATGACTGGGAACCATCTCCACTCTATCTCCCACATATAATTTTCGGCCCTCGTCGCCATCCTCCCACTCCAAACTTCCATGCTCATCTCCCAAAACCCCATATCGATACCCCGGGGTTTTGCATTCTGCTAGCCCGCTATCCGTTGTCAAGCTCTTCAGCCCAGCGTCGATAGTTATGATCCTCGGCCCTTGAACAGACAGCACAGTCGAGAGAATAGTCAAGCTGTTTGAGTACGTCGTTCCAATCGCGGCGCGATAATCTGTATCCATGAACAGAAAGGAGCCAGGCTGAACTTCCGTGACGCCCGAAACCCCAGCACAAAACTCCGCCGTACCAGTTCCACCCGTAGTCACGACATCGATCTGATGCCCGTCTTTCCGAAGTGCATTGGCAGTCTCTGTGAGTACGCGCATCGACTCGAGGCATTTACTCTTGCGTTCCTCGAAGCTATGCACATGCTGGAGATGACCTTCATACCCCTGCACACCAATCAATCGCAGATGCTTAAGATCTACGATGCAACGCGCAAGCTTGAGCGCAGGCTCACCAGGCTGAACGCCCGTCCGATGTAATCCGACATCGAGATCAATCAAGACTGCAATCTGCTCCCCAACACCAACCCCGCTCTCCCCTATCGCCTTGTCAATCGCCTTTGCGCCGACCTCACTATCAACCACGATCCTAATGCGCTTGTACTTTGAGAATAAAGCTGCTAATCGCCGCACCTTGGGGGCACCGATGATTTCGCACGTGATGAGCAGATCGTCGAAACCTTTGCTACACATGACTTCCGCTTCGCTGAGTTTGGCGACACATCCACCTTTTGCGCCAGCGGCTACTAGGCGTTTGGCTAGAGCGGCGGATTTGGTGGTTTTGAGATGTGGGCGGATGGACACGCCGGTTGGAAGGAGGCGATCCATGAGTTTCTTGATGTTTGCTTCCATCAAGTCGAGGTCGACGATCATGGACGGCGTGTCTAGAGAGTCAAGACGATCGCCGATTTTGGGCTCGTAGGACATCCTGATGGCGTGGGGTGGTGTTATTTTGCTAGTCGAGTAGAATGCAAGGTTATATGTCAGACGTGGGGGACGTTGATGGGGGAAGTTAAATGTAACTGAGAGCCGAGAACTTTTCAAAAGAAGCGGGGGTATACTAGCGGGGCTTCGAAGCTTACTCTTTGGAAGTCTAATGGCACAGGCCATGGAGGTTTAATAGAAGTCCTAGTGATAGACATTGACAAGTGGGATGCCGATCTTACGGAGCGGGCCCAATAAGGCAAGCCGAATCTACAACCGTTTATGTTCCCTGCTCTGCACTGCAAAAAGGTAAGGTCTTGAAACTTATAATCTGAGAAGGGTGAAGGCTATTATGATAGCCACATGTGTACTGATTAAATAATTACTATTACATAGGTGTATGTATGGACGCCATCTGCCCCTGACCAGCCATCAAATAACGTAGCAATTCCCGCCTCTAGAATGTGAACGTCATTAATGCAGGATTCAACACAATCGGAAGGAGAATGTGGCTTGACCAGACAATACTCATCGGGAAGATAGCGACGAAATCCGTGATCCGCCATCCATACGGGACAAAGCTGCCTAGACTCAGAGCAATCATCGCAGCCACGCTCAGAGCACTAATCGCAAAGCTGAACTTGAATCGCTTCAACACCCTCGGGACTTCGATGAAGAAGTTACTGAACTCTGCTTCCTTGGCCGTCGCCCCCCATTGCATGTTATACTCGAACATATGCGCAAGTAATGCAGCCGAGACGTGCAGCGAGAGGCCGCCCAAGAAAATGGCAAGCATGATGATCCATTTGAAGTTTTCGAACAGAGAGGAGAAGAAGGTATGCGTTCCAAGCCTGTAGCGTAGGATAGCGAGAGAAATGTTGCCGAGACCTGCGAATACAACCACTAGAGCGAACCTGTTAAACGATTAGTAGGTAATTTTAGCAAAGACCCGTGTGATGTGGACATACCAAACTCTCCAGCTGTCAATGTAGTACTTGTCCAGATATCCGTTGTACCAGCCGATCGCAAAATAGTTCGCCGTTGTCATAATCCAAGCCGAGCCAATGGCGTAGTAAGTTCCAATATACGACAGAATCGTAATCTTGCTTGTCAAGCGAATATTGGAGAACAAGAACTTGCGGAAAAGTGGCGTAAACGGACCTTTGACAAACCAAAACCTGATGGGGTGGAAGAGCAACTCATTGCAGCCATACGCATACTTCTCCCAACGGGCAAGCTCGTCGTACACGGTGAGAGAAACGCCTTCTTTGAAGCCATCACCTGCCCAAGTTGCGAGACGAATAATATATCCATTTACCTGAAGGCGGAGGGACATGTCGAAATCCTCGGAGACATGGGATTCAGACCAGAACTTCTCGTAGCCGTCCTCATCAAAGTAGGAAATCTGTTGAATGGCAGACCAGCGAAGAATGGCGTTGTGACCAACAAAGGGCGCAACATCTCCGTTTGAGACAGTATATGAGATGGCTGTATAGATGAGATTGGTAAAGAACGTAATACTACAGCATGTCAGTTCAGATGCTCCAAATAGGAATACGAGGAACTTACCCATTTTCAAAGTATGTATGCACCACCTGCATCACACCGGAGGAGAATTGCATGATGCCTACTTCTGGGCTTTGTACCATCTCACTCGCAGCGTCAAGGAGGCAGTCAGCTGGGACTCGTGTGTCAGAGTCGATCAGGAGAATGTAATCGCCAACGCGAATATTTCCATCCGCCCATGCTCGTCCATTTTCCTCGAGTACTTCTTTTAGGCACCTATCGTACTCTCTGGCTTCGTCATTTGAGGTCCAGTTTTCGTCTCGCTCGACCAGAGCTAGCCTGTCTTCAACATTGTTACTCAGCATTAGTCCGTAGTTCATGTTGCTCGCTTTCTTAAACTTTCCCCTTCGCAGGAAGCCATCTTCCCCATGTTTTGGTCGCGCTGTCCAGCCTATGCCATGATCGTGGTAGAAATTGATGCGGGCTTGTCGCTCCTCTTCGTCTATAAGCTGCATGCCGTCATCATTGATAAATATGTTTGCCGATCCACCTTGAAGCTCATATGTCGAGATGGCTTGTTTGATAGACCTTACTGTGGGTGCTACCACAGACGAGAGACCTTCCTTGTAGACTGGACATTGGACCGTGATATGAGGAAGCGTTCCATTGATTCGTTGAGGAAGGGTGGCAGAGTAATATTTTGAGTTGATCTGCATCTGTCGTATTGGACCAAAACATTGCGCTATATTGGTTACAATGACCTGGCAGAAGAACTAATCATTTGTTAGCTAGAGCGACTCGGTGTGACGGATGGGGCTTACCAAGGAAAAGAATATCAGCACTGGGGTCATAGCGAGAAATGCCAGTCTCACCCAGCCTTTATCCACTAGCAGCTGAAATGCGAGTTGCTTGTATCCTAGAGCTAACATCGTCATGATTAGCATTATCGTGAAGGCGACCTGTACAGAGTTGAAAATATGAGTCGGTCGGTCCTCAGGCTTCGCTTCTCCCGTCTCTATATCAATCTCGCTTGAAATGGCAGCGGCTGTTTTCTCCGCATCTGATGCTGGTTCTGTATCTGCAGATTCACCTGCCTTCCACACCAAATTCATCAGCTCATCTTCGATAGCAGTAGCTCGCTCCACGACTTTGGTCGGGTCGTCATCCCATACGACGAGGAGCGATTCGGCGGCTAGAAAGGCGGCACATTGATTTTTGCGAGCCTTCGGAAGATCGTCGACGCATGGCAGGACTTGTACGCGGAGGCCATGTCCTAAAGGGACATCCGTTGCTCCCGGAGACCATTCAATAAATGTCCGAATAACACGAGAGTTGACCGTCAAGGCAACCTGAAGTGATTAGAGTGACACAAATAAGATTTTGAGTCGAAAATACATACCTGGAGATTAAGCCGCGAACAGCAATCTGCAAGTGATGACTCTGCCAATGCTGGTGGGCAGGTCGTATAGATTCCGCGAGATTTTCGCAATAGAACACCTTCAATGTTTCCGCTCGCATCATTGAGCCATAGTCTTCCTATGATTTCTGTGAGTTTCGAATAAGCATTATATTTGGGTTAGAATTACTCACTGCACTGCTGCTGAAATAAGTGGTTTACCATTGCCTCATACTTCAGTTCACTTAAAACGGAAGAACGTAACGATGTGAGTGAGTTTCTTCTCGAGGTTCTGACAGACGTTATGTTGCTTGCCTGGGGAGAAGAACCCCCGGCAGCCCATGGAGACTGCGGGAGAGGCAATTGCTCCTCAGCTTGGGAAGCTTTGTTACGCCCAAATCCGAATCGCTTTATTCCGTCGCCTGTACTTTGTTCCTCCTTGCCAGGTGCTTCAGATTTCTCACTCTGTTTCCTTTTGAACAGACCCATGATGGATATTCTGATCGTAAATTTACCAGAACATATGCAAAGATAATATATAAGAAATATTAAACCATATAATGTAGTTAATGTTCTGTCTTTGAAGAGACAGGAGTAGGGTGACGAGATTCAAAAGCTTAGTATATGAAGGAGACAGTGCTCTATTTGCGAACCGGGCATTTCCTAGCCGCTCGGATGATATCCATGCAGAATTCCACGCGACAAAGTATCGGCTATCAGTACCGATACGAGGAGTGGTATGTCCACTTGAATATGCCGCCAGGCTGAGACCCACTGGCCATGCTTGTAGACAGTTCGACAGCAGACAGACGGGACAGTACCTAGAACCGGGTTCAAGCTTATCTCAAAGTCCGAGCCACGCTGGCTCTCATTGTTAGAAGTGCTTGTGGAAAGGCGTAGCCTTGCTTGCGGTAGGATTGCCAAGATGTGAAGCCTTTTTATGACTATAGCTACATGACATCCATGGAGAGATCCAAGGGAAGCCTAGGCCGTCTCAACCCCATTTGAACGGGGCTGATACCCGATCTAGACCTATGGCCTATGCACTCTGCATCCCACGATATGGCTAGACGTGTTTGGGCGAGAACTTCGCAATCAGGCCCATGTCTTTGTAAATACGAGACCCAGTAGGAGAAAACTACCAGAGCCTCGCGCATATACGCGTAATCAACAGCTCCGATGGACACCAGGCTGATAGTTTCAGCTCGCGGCAGGCCAAGCATTGCCAATGTATAGGACCAACCGATCGGATTTTGCATGTTATTTGGCGCAGAAAACAGTGACCTTGCAGGATAGAAGCCTTGGCTAAGCGACTGTGATTTACTGTGTACGAAAAGGAGACTGAGTAGTAATCATGTGCCGAAGAAGGATCGAAAAAGTGCCGCTTCCTGGGGAATGCGTGTTGATAGTGATCCTCGGAGCCTCCGACATATAACATGCCTACTATGGACATAGTAAATGCACTTAAGGTTTATCTATTGCCGAAGATACGAACACCCTGTACGTGCAAGGGATGAAAAATGAAAACCCCAGTGTTCTAGAAAGTTTATGGTCCCGTGCGCCGGATCAATGTACCGCGTATTCCTGCAAAGAAAAACTTGCCGATCACAGTCAGAGAAGATACGGTTGGCGAGTAAAGTGCTAGCTCCTATTCCTACATGTGGCATAGACAAGGTTTCAAGAGACCCAGTCGTATCTGTACCTTGTCGTTGCAGTCACGGCTCGCCAAGCTAAGCAATACGCATACTAACACTAGTGCGCTCCGTTGGGAAGGTTTACACCAGATACTGTGCTGTTGTCTTCTAGCCTTATCAAAATTACAAAGTTCGGGCCGTGTTGACTTATGACCTGATGTTCGTTACACGGGTCTCTGCCACATTGCAATACAGGTAACTTGGTGTGCACACGCTGGGCTGCACCGAGGGTACCGGCGTAGGACGTCTATCGAATTTGCATAACGTTGTACATAGCACTCCAACCAGTGTTGTGGAATTGTCAACACCGCAAAAGTATAGCGGCACATGGATGCCTTGTCGAACCCCAGGACGGGGAGTGGTGCACATGTCGGCAGTATGACGCCTTCGGAGCGTTACTGTGCGGCCGTTGTACAAAGCAGAGACCAATCTTACGATCAAAAATATACAGGGATGGTTGTGATATGGCGATGAATGTCAAGGGGCTGCGGCCCGGCAAACGTGTGGTGCCGAGGTTCTCGAACCATAAGATCCTCTTTTACCATATTGCGTGCGTTGATACGAACTGATGGCCAACTATCGAGTAAGACTATTCCTGCAGGCTAGGACCGACGGGGCTATTTGCTGGCGTAGGATGTGGCGGTCGGGACGAAGCGCGTTCAAACGGCCGTGGGCGCAGAGAGCAGGGTCCCCAAGGAGGCACGTACGTCTGCACGTATTCAATCACAATCCCCGGAGTGGAGCACAGCCCGAACCTCGTGTGCGGCAACCGGTGATTATCCAGCAGCCTGGTGGCAACCCCCAGTATTGGTTTTTTTTTTAGCCTGTGATAAACATCCTTGTGCAATACTACAGTGAAAATAAGGGAGAAAAAGCAATGGAGAATGCGAATGCTACGTAGGTGGGGACGATGAACGATCCAGCATGTTGGTGAACCCCTACAACCCCCACGGTCGATCTAGAAGTGCTGGTGGCGTAACCAACGGCAAGTAAACAGGCAATGATATCACAATTGTCTTTGAGCTGTTCATACCATCGAAAATCGTGTTTACATTGTGCGCCCATTATGATTGGGCTTAAACTACAGCAATACCATGCAACCAAATTCTGAACACCAACATGTAGCTTTAACTAAGAACGGCCCCTGATTATGCAGTGCACCCTTTATGGCCACTTTGTTGCCACATCTTAACGCTCTTCACCTGCAGCTCTCCACCCCCTTGCCAAGTCGGGTACCACTGGTCCTTTGCATTCCAAAAGTCTTTCTTCGCGGAAGGACTGCCATCAATCCACGGTTTGCCAGACTTGCCATCCTGGAACCAGCCATTTTCAGACCCCACGGCTAGATTGATCACAAGATAGAAATCTTGATCAAAGGGAGTTGCATTGCTATCGGATTGTGCCCAGGGGTTTTGGATCCGTGTGCCGTTGGCGTCGGCGAGGGGGAAACGGCCATAGCTCCAGAAAGGTTCGTCGAAGTGGGTGTACATGACTTGCATCAGACGTGAATTGATGTACGTAAAAATGTACTTCTCGCTCCACTGCGCATGCATTAGCATTGTAAAGTCAAGCCGTAAGAATACACAAACCTCGACACCGAACACATTGAAGCCATTGGCGTATGTAGTATGTAGAGCCTTTCGTTTTACATTGTTGAGCCACCAGCCATCGTTCGCCGCATTAGGACCAAAATGCAGTGTACTGGACGCGATGTTGTTGCCACCTTGATTGTAAGTGTAGTTATTTCCACGCGACTCCATGATATCGATTTCACCAGAGCGAGGCCATTCTCCATACACGTTATCTTTTGGAAGCATCCAAATCGCAGGCCATAGCCAATCCCCAGCCGGAAGCTTAGCCACGACTTCAACGCGACCGAACTTGATTGAAGCTCCGAGTTTTGTATTGATGCGGCCTGACTTGACTGGATCGATAATCGTGCCATTGGTTGTGTTGGTAGCTGCAACGCAGTCATACCATTTGCTTCCAGTGCAGCCTTTATTTCGAAGGTCTAGGACGTTGTCGGTTTCTATAAGGTTTCGATCTTGCAAAGTAGGTTTGATAGTGAGAATCCCATCTTTGACGAAAACATTCTCTTCCGAATCGGTGGTCATATCAAATTGTTTATTACTGCATTTGGTATTAGTCATTGGCAACGTATAGCTCGACATTGTCACTTACCCAAAACCACCAACTTGAACTTCTTTCGTCCATATTTTACTATTCCATGTCGAGAAGTCATCATTCAGTATCTCGCAGTATTTGTGCACTGCAACACTACGAATGCCATCCCACACCAAGACACCGGTAATACAAAGGCCAAGAAAAATCCCGATGATAGGTATAATGGTAACCCATTTCTCCCTGGGGTCCTTCTTGCCGAGCCATGGCCGCTCAATTTCGCCCTTTTTGACACGCCGAGATCGAAAATATTCGCCACGGGGATAGTGCTGATATCCAGAACTAGAACCACCTGAGCCATTCACACTCGCCGGTACTGAGTTTGGAGAGGCGAATCCTGAAGCATGAATATTAGGCGTCTGTGTACCTGGGGTTGCGAAAGGATTGTCCAGAGGTAGAATGGCATCTGCGTGGTTCATATCGCTTGGATTCTGTCTTGAAGGCATGGGCTCTTGTGTATTGAGCTCAACAGAGCGTTTCTCTGGATCCATATGGTTGACCTCGAGTAATTATTGATTAAAGTGTGGAGGCTATGTTTCGATTGGTGGCAGGAAATTAGAAAAACGTATGTAACAATAACGGTGACAAGCGGCTGCCTCAAAGTTTTGTTCAGGTCAAAAGGGAGACACAGAAATAGGACACAGAGCCATGCGTGTACTACCAACTTTGTGGATGATGCAAGATAGGCGAACACTTGGTCAACCTTGAAAAATCCTAGAAGTAAATATTGTTTAGCGCGAACTAAAATGTCTAATTATTTGAAAGGTGAGACGATAAGTCACACAACGTGTACTCGTGTCGAGACCAGGGTTGTGCCATTACTAGCAACTTTTCATGTAGGACGCAGAATACCACCAGGGGGTCTGCATCGACCAAAAGCCCTTCAATCCACACAGGTCTGATTTAGCGTCCCAATGATCCCACAATCCTACCGGCATGGTGAACGCCGAGCAGATCTATGGGTAGGCGAGAATTTAAGATTTGTTGACCGCGCGGCAAAGCCGTGGTTGGCTATAATGTTCTACGCCAATGATCGTTCCCAACTCTGAGGCTTCTTGACTTAGCCTACACTGTGCTACCCATCATAGCTCGTTAAGTGCGGCGCCGCCCGCATCGCTCGATGGTCAAAGTGGAATGGCAGGATGCAGGACAGGGTTCCTTTCTCTACCCTGTCTGTATGCGCGGTTCCTTATCACCAATAAAACGTGCGCGAGTCTGTGCGGAACGGGGTCTGCATTTGGTCTAGCGACAAAGGTCCGATCGGTATCTTGTAGCCGTGCCTCAATATCGCACAGGTGCAAAGTGCTGTGGGGACGGTTTGGATGAAGTAACTTGTCTTGTATTGTTCTCGACTCATATCCACGCTGCTAGTAGTACCCAGAGCACATATCTGGAGATTAACTCGAGGAAACAGCATTTTGGAAACGCAGCCCTCGGCCTTATCGAACCATGAGCATATGCTTCGTTGAGCTGTCTACGGCACGGGCTGCCGTGTAACATCGTGTTCATGATGTACAGGACAACACAATAGCGTTACCATATCGAAGCGATCCTGTTCAACAATCTTAGAGATGGCTCAGGTGGGCCCAGCGAGCGGGAGGTGGGTTACCGCTGGTGCATTTCAACCATGCCGTGCAGTTTCTATCCTTCCACCAACAGACTAAGGTAGATACCCCAAATTACGCCCGCGGCGCACCCGAACACGACCCTCTTGTGGACTGGGATCCACAGGAAGCTTACTAGGCTTACCGCCGGCCAGAACTTGTACCCATCCTTCATCATTGGCCAAGTCTTGGCTTTGCACTCCTGGATTATTGCGTCCCGTGTGCTCTGCTTGCCCTGCTGCGACTTATTTAAATACGCCATGTAGGCCACGAACATGATTGTGTTGAAGACAGCGCCGACCGACTGGTCAAGCAGGAATTTTATCAGAATGTTCTTCTTGCTCGTTTTAGTACCAGGAGCTGTGGTGGGCTTCTTTTCCGTGTTTTTGGAGGCCGGAGCGCGGACTTCATTTGGGAAAGCGTCTTCGATTAATGTTTGCCATACGATATTCGGTGGATTGCTGAGTATGCTGAAAATGGCGAACTTGAGGACTGGCGCGGGGCTGATAGAGTATGGTGTCTGTATGCGCATTGCGTGAGTTTTGACAATTGAATAGAAGGATCTTCCTTTACGTACGCTCTCCTTGTAGGATGTGATAGCTTGCGCAATTATATTTGATGTTACGCTGAGCACTGCGCCTTGCAGCGTTTGCGATATCATTGCCGACATGATGGTTATTTCAGGAATGCGATAAGCTGGGATTAAGGAAGTATGGGCGAGGAAGAGCAGCGCGACCAGAAGACGTATATGTGGCTCGCACACGAGTCGGCAAGGTGTGTCAGAATGCGTCTGAAGATTGAGCCTGCGTTTCGTGATTCGGTGTTTTGTTTCGCATCGGAACTACGGTGACGTTTTTCCTCATTTAATTCCGTAGCGTCATTGCACTTCCGGATTTATGATGCGTAAGCATTCCACTTCCGAAGTAGCTGGGGCAGCTTGTTCGCCTAGGCTCAACTACACCTGGGTATATTCATCCATCCCTATCCTGGTTTCGACTCGATAATAACACGGCCTTTTAACTAGCCAGGTGTAAACTTTGTAATGATATTCTCCCAGGTACTCATTGTGATGTCCGCAATGAAACTATTGTTTGGACCAAAGAATAGGTACTCTATTGAAAAGGAAATTATAAGGACACCAAAGTTGAACCTACCTTGAAATGTTTGCGAGGCCTAATACATGGTTCTGTGCCATAATCGAACGATAGGTTTCGGTGAATTATTTCCTACATCAAGCAAATAACTCCTGCTTGAACTGCACAAGCCTACAAAAGCCTTTCATTGCATGACTCACAAGAGTCAAGCCCCGAGAGTTCAATTTTTCTAGTTTTGCATGCATATAGTGTGATTATTTCCCCATGAGGTAACTGGCCCTCATGCATTGAGTTCCTCATGATAGTGGTCTGTCTGATATAACATAGAGAAATTCCTTTTCCATTAAAGCCGAGACCATACGCCCATATCCCACGTCGTAGATGTCATTAAATTAAGTGCCTTCCATCCCATAATAAAAACCAGAGACCGTAGTGCATTCCTCGAGAATGCTTAATCATCGTAAAGGGAATCGTTTTCATCCTCCTCCTGCACACCTTGTCCTACCACGAACTGCTCTTCGAAATGCTGATCATGGCCATGAGCATCCACTTGTTCCTCAATCATATTTTCACCCACGATCTCAACATCAGAATCAGAATCAGGATCCTCGCCAGAATCATCGGACTCGTCACTGTCGTTGATTTCGATAATCTTGCTAGCTTTCGCTCTCTCGCTGGGCTTCATATGGATGTCACCAAAGTCCTCTGGTTGCTGGACATCGAGCATGCCATTAGTGCCGAGAGCTAGGACCATTAAGAAGCCCTGGCAAGCGACCATGGTGTTGTTCATTTTTGGCGGAAGAAGTTCTTCGAAAGTGATTCCGTCGATCCCAACAACGGCCTCGTCCCGCAGATTGTTAGACATGATACTTGGGCTAAACTGTGCCCGGTTGCGCTTCTCACCAATGGCCTCAATCACGAAGTCGAGAAAGTTGACGCCCTCTGCAGATAGCGCTTCGCGCACACGAGTTGAAGGCTGCTGGGGAGCTTCAACCACCGTACCCGGGGAGCTTGGTCCTGTGGGCTTGGCAAAGTCATCTCCTCCAAAAACGTCGCCATCGCTCTCCAGACCCTTAAGGGATTCGAGGCCCAGTGGTTGGCCACGTCCATGTAGAGGAGATGCGGATACGAAGCGGCTTCCAGGCCTGTTTTGGTCGCCCATACCTGGTCGGGTGCTGCGAGGAATAGCTGAAGAGCCTTGCTTTGACGCGCTAATATTCCATGGCATAGAGGAGAAGATCTGTTGGTCATCGAGAGCACTGGCGGCTTCACGGGGTAGCTCGATTTCATCAATATTTGGCATGAAGAAGCCTTCGTCATCTGCACCGCGGCCTATTTGATCCTCAGGCTCTCTAGTTTTCTGGCGCACGCGGCGAGATTCGTCTTGGGTTGTATCATCAATGCCGCTGTCGCGGTCATGTTTCGCACTGGTGGTCTTGTTGCGGCCCACGCCAGTGATGAGCTCGAAGAAGTTATCGCCGACGAACATGTTAAGTGGGTCTGGAACAGTGAAGCCAGCGAACTGCTGGGCAATTCCACCGATACCGCTATCCCATAAGAAATAGTTGGCATCCTTTTTGGCTTGATGAGTAGCGCGGTTCTGTTTCTTGAGGCGACTGGCCTGATCCATGTTTTTCAAGTAGTTTGCATTCCACTCGGAGAGGTCCTTGTTCCTAAGCTCCATTGTTGTATCTATTGCAAGAACACGCGCAGCTCGCGGTTTCTTCCGCATAGGCGCAGAGGCAGCAGATGAAGATTGCAATACATCAATTTCGTCATTGTTCTGGTTGTGACTCGTAGTAGGAAATGCCTCGCCTTCTGGTAGGTCGTCTCCGAGAAAAGGAAGATCAAGATCCATGGGATCGATAGGAAGCTGATAAATGTCAGTATTCGGCATGGCTCAGTGATCCAGAAATAGGAATGAAGAATATATACGGAAAGAGCGAGAGCAAAGCGCGCAAGTAGTAGCAGTGGAGCCCTCAAAAACCACAGGTAATCCTGTGAGCTCACATGCTTGAGCGGCCGAAAGGCCAGTTGCCCGCAATCGCAGGACAGGTAGGTGAGAGCAGGGTTCAAAGGTATACGCAAAAGGCAGCGAAACTCACCTGTACACCACCTAGGCGTCCTTCTTTATGCTCTCTCCTTACTCTCTCGCTTGCCCTAGCATCACTATGCATCGTAGTACCACTCCGCCCAGCGGGCGTTCCAGCTTTGGTTTTCGCCTCCAAACCCTCAACAAGCTCGCCATTTTCGTCGAAGGTAAAGTCTGGTTCTTCTAATTGGATATCATCTAGCAAATTAATCAAGTCGTTTGATCCGCCAACTTCGTTGTCGCCCTCGAGTCTGAAGCTTCCTAGTCGGCCGGGCGAAGACGAAGATGGCAGTACAAGAGCGCCTAAGGCACTGACCGAAGACAAAGACTGCTGACGTTGAGACCCGAATGGAGTCAAGGTCTGTGATTCGTTGAACCGAGGAATGGGAAAGTCGAGACCACCGCTTAGCTCGGTGAGGAACTCAGGAGGAGAGGGTAAAAGATCAGGAAAGAATGAAGGATCATCCTGCAGAATGAGTTGTTCAGGTCTGTATATTTCATGTGAGCAAGTGACATCTACTTCATGGTGGGAGGAAGGATTAGGCTTACCGAGCTTTGCCAGCCTCAGGATCGAGTGCGAGATTCTGAACGGTTCGCAGCATTGCTCTCATGGCATTGCATGCATTCTGAGCGTCTGAGAGAACGTATCCGCACTGCTGCAAGTATACACGTGACACGCCGTATCTGCTTCTGTATCAGTGGGAGAATGTGAGTGCCGTGGTTTCACTTACAACAAGTTGCCTTGAAGACGCAGGGCCATGGGCGCCACGGGATCGACAATGGTCTGGCATGCCTTGACTACATTGACGTCGAGGATCTGCTTGCGATTGATGCGCTTCAAGCTGGATTTGGAACCGAGTGTTGCGACAAGCCTGGCCACACTGTTAATTGGGGAAGGGGTAATAGAGCCCCTTCTTCACCGACCAGACAGTTGCGACGCCATATTTGCGCGAGGTTAAAACTGTGACTGTGAGCTTGGTGTTTTCGATCTAGATAAGGCAGCGACGCTGACCTTCATGACTATAGAACATGGTGATGCATGAGATACAAGTGGAACGAGATGGATTCTAGACAGATGGGATTGTACAGCATAAAGGATATAGAGCGAAGATGCGACGAATAGGTGTTATGAGATAGCGATGCTGGAGCGGCATGTAGAGGAGGGTGGTTGCCATGTGTCTTGGCGGCAGAATCGAACGCACTCCGGGACGCGTCGTCGTGAAATGAACGTGAACGCGTATATCTGAGCAAATACACAGCCTCATCTCTATAAATATTCTAACATTGTCGTATCATCACAGTTGCTTCTAATCATCTCAATTCATGCCATTCCTAGCCTCTTATGCAACGCCAATGTTATGCATCCAAAATGCTCCTGACCTAGGTGATGAGATTTAGATGTGCAGAGGTTCGTCGCTATGCACAAGTATTCTACCTTTTAAGTCATGGTTACATCCTCGTCAATGACAGGCAGCCGAACTGCGCGGTATAAGAGAATGAGAGCTGAGTGGCTCTGACCTGTTGGAAATTAGTGGATGTGGGCAATAGTGAGGGCACCAGTGAGGGCTTGGGACAGCAACACTTACCTCCGCCAGCCAAGGTCTGAATACGCTCAGCATCAACTTCAGATACCTTCTCGTCGTTGAACCACCACCACTTGCCGTCTTCCGCTTTCCTCCTGCCTGTGGCGGGGTCTTTAGCTCCCTGCTTCTTGACGAACGATGTATAGTGACCACTGTCGGCGCTAGCACCCTGGTGCGTGATGACGCCCCTCAACTCATACAACCCAGTCTGATTAGCGCCTTCGTCTGCGGCCAGCTTGGGATCCACAAGTGCAAGAATTTCCTTCTTCGCTGCCAGAATAGAAGCGGCACGCTCAGCTTCGATCTGAGCATCAGTCTTGTATTCGACTTCTGCCATCTCAGTGTCCTCTGCTGGCTTCTTTGCGTCTTCCCTTTTCTTTTCCGCTTCCTTCTTTTTCTGTAGGGGCTCTGTGGCGTTAGGCCCCGCGTCGTTCTCCTCGCCAGCCTTCATGCGCTTTTGACGCTTGCGAGCGCGTTCGACGTCTAGCTCTTCCTTACGAAGATCTCGGATCTTATCTCGGACAGGGACAAGTAACTTTCTCAACTCGTCTGTACAAAATTCTAGGGCGTCAAGTTCGTCGGGGAACGTAACTTTTCGCATGATCTTCGCTTTCTTGTTGGTGTCTTTCCGCCAATCGAAGCGCACAAAGTGTACGGGAAGATGTTCCGGTAGGCGGGCGATGCGTGAGGTCTTTGTATAGACGGCATTGCGTCCGAGAACCTCGGATCGCTTTTCGATCTGCTCCTTCAAGCCGGCAGCTAGGCCATCGCGCAGGTGGTTCGTCTCAACGTTGATGTGACAGTTGAGTTTCAGGAACACATCTTCACTGAATACGGGCTCCTCGCCGCCTTCCTTGGCCGCAGGCTCATCACACTCCATTATTGACTCGAATCTGCCTGACATGTACTTGTCAATCCAAGAGAGGTCCTTGTTTGATCCGTCCGTCGTGACTTTCAACTTATTTCGGAGCTGCGAAACGATTTGTGACCAGGCTTCCTCGGCATCTTGCTGTGCGTATCCATGTCCATCTTTTGCTTTCTGGGCAAACTGTGGAAAGGCCGTCCGTAGGGCGTTGAGGAACATCAGCGGCGGGAAGCCCTGTTGGGTCTCAGACATTTGCTTGAACAGGTCGCGAAGAGAGCCAGTGAGATCCGTAGAGGCACCGAGGCCACCGAGACCAAGCTGGCTGAGGGCTTGCGCCGAGCTGGAGGACCCGCTAGCGCCACTGTCTTTGATCAGTCCTGTCCACTCTACTACCGAATATGGGCTTACCTAGAAGAGTAGTGCATAAGCTCTTCCTGCAGCTCCGGAATCGACCTCAACGTCTGCAAGGTAGAGTTCATGTAGCAGGTGTTGCCTAAGTTCTGTAGCCCCGCGGGTGTGGCTCCCTCCAGCCGTGCAGCTTCGGCTTCGTCCATATCCTCCAAAAACTTGATCTTCTCTTTGGGCTTCTCGATCACCTGGGCTTCTCCCGAGGGCGAGCCCATCATCATTAGGACCTGGTTGGGCTTGAGGCCTAGCTTGGACATGTCGGCGTCATCCTTGAGCTGGCCGCCCTTGACGAGGATCTTCTGGCGCTCTGGCTCGACGCCGGTGATCGAGAAGAGCTGGTACTTGAACGTCTCGCCATTAGAGGTAGGGTCGACTTCGACTTCGTGCTTCTTGCCCTGGTGCTTTACAATAACTGCGAGCATTTGGAGTTAGCGGCGGTTCTGGCCTCTAATACAGGATATAGGCTGTGTTTACCTGGTATAGACGCCATGATGAGTGCTCATACGCGCGTTTCTCTTGGTGGGAGTGTACTTGAATGCTTACAACAGACTCTCGCGGGGCAAAAGAGGCAACCGGCGAAGCATGCGGAAACACGCCCGCACGGACCCGCGCTCCGCCGCTGCCCCCAGGCCTGAACATGACACCCCACCAGGCATCGTCGACCTGTTGATGCTCCAGAATACAAGTCCTGAGCTGACTCTGAGCTCTCCTCACCATGGTACCTTCACCCTCACCCCTCTATAGTCGATTATCCAATTGCGCCTGCACACCGGCTCTAACGCGCATGCATAGTCTCAATCGCTGCGGCCCTACCTGCAATGCGTGCGCTCCTCTCTTACAGCCGCCCTCTCGCTCTCCAACTTTGCCTCTCAAGCCTCAGAGCGCCACAATGTCCCTGAAATAGAAGCCGCCAGCTCCCCGGAAGTAATTCTCAACCCGCTCACCGTCTCGCGCAACGAGAATGAGAGAGTCTACATCGAGCCTAGCATCAACAGCGTGCGCATAAGCATCAAGATCAAGCAAGCCGATGAGATTGAGCATATCTTAGTGCACAAGTTTACTAGGTTCCTGACCCAACGAGCAGAGAGTTTTTACATTCTGAGACGGAAACCGGTCAAGGGTTATGATATCAGCTTTTTGATTACGAACTTTCATACGGAGGAGATGCTGAAACATAAACTGGTGGACTTCATTATCCAATTCATGGAGGAGGTCGATAAGGAGATATCAGAGATGAAGCTGTTCTTGAACGCGAGGGCACGTTTCGTGGCTGAGTCGTTCCTCACTCCGGTATGTTCCATGGTCCAAAGGTTTTCATGCCGAGTTGTCACTAACCACATCACAGTTTGATTGATCAAGTGCATGTTAGAGCATGTGTATAAAGGGACAAGAAAATTGAAGCATAACGCCTTTTCCCATAGCGATAAGATTTGACGGCAGTGCGCTGTCAGGATGAAGCACCAACACTGAGATCGATTAGATCCAACTATGATTCTGGTCCCAAGCCGACATTCAAATAAACGTTAAAAATATTTCGATCGTAGTCATATTGACGAGTATGTCAAAGTGCTTGTGTCTGTATTCCATAGAGATGCAAAGTCTAGTCCCTTGCTATCAACTCTAGTAGCTACCGAACGAGGGCCCGATCATCTTGAAAGATCTACGCTTGATCGCCAACTAATCTACAGCTTAGCCAGCACCTCTTCAGCGCCTGAAACGGTAACCTCGCCAGGGCTCTTCTCATTTTCAGCATACGTGACCTTGCCGTTGTCAAACACCATAGCCCAACGACCATTGCGATCGCCAAATCCAGCAGGCCATCCATGCTCCTTAGAAAAGAATGACTTAGTGTCACTCAAGAACAAGATGTCGTCGCCTTTGACCCCATTGACCTTGCCCCAAGCATTCATGACCCAGCTGTCGTTGGACGCAATCACGGCAACAATGTCGACGCCCTTCTCCGTGAACTTTGAGCGGTTCTTGATGTAGGGAGGAAGATGGTATGCTTGGCATCTGTTTTGCCGTTACGGTTAGCGGATTCTGTCGGAATACCATTTCTCGGGACTGTACTTACCCGGGGGTGAAGGCGCCGGGGACGGAGAAGAGGACGACCTTCTTGTTCGCCCATTCTTTGCTAGCATCGTATTCCTGGGGACGGCCGCAGGCAGTTGGGTCAGCATCGGTAATGGGGGCCCATCTGTAGCGGTATTGTTAGATAAATGCGCTTTTATGGTTACCGTACGGAACTTTAGGTCGAGTCCGTCTTAGTGGGGTGTATGGTCGACGTACTCGAACTTGACGCCATCAGGCAGAGAATCGCCGACTTTGAGAGGTGCCATTTTGGTCAATTGATTCTGAGTTTGTTTGTTGCTTAGATTGTGACTGGAATAGAGGATTATCTTGTGGTTTTGAAGTACTCTTTACCTTTGGCGGGGGAGAGCTCCGTACTAGTGGGGCACAATGACGCTATCCAGGTACCAGGCGTTTGCGTGCGGAGGTACGTGACAAATACTCATGATCTAGACTGTTTGGGTCTACCTTGATAGCTATTCTCATATAATTAGCCTAACTCTCTCGTGATTTGGAAAGTCCGCATTCCGGGACCCGCGTACCCCGCCCCAGATTCACGCTCGCAAAAGATTAGTACTTGCGAAGTGTAGCATTCAATCGGCAGATGCCGTCGCGAAAGTCTTATCGGCCATATGTTTAGTCAGGACGAGACCCTGTAGATACCCATGCTACTCGGTGCTTATTCTGCTTCTGGGCGCGGTTTTGTGTTCCATTGGTGAACACTAAGCAAATGTAGTCATCAAAAGCATAGTTAGCTTTGCTTGGTGCTACAGTAAACACAGGGGTGAACGCAGGAGATAGGCAGAGAATGAATGACTTAGAATTACAGAGAATACACACGGCATGACGATCCATGCCGTAGCTTGTCCACTTTTGTCGCGATATGTTTCACAACTTAGACGTGCTAATCTATAACAATGCCTTTGTTGTTTTACACTCTCAGATTCGCTTTTTACACGTCAGCATTTCGCACTGATACCCCGCGAGTATGTCTCTTGCTCCACCTTTTACCGAAGAAACTGCCCGCATCAAGGTCAAGAAAGCACAAGACCTTTGGAATACTCAAAACCCCAAAGTCATCGCCCAAGCGTATACGCCTGATAGCATCTGGCGTAACCGAACATCCTTTATAGCCGGCACATCCGCCATTGAGGAGCTCCTGACGAAGAAATGGGAAAAAGAGAAGAACTATCGTCTACGAAAGGAGCTTTTCGCCTTCACCGATAATAAGATAGCGGTCCAATTTTGGTATGAGTTCCAAGACGCTCATGATGAGATGAAATGGAAGCGTTGCTATGGCCTCGAAGACTGGACATTTGCCGAAGACGGGAAGATGCGCAAACGACATATGAGCGGAAATGATTTTGAGATTAGCGAAGCAGGTATGTGGACTTCCCCATTCGAGGGATAATCTTGCGGTCGAGATGGATAAATACATAGTCGCCGGCGCGCATGGTACTGATGCTCCCGTAGATCGCTGGTTCAAGGAGGGCGTCGATGTCGACAAGGTTGAGATTGACGAGGCGCATTGGTAGTGGCAATTTCCCCGAATCCTTGAATATCTAACGTGCAAAAAGTGCTCTAAGCCGGAGGGGTCTCGTGGATGGCAACGAGGATAAACTTAGGTTCTATTTCTCAGTTAGCGAGGACGAAATTGCACTGTAGCCCATTGCTCCATACCGGGCATTATGATAAGCTCGTTCTTCTTTGTACGTAGCCTCAACAACTTGACCTCATCTTCCTTGTCCAGTTCATCGACCACACTGCCTGCCGCTTTTAGAAATGACCAGACTAGGCTTGCAACTTCCTCTGCGCTGTGTATGCCGCTCTCTTTCCTGCCGTTGCTATAGCTGTCGGTGGCGGGTTCGTTCGATGCCGGGAGTGTGCTATTGGGATTCGCCGTAGATGCCTTCGATATAAGACCTGAAGTACGAACGATGGCGCCAGTCTCGCGGGATAGTATGAGCATGCTTTGGACACCCGGCTTTTGGCCGAGTCGAGTCAGCAGAGACAAAGTTTCGTCGGACTGCATGGCTATTAGTAGAGCGACAGCATATTATTTATTGGTACTTACATTAACTTGAGCCATAGTAACGTAAAGTAAGGAAGTACTGTTGTTTGAATCAGTAGGTACGTGTTGGCGTGGATGTTGCCGCCCACTAAGCCACTTTTGTGTTAGCTTTCTATGTCGATCATCAATTTTTATCCAGCCCCATGTTGCGCATCAGAACACAACTGCGCTGTATCAATCTTCCATGTCTCTGACTAGATAGCATTCATGCTTTTGACAACTCCAATTCCGCCAAATAGACATCGAAGTACTTATCTGGACTGTGGCTGAAGGATAAAATGACGACCAGCTCCAAGAAGAAAGGTGACAAGAAGAAGGACTTCCAGGTCAGAATAATTTCCATCCGGCCCCCAGCAAGCAATAGCTAATACTCTAGCAGAAACCGAAATTGAAGGTTGGGAAGGCCAGACCTAAAGCTGTGAATAGCACAAATACGAGTTTCAAATCGAAAGGTAAGTGATTCACGTCTTCTGACATCGGAGCTTGTCTCATTTCTATAGCAATCTCGTTGAAGCAGCAGTCGCTCTCCACTGCCGCCCCAACATTGGAGGCACAATGCGCCCATCATTTAGGTCTTTTGAATCACAAGTCGGATGCACAGCGCCGTGAATCTTTGGCTTATCTGACAAGTGTGATTGTAAATAACCCTCCCACACTTCCGTTGCCTCAACCATCGTCTGTAATTATCCCAGTGGCGCAACGGCTCATCTTGGACGGATCCAACAGTGTCAGACAGCAGTTACTCAAACTTTTGCAAAGCCTCCCACAAGCCGACATCGCCAGTCACGCTGATCAGCTCTTGCTCCATACAAGAGCTGCTATGACCCATTTGGCCAACGAAATCCGAATTTTCGGGCTTGATGTACTGGAATGGCTACTCGGAGCTGCAGGAGACGAGGTTGTCAGTTGCGCTGGTGGCTGGGTAAAGATGTTAAAATGCTTTCTTAGCCTGCTTGGCTGGCAGAGCGAAGCAACGAGCAAATGGTCCACGCCAAAATCGTTTGGCAAAGCCGATTCAAAGATGCAATCCCGGCAAATGGGTGCGCTTACAGCATTTCTTCGCACGGGCTTGACTCATACCCAACCAGCGACATCGGTCACCACTGGTGGAGCTAATTTTCCGCTTTGGCAAACTGAGCATCATGTTTTGTCAGAGCGTTCCAACACCTACGCGTACCTAAGCCTATTTGGTTCAACCAGAGATGAGGAGGCAGAAATGTATGAGGACCGAGAAGATAGGCAAAGAGTTTTCCACGACAGAGCGGAGGCAGCAATCACTACAGGCGTGGAGCAAGCGACAAAAGGCGGAGGTGACTTGGGCCGCGCAGCTGCACAACTTCGCCGCGCTGTGAAGGATGGCATGGCGGATTTCTATAGAGAGTGATTTTAGCATATAGTGAGGTGGCTCTGAGAATATAGCAACTATGGCCTTTCCCTTGTTGCTCTTGGTTTCATCGAGGACGAAGTACTCATGGGTACAAATGGTGTCATAAAAATGCTTTTCGGGAGAGAGCAAGAGCCAACTAAACTATTGGTCCAACGTATCACTGTCAACAGGGCATTTCTACTTCGTTTGCTCTGTCCCACATCAATCAGACAAGTTTGTGGAGCTATGACATACGGCCAAACTTGTACAACCAAGTCTATTATAATGTCTCCTACCCCACCCCCCAAGAAATGATATTGCTTCCTATTTTGCCTTATTGAAAGGTTTTAAGCCAATCCCTAGGGGTGAGAGAGTTCGACACGTGTTATCGACGCTAGGCAATACTTTACCGATTCCGATAAGGCAACTCTCCACATCCAGCCAACCACAGCCACCAGGGTGGAGTCATCTACATACTTCGGCATGAGTCGCAGTGGAATACCCGCTCGGCTGTTCACTAGCTTCGAGAACAGCGATGAATATCATGTCGTGCAGCCTGTCGTTAAAGAAGAAGAAGATGACGAGGATCACCCAGTCGACGACAATGCGTCGGATAGCTCAGAATCGTACAAGCCGCGACCGTCCCTTCCGAAACCATTTGTAGTCATGCGAAGTCTGGCACATCTAATCAAAGACCTTGATTTGGGTCTGATTGATGTAGACCCCGACTACCAACGAGAAGTTGTTTGGTCTGCGGATGGCATGACTGGCCTGATCAACTCTTTGATGGGTAAGTTCAAAAGTTGACTTAGATTGGCGCCTGATTGTTAAGTACATCACTAGAAAACTTTTACATACCGCCAATTATATTAAATAAGAAAACACCGGTTGCTCAGCCTGGCAGTGAGCCGAAAAGCGTACACGTGTGCGTAGATGGGAAACAGCGACTCTCTTCAGTGAGAGCTTTTGTCAAGGGTATGATTCCGTGCCATGATCATCATGGAGAGAAGTGGTGGTTCAGTAACACGCTTACAAGCCGACGTAAAAAGGTGTTCTCTGAGGATAACCAGAAGTTGTTCTTGAAAAAGGAGTTAGTATCTTTCGAGTTCAAAGATCTAACGCCTGAGCAAGAAGAGGACCTTTTTGCTAGAGTACAAATGGGCGTTCGGCTAACACCCGCGGAGAAAATGCGAGCAACCACTGGCCCATGGCAGGAGCTCGCAAAACTCTTTGTCGAAGATTTCCCAGTCGTCTATTCACTGATGAAAGACACTACCCGTGCACGAGACTTTCAACTCACATTATGCTGCTTTAGTCAGATCCTAGAGGTCATGCATCCCGTGGCTTCAAACGGGATACCAACATTAAGGACAAATCATATCATCCTACCTAAACTGCTAAACAACAAAGATGCATTGGATGATGCGGCCAAATCACATTTTGCTAGTGTTTGGAACACTTTTACTGCACTAATAGAACAAGATCCAGAGACATTCACGAACAGTAACAAATATCTACGAGGAGTACAGACGTTCGCACCTGTCGAGATGGTCGCCGTCACAGTCTTGATCTCAATGTATTCCGAGACGCGAAATAATCAGCTTCTTCTGGGAGACATCAAAACTTTTCGAATCAATTTCCGAGAGCATTATACAGACCTTCGCATGAATACATTAGCCTGGAAGTTCATCTGGGAATACATGGAGAATATGGAAGCTGTACGGGGTGCTGTCGATGGCAGTACTGTAAGACGAGAGGATCAACTCCCGGCAGAACAAGCGCCACAGTCTCCAAAGACAATCTCACCAACATCTTCGCCGAAAATAGAAACGACTGGGACAAAGAGAGCAAGACCCGCTGTGGGAAAAGAGAAGGCCTTCACGATTCGGCGGTCTCAAAAATCACTCGTTGTGAAGGAGGAAGAAAGCTCGCCGACATCAAGCGCACCACCGCATCAACCAAAGCGCCAGCGCGTTGACCTTGCAACAAAGCCACGGAGTAAATCTAATAATGGGAGCATGAAAACAGTCCCGACTACTTTCACACATATACCTTCAGAAGTACGACAAAATCTTGCTTCCAAGCCCGACAAATCTGGGGGGGCCACCGGGTCTATAAAACAGATAGCGCCAATCGCCTCCATGCAGCCTAAGGTCCCACGTTCACATTTGTCGTCGAACAATTTGAATAGTGCATCAAGCCTCAGCCCCACTCAAAGAACGCCAATCAATAACGACACACCGACGTTGCTGAACGGTATTGATGCATTTGCATCGCCACCTACGGATCAGCAAGAGGCAGGTGAAGTACAATCTAGCACACCATCTGCTGAGATAATACTTGCCACAAATTTGCTCAAAGCCCGAGTCGTACATGAGGCTCGCAAAAGAATTCCCAAAGCAGCTCCTGTGCTTACGGATGATACAATCGACCTTACCACTGATACAGAACAAGAACGACAGGATTTATTAGCCTCTTTTAGGGCATCAGCTGCGGGCACGACTCGACATCAGATTACCGATATTCAAACAAGCGCAGAGCCTTCTGATGCGAAGCCACGTTTCATTCCTCGTCAACGCATGGGTTCGCATATTACCATGAAGAGTAAAGCATACTCTGCGGACAGTAAGAAATTGCGATAATGATGAGTCTTCCGAATATTTACAAGGCTCATTATCCTCATGGAATTGCCAATTCCTTATAATTATGCATATCCTTTTAGTGTACAGATCTCTCTTTAGTAGAAAAATAATATATTGTGCGTCTGATCAAAGGTCTTCTTGCGGCGTTTGCGCTGAGCACATCGATATATTGATTCAATATCTGCTCCCGTGCTGTTGTTGTATTAAGCAATGTTAAGATAGGTTTATTTGAACAGCTCCACCGAATATCAAATATCGTTGATAAAAGCAGAGGTAGGTAAGTAATAACCAATTCGATTGGTAGGCAGTCGAGTGGCTGATCCTCTCTTGATACTAGGTACTAAACTAATTGATAGTCTACTAATATCAACATCACGTTTATTCCAATCGTCCAGCTCATGTCTCTTAATAAATTCCCTAGCGACTTACTTCCTGCCTATTGAAATGATTCGGTACTGTCGCACTTTCACATGATTCGAGACTAGGATGGTGGCCATGATGGCGTCATAGCGCTCGGCCTCGGCTCATAGGTCGTCTAATGAAACGAGCGTCGCGTGTAATTGCGATGCAGTCGCATTGATGGACGGACTACAACAACGAAGAACAACAGGAAACGACTCTACCGACGCATCGCAGAGTTCTACAGTCGATAGATCTCCAAAACCAGCTTCAGCAAAATCGATTCTGGAAACAATTCGATACATTCTGAACCAAATCCTCGAATTGCCCGCGACCGTATTCTTGCTAAGCTTTGGCTTTGTGCTACCTGAGGTGAAAGATACAATAACAAGTATCGGTATGGGGCAGAAATTCGACCCAGCGAGAGATATTGGGAGCTTGGAAGGCAAGGTTATACTTGTCACAGGCGGTATGTGCTCAGATTTTTCCAACCCCCAATACTGACAGCGCGCAACAGGAAACACCGGCCTAGGTAAACAAACAGTAACCTACCTATCTTCGCACTCTCCCCATAAAATCTACCTCGCCGCACGTGCCGCCTCTAAAGCCGAATCCGCCATCCGCGACATCAAATCCGCCGTCCCTAACGCCTGCGAAATCGTCCACCTCCCCCTCGACCTGACCTCCTTCTCCTCCATTGCCTCCGCAGCCACAATACTCAAAGCTGCCGAGTCCCGCCTCGACATACTCATCAACAATGCAGGCATCATGGCCGTTCCATACTCCACCACAAAAGACGGCTACGAAATCCAATTCGGCACAAACCACATGGGCCACGCCCTCCTCATAAAACTGCTCCTCCCCCTCATGTCTGAAACAGCGAAACAGCCCGGTGCAGACGTACGCATCGTCACGCTGTCCAGCATGGGCCACCACTTCACCTCACCCAACGGCATCCTCTTCGACCAAGCCGCGCTCGAACAACAAAACACGTGGCGCCGCTACGGGGCGTCGAAGCTCGCCAATATCCTGTACACGCGCTCACTCGCTGAGCATCACCCGGATATCACGTGTGTGTCGCTCCATCCTGGCGTCATATCGACGGATCTGTTCAATGGGGTGCGCATGAATCCGCTTTTGAAGGTGGGCATTTGGTTGTATACGTGTTTGTTTTGGGCGCTGCCGGGCCATTATAAAAGCGTCAAGGGCGGCGCGATGAATTCGACGTGGGCGGCTACGACGAAGAAGGGGAATTTGACTAGTGGGGCGTTTTATAAGCCGGTTGGGGTGCAGAATGGGGGGAGTAAGTGGGCGAGGGACGAGGGGCTTGGGAAGAAACTTTGGGAATGGACTGAGGCTGAGCTGGAGAAACATGGGTATTAGGATGGATCACGTTGATGGCCTCGAGGGTCTACGAAAGGCATTTGAGAGCTGAGCGCCATAATGTAACTGTTGGATTTAGCTTTCTATATCGAGCTTGGGATTCCCCGTTTCGCAATGAAATGCCTCTCATTGATGCAAGAAGGTAATCCTGTCCGCCGCATCCTTACTCAAACCACACAATTCCTTGAAGTCTCCAACCTCCTCCCCTTTCTTCTTCGTCCTAGCTGCAAATTGACTGAGCGGGCAGCTTCGCCCTGGTCCGCTCTGGCAGTCCGGTATAGCAGTGACACCATCATTGATGTTAATTCTGACAAAATCCTCTGGTTTAGGCGTACTCTTCGTTCGACAGGATAGCAGTTCGAAAATGATGCGACCACCCATAGGCGAGATCTGAGACTTGCGCCATTTGCGCGCGTGTGGTATATGTGTTATGGGCAAATGTTCTTCGTCATTGATGATATCCAATGCGGTCATCATGGGCGCTATGTCGCCATCGTGAACGAAACTGAAGAACAGGGGCCCTGCAGCTGGACCTTGGAGTAGCAGATTCGTTGTCGCGTTCAGCCATAACCATCCCATACTCGCGGCATACTTCTGTCCTGGTCCAGCGCGATAGTAGTGCAATACATCTCGTGCATACTCGAAGCTTAGAAACTCGTCTTGTGTGAATACATCACACCAATCACTTCGACCCCGTGCTGTGATTTCGAAACCACACATTTCTTGCATGGCATAAATGTCCTTGTCGGTAAAGTTCATGCCAGTTTGCTGAAAAAGACGCCTGCGGATTGGAACCACATATGTAGCTCGGTATTCGCCCATTAGATCGTAGCCCTTCTTTTGACCTTGGGCTTTATCTTTTTTATTGTTCAAACAAGTGCGGCCTGGTGTTAATGTGTTTGCGCCGACCGAAGAGTGTTCAGATATGATGTTCAAGATTGCAGTATTGTTTGCACTGTAGTCAATTCCAAAGAAGCCAATACCAAAATGGCGTGCTGTGTCGATCACACGTTGGGAATCGCTGGCCCAGAACCTGATGGGACGAGCTGGGCTTGACGATAGAGCCTGAGACAGGAGATGCTTGTATCGAGTTCGTAGTCGAACGCCGGTGGTAAAGGAACCAAGTGTACCGGAGAATGGACCAGTGCTAGTCAGTTGCTCCAGGTCGTCAGTATCTTGAACCTTTGTGTTAGCCCAAAGTGCCTTAAATAGAGAAGAGCTACGCCCCGTGCGTAATTGACGAAGCAGGAATGACGGAAGGTGTTATGAAAATTTCTGAACTGATAGGGATTGTGTGTTGTGGGCATCAGAGCTAACTAACCTGAAGACCAAAAGAGTTCCCAATCGTTGAAGAAAGCAAGATTGCCACTGAACGGCTTGCGGCTTTGTTTCATACGCTGAACAACCGCTCTCTGGTCTGATACTTACAGTAAGCTACTATATCAGGTAATAGCGTTTACATTAACCTACTTATGCCCGCTTTGATGGTCGGGTAGCGCTCGGCATGCCTAGACATCTTCATGAGAATTCACATCAGCAACTAAGCGCTCCTAGGCAGTCAGTCATGACCCACCATGTGCACTTGCTCTACTTTACAACTATCAGGAAGAGCCATTCCTTCGTCGATAATATCAATTTGCTTTTCAACCCAAGGTCCGTTACCGCCCAGGTGGTACAAGATGTTCCAAGCAGTTGTGATAGCTCCCGCACCTTGCTTGTGCTCGGCTGGTGTGCCATTGCTTCGCTGGGGATGCCACCAGCTACGCCAACTTGAGTGATGAGGCCTACCGGCGCATTCATACTCAAAATATCCCGAGTGGGGGTTTGCGGCATCGGGGTGCACGATTTGTGGGCATGACGAGCGATATAGCGAGGGACAGGTAACATAGAGTGTAGTGAGAATAGCTAGAAGAGGGATGGTGACATAAGACGCGATAGCCCAAGACGAGGGCATGCTGATATGGTTAGTGGTGTTTGATCTAGCCTGTCCGAGACGAACGGATTCGATTCAAATAACATCGTGGGGCAGGGTTCACGAATTATGGAGAAGGCGGTGTGGCGTTCAATCGCAGGCAAGTGCTACCCAATGTGAACATACGTTCCTGCCAAGAGAATGCATGACTCGCTTCGACTCATCGTGCCTCGGCAAACGACAGACGGCAGACAACGCAACGCTTCCCATCTCACCTTTCCCATCTACTGCCTAACCCGGGCGTTGGCTGGAAGCGAAATCATACAACTGCTTTTCAGACAGGCTTTGGAACCGCTCCAAGGCTGCGCATACTACACTTGTATTATCATTCACACCCCAAATTGTTACCAAAATGACCAATACTCGATATAAGCCAACTCAGAACTTCGAGCCAGACCCAGAATCTTACGTCCAGTATCAACGTGAGATCTATAGCGCTCTTCAAAAACCGAAATACTCAACAAAGCCATCACAATGGGAAGCTGCCGCCAGAGCAGCTATTCCGGAACCAAACTTCCTTTATGTGTTTGGCGCAGCCGGTAGTGAATCGACACATGCGGCCAATCTCTCAGCCTTTCATCGCTATCGCCTAAGGCCGTGGATGCTCGTCCAAAGCACACGGAGAAACATGTCTATTGAGCTCTTCGGACAGAAGTACCGTAGCCCTCTATTTGTAGCACCCATTGGAGTCCAAGAGATCGTGCACCCTGATGCCGAAGAGGCAACCGCTCGAGCTTGCGCATCGGTGAAAGTTCCAATGATACTCAGCACTGCAGCGACAAGATCAATAGAACAAGTGGCCACTGCCAATGGTGATGGAGATCGGTGGTACCAGCTTTACTGGCCAAAAGCCCAGGCAGAAGAGTTTACCGCGAGCCTTTTGAGACGCGCCAAGGCCAATGGCTTCAAAGTGCTTGTCGTCACTCTCGATACCTTCATGATTGGCTGGCGACCGAATGATCTTGATGAATCATATATCCCTTTTGTTTGGGGCCAAGGATGCCAGGTTGGCTTTTCTGATCCCGTTTTCCAGCGCATGTACGAGGAAGAGCAGGCCAAGGATACAAGGAGCGTGACTGAGAAAGTATCGGAGATTTGGCAGATTTTGAAGCGCCCGGGAAGCGTCGGAGGCTCATTCAAGGTTCTTACGCATGCCGGCACTATGAAGAAGGCCGCATTCTTTACATCACTCATCGCGTCTGGGCATTACCGCGACTGGAACGATTTACAGACTCTGAGAAAGTACTGGACTGGTCCTATTGTTCTAAAGGGCATTCAGACCGTGGAAGATGCACATAGGGCGATTGATCACGGCATGGATGGAATTATTGTCTCGAATCACGGCGGAAGACAGCTCGACGGAGCTATTTCGTCATTAGATGCGCTAGCTGAGATTGGCGCTGATGAGGAGGTCAAGAACTCAAACCTGACACTTCTCTTTGATAGTGGCGTGCAAACCGGCTCAGATGTTCTCAAAGCGCTTGCGCTGGGCGCTAAGGCGGTCTTGATTGGGCGACCTTACGTTTACGGCCTCGCAATGGGCGGCGAAGAGGGTGTGAAGCATGTTCTCAACTGCCTGCTTGCTGATACGGACTCATCTCTCGCCAACCTAGGGAAGAAGAGCGTTGCAGACATGAGCCGCGATGATCTGAGGATGGTGCAGCAATTAGCGAAGCTGTAATTCATTTTTGAAAATTGGTTTATGTCAGGAAGACTGTGCTGAGGTAGAAATATAATATGTTTGTTGTGGTGGCGCTTTCCAAGCCTTTCATGCTCAGGCTAGCCGCCTTATTTTCTAGCCCATTTGTTTGTATGCATAGGAATTATTGGTTGCGCAAAAGTTCATTAGAGCCAAGACGATGAGTGAATGGCAATTACACGTGAAGTCGCGATAAGTAAAAACGGGCTAATGACGCGCCGCGGGGCAGGCACCAGCGCTCAAGTCTCCTTGCATTAGGCTGCACTATGTAAACAGTGCAACCACACTACAAACCGCATGTACAACCGCTCGGTGTTCGCTTTCATAACACGCGCACTTACCTCAGTCCATACTACAACAGTCTCTGCAGCACGCGCTCTCCACGCCTCACCATTCCTCTGTGCAGCTTACAACATGCCGCTATCACCCAAGATAGTCAGGGTTGAGGAGCTGCCCGCTAATGAAGCAAAGTGGGTCGCGTTCCAAATGATACATTGGCAAGATCAGACAGGCAAGGATCGTACATGGGAGGCCGCTTCACGGAAAACTCGCGGCAAATCAGGTGTTGACGCTGTCGCTATCAATGCGATCATTAGACATCCCAACCGCCCTCCCTCTACCATCATCGTCCTGCAGTACCGCGCGCCTGTTGATGCTGTGTGCGTTGAGCTGCCCGCCGGTCTGGTCGATGAGAAAGAGTCGCCTAGCGATGCAAGTGTACGCGAGCTACACGAAGAGACTGGATATAAGGGCAAATTGACCTTCATCTCGCCTACTATCGTAGCGGACCCGGGCCTAAGCACGGCAAATATGCAGCTGGCTACGGTAGAGGTGCACTTGAAAGACGGAGACGAGGAACCAGAACAGGCGCTAGATGATGGCGAGTTCATTGAAAGAATCGTGGTTCCCCTAGATGAGCTATATGATAGACTTGTCAAGTATGATCAAGAGGGCAAGACGGTGGATGCGAGGTTATGGCATTGGGCGGCGGGCTATCATGCTGCAAAGACGATGCCGTGAGGAGGGTAGTGGGCCCACGCAAGGCGACCTGACAAGAACTGCTTTGAAACATTGGCAGGAGTCAGGACCACTCATCATACAATAATATCACGTGTTGAAAACTTCCCATGGTACTTACAACCTACAAGGCAATCTCTAGAGTATCACAAAGCGCTGAGAGGCCTAATCTAATTTTTCCAGTGAACAATTCTAAGTGGACCCTTATTCACACCGGACATCAAGCGCGCGCATGCCACCTTTAACCCGGGTAGATCCAACATCTTCCTTGCATTCCCACAATCAAGCTTTTTGACAGAAAGTTACCAGCCCAACGTTTCTACGAAGAAATATTTTTACCCAAGCGCCCATTGACGAGCTCTATCTTTGAGACAGCAGATAGCGCTAAGTTGTGCGGCACGGCTTCGCTAATCCAGATGGGGTGAGTTTCAAAACGCTCGTTCTCCCGCTACCAAACCACGAATTTCGTTTTACACTCTTCTGCACGATGTTCAAACGGTCTTGGCTAGTTTGGGTAAGGATATCGCCTCACGTATATTGGCGGGAAAGCGGCTCTGTTCTGGTACCGGGAAACTAAGGCGGCTATCGACACGGGATCCATGCATCGATCTTCACCACCGGAATTAATTCTTGCGTGTAGGCGCCACACTAATGCCATGAGGACTTTAAAGGCCTGAGATGCCAGTGTCTTTTGGTTTGGTATTCCAACAGGCCAGCCCTTCTTGCCATTTGCTCTTCCTTTCGCCACCCTTATTCTTACATTCATTCATTCATTCATTCGACGTGATCCGGGATCACTACCATTCAGTCGACTGTACATATCAGAATTACCATACATCCTCCTGATAGCTCAAGATGCTCTCCAAGGCACTCCTCGCCGCCGCTCTAGTCTCTGCCGTCTCGGCCCACCAGAACTTCATTCAGTTCTGGGTCAACGACGTGACTCCCGGCCTCAATGGCGGAATCAGGATGCCGCCAAACAACAGCCCTGTAACTGATCTTACAAGCAAAGACATGGCTTGCAATGTGCCGGGTACCAACGCTGCTGCTGTCAAGACCATTGATGCCAATGCCGGCGACGCCATCAAAGTTCAGTGGACCACAACGAGCCATCCGGGTCCCATCACTCATTTCCTACTACCTGTGAAGGACGCTGCTACCGCAAGCGGAGCTGGAGATGGATGGTTCAAGATCGACGAAGCTGATTACGTTGGTGGAAAATGGGCCAACGAACTCATGATGGCCAACAACATGTCGCATTCATTCAAACTTCCCGCCGACCTTCCAAGCGGAGAATACCTGGTAAGTGCATACAAACTCTCAAATTGCCCATATCCCTAACAAAATTGCAGCTCCGCTCTGAAATGCTTGCCCTTCACGCCGCACAAGAGCGTGGTGGTGGCCAGTTCTACGTGGGATGTGCCCAAATCAAGGTCAAGGGAACTACCAGCGGTTCCTGTGGGCCTACGATTTCCATCCCGGGTGCTTACAAGGCGGATGACGCGAACATTTACATCCCTAACTACTACAATGGCTACGATCCCACCAACTACAAGGCTCCAGGTGGCCCTGTTGCTTCCTGTGGTGATGCCGGTGGTTCTACCCCTGCCGCTCCCTCGAGTGCACCTAAGCCAACGTCGGCTGCTCCGTCTGCTGTTGCGACCCCATCTGCCGTTGCTGAGCAAAGCCCTGTGGCCTCTGCGAAGCCGACCGTATCGGCTTCTCCCGTTACTTCAGCTGCCCCTGTTCCTTCAACTGTACCTGCGCCTTCTACTGGCAACGGTGGATCTTCCGGTGCTCTGCCTGCTTCCTTCACTCTCGAGACTTTCATTACTTGGCTCGAGAGCAAGGCTGGCAAGACTAGCAAGGCTCGCCGTCACGCTCGCGCTTTCTAAGCATCGCATTTGCTGGGCTTCGCATGCTGTTCCGAGAACGTTAGTAGATGGTATATCTGGGAATCAACTTCTGCACGTCAAACCTCTTTCCATAGCGTTGGAAGGATAAGGAGAGCGAGGATAGCCCTATCATCATTCTCGACAGGATGCGAGCTGGGACCGTTGTAGGATATACTGGTTCACCTTCATGTACATAGACTTACTTGCATTTTTCATCTTTGAATACGTTACTTGCTCAGACAACTACCGGCGCTTGACGTGATTTTTGTGACGAGCTGGGGCATAATTTGTCCGCGATTAGTGGACAGAGGTCTAGACCTACTAATGGCTGGCAAGGGTTGGCTATTTGGTAGTGTGCCGTCTACTCCAGAATTGTCTAGTCTGTGATTGGTCGCTTAGGATTTGATATTGTGATTAGCAGGCTTGAGTGCATCAACGGGCCTCAACGTGCGTTGTTGAACTGGCTTGTGAATCAACAGCCATCAGTCAGTCCACGACGTCAAGCGCACTAGGGCTCCTCCATTGCTGAGCATCTCATGTCACACAACGTGAAGGTGACATTCGAGCAGCCACAGCTTGGGCTGAGCCACCACAGCCCTGTCATACCCGCCGATCCTTTAATCCACGAAGGATAGCATCAAATATTCGGCTCCATCCGAGCAGTTATCTTGATGGCGTCCCGATCTCAACGCCTCCATCGGGCGCACGGCTTGATGGGATGCAAGGGCACGCATTGCGCCTCTGCCCTGTGCCCGTGGCTTAGCCTGAAAATGTTTTCCTTGATCGAGAGGTGTGTAACCGCAACGGGAAATTTCGAGCCAATGTGACGTGTGAAGTCCCCGTGAAGGTTCCAGCGGACCCTGAATCCCGCCGTCTCATTTGGCCGTGGAGATCCACTTGGCAGAGATGACGTCGCGCGGGCAGCCACGGCGCACGGGCCGTGATCGGCGAACCTGCATCCACCTTGGAAGACGGGGTGACCAAGGTAATTAGCCTTTGGATGGTGAGTGCAAGGCTGCTGCGTCATCGCTGCGAAGAACTGTCGTCCAACATAAATGCCCCTTGCGCCAGGCCTCATCCTTCCCATTAGCACCCTCATATCAAACCAATATATTGCTTCTTGACTCTTTGACCACCCTAGCTACTTCTTGCTTCTCTTTTGAGCCTCCATCTTCATCATGGCTGTCGGTGGTGCTGCCCTACGACTCTGCTCTACATTCCTCTATGCGCTTGAGTTCTGCTGCGCTGGGATCATCCTCGGCATCTACAGCTACTTCCTTTCAGTCCAGGCTGATCGCGATGTCGTTATCCCCACGTGGCAGAAGGCCGTCACTGGCATGTCTGGCGGTGTTGTGCTGTACACCATATTCGCTGTCTTGTTAACATGCTTCCTTGGTGGAAAAGCCTTCTTTGCCCTGCTCGCCATGATCTTGGATGTTGCCTGTGCCGGTGCTATGATTGCCATTGCCATCCTTACCCGCGATGGTGCTTCGTCTTGTACTGGCGATGTGCAGACACCTCTCGGTGATGGTCCTTCTGATTCAAAGGAGGGATTTGGAAGCAATGGTCAGGGCAACCAGATCACATACTCTGCTTCCCTTGGATCAGTCTGCAGACTTAATACTGCTTGCTTCGCTGTCGCCATTCTTGGAGCGTAAGTCTCTCGATCTTTTATAACACAACATATACTAAAAATTTCCAGCTTCCTCTTCCTTCTCTCTATCCCAGTCCAGCTCTTCCTTGGACGTCATCACAAGAAGGAGAAGCGGTTTGGTCCCGGCCCCAAGAACGGTTACACCAAGGGCTCCGGTATCAAGTTTTGGCAACGCAACCAGCGCAGGAAGGATCTCCGCGACCCTGAAGTTGGCACTGTTCCCACTGCTACTGGTGGCCTTGTTGCTCCTACTCATAATGTCCGCCCATCGCACGACACCGCCTACACCGGCTCCACTGTTGCTGCTCCTCATACCGGCCACGAGAACATCAGCAAGCCTGTGCACGGTGGATACCACACTGCTCCTACTGGCACTTATCAAAATACCCCTGCTACCAACTACTAAGCAAGTCAGTGATAATCAAATTTATTGTCTAATACTTGCCAGTTAGAATACTGTGGGTGGAGATTGATTAAGAATTTCCTTCTGTGCATTTACGACCTTACGCTTTATACCATGTTATCAGACGGGTCTGACCTGGAGATGAGATTGTACGATATATCGAAAACAAAGTAATACTTAATACGAGAATAAATTGTCAAGTTTACCATAATGTGCGCTTTTCTTGTGATTGTCTTGATGTCGTAAACATTTCATGGGATATAATGCCCGACTACAATTTATAGTGATCCAATCTACATTTTGCGAGGTAGAATAAGTATTTGTATGTGATCTCAATAAGTGTCATATCGATGAGAAAGCATAATTTATTTTCCCTCGCATCTCCCTCAACAGACCACCCACATCTAAAAACATCCTTCCCAAACCAAACATACACCAACTTAGCCGCCACCCCAACCAAATCCCAAGCGCCCCTATACACATACCCCCACCCTACTCCACCGACTTCTGCCCCGGAAGCGTCGTAATCCCTACAAACATTAGCCCACACTATCCCTAACACGCGACTCAAAAACTCACAAGTCTCATCCCCCACATCCTCCACAACCTTCCTTCCCACACGACACCCATTCGCCGCCTGCACACTCTGCATACGCATACTCGTACAATTGACAAAACACTCTTCATCCATAATCTTCTGCAGCGCATTGTCGCGCCACCCAAAGATGTAGTCTCCGTGGTTCGCGAACCCCGTCTTGTCGCCGAACGAGTACACGAAGGGCTGCGAGCCGTCGGTGGGCCAGAGCGCGGGGTCGTTGAAGGGGGCTGTTGCGTAGATGACTTCGTACATGAGTTGGGGGACGCGTACGGGGTGGCTTGCTGGGCAAGGGGCTTGGGATTCAAAGGTGCCGTTTACGGTGTAGGCCTGTTATGGATTAGGAGTGGGTGTTGGGGGAGAGCGGGACATACCATGTGGGACATGTGGTCTGGTGAATCGAGATTGACGCCGTCCCAGCAGCTATGCGGATTAGTGACAGTACGGTTGTGTGTTGAGGGACGTACGTTGGGAACCGCAGGTTCACCATGATGCCGGCGGGACACGGTTTCTTGGGGAAGTTTTTCGTCTCGGGGAAGCGGGTGCCCATATTCTGAAGACATGTGTATGTCAACTGTGGGAATCTATCAATTTCCTCGCGCGTGCTGAATGTCGGCGAGCCGATGATCATTCTGAATCCCTAGGACTGCATGTCAGCTTCGATGTAAAATGCTGTGATAAAACGTACCGGCTGAAAGGCCTTGACCTTCGCCTTTTGCTCATAATCGGCAAGTTGGTTCTGCATGTAGTACACCGTCATACCGCCCACCATTCCTTCAAATCCTATATTAGGTATCTGCGGAACACGTTTGTATGTTCCATTCCGCGCTTTAAAGTACAAGGGCGCAGTCCAGTAGTTTGAAAAGTCGTCAGCCGGGAGACAGGTGGTGCATGTGGAGAGCTTCGCTGGATCCATTTTCTCGGGACGCATATCTGGGACGAAGGAGTTTCCGCCTATGATTTGGTGCAAGTGGGCTGAAGGGCTATTTCCGGGCTCGACGAGGGGGTCGAGACGGTCGACGACGAGCTGCGCGCAGCCAAAGCGGATTAGGGCAAGGCTTGGGGTGGCCAGGGCCAAGGCGAGGAGGGAATTCCAGTGCATGGCGAAGTTATTGAGGGATGGGTAAAATTTGTGAAGATTGTAATTGTAGGTTTGTGCCTGGCTGGTAGTGGGTTTATATCTAGCCCATTACATGGGCATTGCGCCGCGGTCTAATTTTGAGAGACAACGATAATGCATGGATCAGCGGAGCGGATACTATCATAAGCCAATGACGGCAAGGGGAAAAGCAGATAACCCCACGTAAAGAGCAGATTGTCTCGTGGCTGAAGTTAGGGGCGTCGAGTACACTGCCGGGATTTCAAGCTCAACGCTCATATAGAGCTTCTGCAACTCATTAGCAACAATCTTCATACCCTTGCCACCCACCAATCAAGGCTGTAGTGCTTTGAGTGTACAGCAAGCTGGAAGATCAAGATGCTGGTGCTCGAGTCACCTTGCGCCCAACATGTAACGGTCTTGGTCGGACTGCTCAAGTTCAACAAAAAAAAAGACTCCATTCCACCTAGCCGAATGAAAGTGATCCAAATTGTAAATGTAAGAGTAGGATCCAGGATTTTGAACACGTCAATCCAAGAATAGTGGAAGTGTAGCAAATTTGGCCACCGAAGAATGTCAGCAGAATGTTTGTCGTAGGCAGTGAGTTAAGGTATCAATAATTCAGCACCAGTATTCCTGGATGAGGCAAACCCCAAACATGGCCATATTCACTTGGTGGAAACTTCCAGGTGCAGTCGATACATCAGGACATTAGCCGAAAGTGGTCAACCCCACAACGCCGCCACAGAGCCATGACCGCATGCCTATGCTGGTAGATTGATTGTGGGGCGTCAACCATGTCACCTTCTGCAATGTTGTAGTGGTCAGAGCTCACACTCGTACTCGTCCAGGTAAAGGTAGATGTGGAATGAATTGACGCCAATGAATTCTTCAAATCTATTGCTCTTTGCGAGCTAAATTGGTTCGGAAAACTAGGAATGATATTGACTGTTCCAGTCCAGTAATACATTATACATATGCTCCGAACGCCAGTACATTTACATTCGCTGGGAGCGAATTCATCTGAACTTGCTGTAAATAACAGCAATGATAAGCAGAACTAGGAGGGTTATAATGGCAATAGTGATGACGCGATTCGTGGCCATACTAGACAGTTTGTTAGCGCTCCATGTTACATACTAGAATGGCATCCAGCTACGCGTGCGCATCAACATGAGCCGTCATCAGGGTGCCAAGGGTGCGTACCGTCTCGCCATTCCTCTCAACGTCTTGATACTACGGTCTGTGTAGGTTTCGCTATCCAGCAGGGCTTCTCTGGTATGAGTGATCTGCTCCCGCTGTCGGTGCAGATCGCCCAACGTGCCTGCGCCGATTTGCTCCGTCTCAAGGGCGATCCGTTGCGACTCGCGCAGCCGGTTCGACGATCGGTTCAGGCGGTCAGTTCCAGACAGCAATTGCTGGCGCTGCTCGAGCTGAACGTCTGTGTCTGGGTTGTCGGTATAGCGGTCGCCGAAGAGCTTGCTGCGGTCATTGGTGTACTGCTCGAGCTTAGTCTTTGTGGTGTCGAGGTCGTGCTCGAAGTTACGGAAGCGCGCATTGAACTTGGACTTGAGGTTTGCCGGCATGTTGGACTTCTCGAGCCGCATCTGGCCAATCTGTAGTGCAACCACGTGTTAGCGACTATGCGCGGGTATGGCGACTGCGCGCATGACAACTCGCACATACCAGCTCTTCTGCCTCCTCCAGAGCCCTCTCCGCCTTGCTGATGGCGGCTTTCCGCGGCTCGCCCGTCGTCTCCTTGATCTGGTCCAGCTGCTGGTTGAGGTCGGCTTGCACCAGCTTCAGCTCGGCTTCATAGCCGCTGAAGCGCTCGGTGCCAGCATCCGCATCGATAAAGTTGGACATGTTGCAGTGGCGCCGAGAGCACAGGTTCGAGATCGGAGATGTGTATATATAGTGCACGATCCGAGAGTATGTGCTGTGGATGCGTGTGTCGTGTCTGTTGAGTGTTGCAGGTGCCTATTGATGCAGCGCATGTGGTCCAAGTCCGCGGTACGTAACTGCCAAGATGGCCTCGAGACATCACGTGAGATCAGCAGCAGTCTGTATGTCAGCTCTAGACGTCACTCGCGTGCGCTTGCTGCGATTACTTAGGCTCAATTTTGAGCCCTCGTGGTGGACATGCGCTCCGTCTTCTGTTTTCTCCTTAAGTCACCGAGATGTAGTGCTGCTGTACTCTACTATCGGATATGTGCCGATTCCCTGGACAACCCTTTAGCAACATAGCCCACGACCTGGATCGTGGCGGCTCAAATTAACAATGAGCTACCCGCCGTTCGGTTTAGCTGCTGCAGATACCATCTTCAGTGCCTGACTTTGCGCCCTATGTAACAATGTTCGTCTTCACAACGTTTGACCTGAAACGAGACTCGCTTCAAAATCAATGACCTCATGACTTCGAATTCGGTCAGCGACTGCTGTCACAGTCTTTCCAGTCCTTCCCACTCCTCTCCTCAACGCATCCTATATATTTGCCACTAGTATACTGTACACGGAGCCTCCAATGACCGAAACTAAACGCATAGCGATTGTCGGGAGTGGCATTTCCGGCCTAGGCGCGCTGTGGAGTCTTCGCAACACAGACCACGAGATTCATCTCATCGAGAAAGATAGTCGACTAGGTGGTCATACCAACACGGTCATATGGAATCACAATGGAAAAGAGACGCCAGTCGATACTGGCTTTATTGTCCTCAACACAGCTACATATCGTTAGTCTAATCAACGCACGTGATTGAGCAGTGTTGAGGCTGACGTATGGGAAGCAAACTTCATAGAGTTTCTCAAAGCGCTCAGTGTGAAAACTATAAAGTCAGAAATGACTTTCGGTATTTCGCGAGATGCTGGCGCTTTTGAATGGTCTGGCACATCTGGCAGTGCTCTTTTTGCACAGCCAGAGAACGCACTTAAGCCCTCCTTTTGGCGTATGATCTTCGACATAATTCGCTTCAATCAGTTTGCCTTGGATCTACTCTCCGTCGCGCCAGGCTCTTCATCAGCGTCCCTAACCGCAGAGACGACCATTGGTCAGTACCTAGAAAGAGAAGGTTACTCTGACGCCTTTCGTGATGATTACCTGATCCCAATGACAGCCTGTGTCTGGAGTACAGGCGCAGATAAATGTGCATTGGAGTTTCCCGCGCTTACTCTGGTCCGATTCATGTGGAATCATCACTTGCTGTCCACCATCTCGGAAAGGCCGCCGTGGTTGACCATTGAAGGAGGCTCAAAGAAGTATATCGATGCCGTGATCAAAGATTGTGGAAAAGCACACGTGCATCTTAATACATCTGTGGAGTCCCTTTCACGACGAGATGGATGTGTAGAGCTCAAGCTTGGAGGAGAAGGTAACAACAGGACTGAGATCTTCAACGAAGTAATTCTAGCTTGTCATGGCGATCAGGCCCGTCGCATCGTCGGTACCTCTGCAAGTGTAGAAGAGAAAAGCATCCTCAACGCCTTCGAGACCACGCCAAACAAAGCATACCTGCACTCTGACCTCTCCCTCATGCCAAAACGTTGCAACGCATGGTCTGCCTGGAACTACCTTACATCATCCCAACATTCAGCCAAAAAATACGACCCTCCCGGTCTGCTTCAAACCGTTTCACTGACCTACAATATGAATATTCTACAAAATCTCCCTGTCTCAGACTGCTCCAACATCCTCGTCACTCTCAACCCCGAAAAACCACCTTCTCCCGCTCTCACACAGGCAACATACAACTATCGCCATCATCTCTACAATGCTCGCATGATCGCTGCCCAAGAAGAATTGCACACAATTCAAGGGAAGTCTGGTGTATGGTATGCAGGTGCGTGGACGGGGTATGGCTTCCATGAGGACGGATTCACGAGCGGGATGAGAATTGGGTTGAAGCTTGGCGGTAATGTGCCCTGGGAAGCCAAGGATGCAAAATTTAGCAGGGGAATAAGGCCGGTTCTAGGATGGAAGGACTACATTGCAAGAATTGTGATTCTAGTGATGCAGATGTGGATCCAGGCTCTTGGAGATCTTGTGGGGAGTGTGAAGAAACACAAGAAATTGTAGCTTTTGAGTCAAATTAGGGAATGCAAGGTTTATGGGTTTGCACATAAGGTCTCTCATCTCCAATTTTTGTCATTCTAGCGTCATATGAGAGGTTAAAAGCGTTTGCAGCGCAGGTATGTATGCCTATCAATGTCTGAATTAGCAATAGACTCATGGAAGTGAAGCACAACAACCTAACTTCGTTCTTTTGCCACAGGCCAAACCATCACCAACAGCGAGCACTGTAATAAACGAAGAACATCACCTACCCCTGTCAATACAGTCCCTAATAAAAAAGATATGATGAGAAGTGATCCGATGGCGAACCAGAATCACCCAGGTCTGGTGTTCACATGCTTGCAACCGACCCATCTGCAGCATGACCCGTTAGACGCGTAATCAACGGAACGGAAGCTGTTGGCCCACTCCAATGCCGAACCAACCGGCAATCTCGAACTCCAGTTGAAGGCTGAGGCGGCCTATTAGTTGGACTTGGGCCCGCCTGCTCTTTCCTAGAGTCGGGTTGGGGTTGCTTGACATGAGTGCGAGGTTGTTCTAAATGGAAAGCGCAACGCAAAGAGGTATGGGGCTGGGGTTGACAAAGGACTCTGTTGTCACGAGCTGCCTCTTCGCTCCCACCCTAACTCAGCCCTCATATTGCACATCGAGCGAATGAATGAACCCCACATGAACGTGGATGCTAACAATATCCCCGTTCATGGACCAATCATTCAAATACACCCGGAAAGTCAACACCCTGTCGAAGTCACGACTGCCTCTTCGCCATCAACCAAAACCGCATCTAGCCCACTCACGCACCAAAGCATCACCAAAGACTATCTTCAGGTGCCAGAATCCCGATTATTCGGACACAACTACCAGTCGAGTCACCGACTACAGATGACATGAAAGAACAATCTATACAGGTAAGAATATGGAACATGGGCGCATGGCGTGGTGATACGCAGTGACCGTCTAGATTGAACTACGGACTGGCCGCCTCGTCTCCTAGACCGTCGGTGAAGCTGGCTGCAAGCTTGGCATCTCAGCAGTCACTGGGTGGGCAAGGGGTGGATGCGGGCTATGTTGGAGAGCAGAGGTCAATATCGAACCGACGACCTTGGAGGCCAGGTGATGCTCTCGCCGGTTGACGAATGGTGTGATGCTGTCTCGCAGCATCCCACATGTCAGGCACTGTCAATTATTGACTGTAAGTACTGATCCTGTGCAGTAGAGATTTTTCAGCATACTTTGATTGCTGGTGTGCATTACAAGAAGCTTTGGCACTGCTCACGCTCTGGCTACGCCCAGGCGTTGCTTGCGGATCACAGCCGAGTCATTGCACTACCCCCTATCAAAACACTTGTTGTACTACTAATACGTTTAATATCTGGAAACCCATTCATTCAAATCTATCAGTTCACGACATGAACAACTACGAAAGCCTATAACAGCGCGTGGATGTTACTCTTTCCACATTCTCTTCCACGAATTTGATATCACAGAATGACAGCTTGATAATTAAATGGTTTGAATGGCAACTATGAAGAAATGCCCACAAGTCTCAACTCTTGTAGCCTTCGAAGTAAATCTTTCAGCACGCTATTCCCGGATAATTAGTCAGACAACAACTACTCGAGACATGTAAATTCACGTTTAGGCAGACACTAAGCACAATAACGAAAGAAACGACCAAAGTATCGAGTGTCGTGTCGTTGCATGCCAGAACGAATGGCTTAGACCGGTCAGACGCGAAAGGAGTTTACGACAAGGATAGTTGCATGGTTAGTCTCATGCCCAGCTAGCGAGTGGTTTTGGAAGCTACGTAACAAACCTATTGATTCGATGTCTCGACGCCACACTTTAACAGGGATATGAATAATCTTAGAAAGTTCTTTGAAGTTCTATCGGTAATTTTACCATCCAGTCGATACGTTCAAGGTCCTCAAGGTAACAAAAATACACTCTTTTTGAGTACGATGACCGCATTTGCCCTAAGGTTTGCTTACCTTGCTTCACCACGGCCAGTTGTAGGATGACTTGGTCGCGATAAACGAGAACACTAGCCTCATTTTTAGCGCTTTATGCGCAAAAATGGAAATGTTCAGCCGCAGACCGTTGGATGTGCATGCGTCCAATAAATGCAGTAAGCTGTAGCCACTTTTGAGCACCAATTAGACGATCTTCGGAGCGTTACACCAACCCTTGTCCCTGTCTATGAACTCGGGACCTTCCTTTGCTTATCACATTTTTTTTTACCTCACATTGTTACCTGACCACTCCTCGAGCAACGCTTTTCAGTCTTTTGCCTTCAAACTTGACGATAATGACATACGGAAATAGTCGTCGTGCGGGAGAATGGGCTGAGTGCAACTATGTTATATCAATTGACGACGATTACGATACGAAGGGTTCAGAATATTGTGGCCACCAAAAGATACCCCATAATTCCAGGTCACATACTGCAGAAAATTACGAAAAACTGTTCCAAAACTTTCACGATGACTTCGCGGTCGATATCAATTTCCAAGAACCTGAACTGCAAAAACCTGTTACCTACAATCATGAAAACGAAAAGAAAGGATGGTATTCTACAGCATGCGATATGCTAAGTCAGAAACTTCGGCAAAGAACATGGATGTTAGGACTCTACATTGGCTTCTACTCGAGCCTGATAGTACTGATTGGAAACATCGTGCTCTTAGTGGTTGGGTGCCAATTAGACCATGACTCGAAGGGGCCTATGAGATTATTGGCTCAAAATCAACCAAGAAAGATACGTACTTTGTCAACGCTATATCATATCATCATCAACATCTGCTCAACTATACTACTCACTTCGAGTAATTATGCAATGCAAATACTGAGCGCTCCAACGAGGGAGGAAGTACATCAAGCTCATGCTGAGGGCGAGTGGTTAGAAATAGGTATGATGAGCATCCATAACTTGTGGTACATTCGAAGAAGGCGCACAGTACTCTGGCTTCTCCTCGCGATCTCGTCTTTACCGCTGCATCTGTTGTAAGTCTGACGACTTGCATTTGCGTCGCTAGACTGACCTAGACTAGCTACAATTCTGCCATTGTTGAAGTGATAGATGCAAAAGGCTACACTTTTGGCACCATTATATATGGCCCTGCAAAAATGTCTTTCTCCAATTCTGATTGGCTGCATAACTATCAAAACTCTCAACTTGAAGGCTCTGGGTATCTTGAAGTGATTAAGAGTAAGATTGGTGGTCATGTCTCATTTCAATTGCAGGGAAAATGGACCTGGTTCCCGTATCAATGGGATACTTGCAGGAATACAACCACTGTCACTACAGAATGTGACGGATCGACATGGAACTCAACTAACCCACTGTCGTACATGCCTGAACAGGTCCATGTGACAGGAACAAGTTGTATCAGTAACGTCGGACCCTCACGAGTCCACCTTCCTCTCAGGCCTGGGGATCAACTGCCCGCATACCTATCGAGCAAATCTACACAAATTGATCGTTTGGTTAGAGAGCATAAAACCTGTACAAAAGATGGAATTTTCCACTGGCAGGACACAGCTGTCAAGCTTTCCCAAGGAAACCCAATACAGGAATCAAGTCAATTGCAGATGGCCCTACCTTTCCTCGGTGTTGTCATTGGCGCCAATCTCCTGAAAGTAATTCTTCTCTACCTCACAATTCGAACATCACAACAACCCCGTCTCATTACAATCGGCGATGCCATTTCCTCTTTCCTAGAAACGGAAGATACGACACTATCTCTTCCTTACCTGGCCACGCCAAAAGAGGAGTCAAAACTCGTTGCAGGAACCTACAAGCGCCCCTGGAAACACGAAGTCCTTACCTCCTTCTCCACCCTCGAAGACTCTCGCCTCGCCTCAATGGTAACCATGTACGCACTATGCCCAACCCCAACCCCGTCCTACTAACACAACTAGGGCCCTCCTCTTTGGCGTCTTCGCCCTCCTCCTCCTCCCCTACACCAGCGTCGAAGCCAACTCCAAAGGCGAGCACGCCGCCTGGTCAAAATGGGGTCTCCAAAGCTCGCTCGTCTTCTCCGGCACAGAGCACTACATGGACGACTCATGGGAGCTCTTCAACGCCATCATCGCAAATAGCCCGCAGCTCATTCTCTCCGTCGCGTACTTCAGCATCAACCGCCTCTGCACGGGAATGTGCTGCGCCAACGAATGGAACAACTACGCCCTTGCCCGCAAGGCGCTGCGCACCTCGAGCCCCCAGGGTGCGCAGCGCTCCACGCATTACCTCCAGGTCCCGTGGCGTTGGGCCGCGCCGCTCATCGCGGCGTTTGGCACGCTGCACTGGGTGCTGTCGCAGGCGCTGTTCCTCGTGCGCATCGACCTGCAGCACCCCGAGCGCGGCGCCACACCTTTTTCCATCTCCGCGTGCGGCTTCTCGGTGCTGAGTCTGGTGTGCTTCATTGCGGCGTTGAGCGTCTTGCTGGGCGTGGTGGCCTACCTGCTGTGTCGGCGGTTGGCGCTGGCGATCCCCCCGTGCAATCAGCGGAGCACGGTTGTGAGCGCGGCGTGTCATCCGCCGGAGGGGGATGTGGCGCCGCAGTTGAAGGAGGTGCAGTGTGGGGTGGTGGTGTTTTGCGATGGGGAGAGGAGGGTGGAGTATTGCTCGTTTTCGAGCGGGAAGGTGGAGATGTTGCGGGTTGGGAGAGAGTATGCGTGGGTTCGGCAGAAGGAGATTATTAGGGTGAAGTCTTACTGATGGGTGATGGGGATGGGATGTATGTGGTGGTACGTGTTATGTATATATGAGTATATTACTTTTTAAACTATAAACCGAATATGCATCAGCTAATCATTGTCTTTCTGGTTGAAGCGGCACGATAATGTTTTTAGAATATAGATAGACTATTTCTACTTGGAATCACGGCATGTCCTTATTACCCTCTTCTCGTCACCGTGACAAACCGTTCAACTTGCCTCTTTGCCGGCTTTTTGTCAGCGTCCTCCAACGAAGGTTGCCCAGGCTGAACAAGATGAAGTCTGCCAGTATTACTAGGCGCAGGCGCGCTGCTACTACTAGTTGTTGGCTTTGCTGATATGCTCGGAACATTTGAGCTTGTCGAAGTTGGCTTTGGAACTATGCTTGTACGGAAGTTTTGGCCGTCTATGACAAGGTTTATTTCCTGTACGGGTGGATTTGGTGCTTGCGGCTGAAGGAGCATGAAAACTCGTGCTGCCAGGGCGATGGAGGTGAACCAGATTGTCGTCAGAAAGAATAGGAGGGCTAGGATCCAGGATGCAAGAACACGCTTTTTTCTCCATCGGCGATGCGGTTGGGGTGATGGTGGATCGTGATCGTATGACTTGACCAGAGGTTGTACATAGTGTGGATGGCTGGGGTCGTGGTAGTCGGGTTTGACGGGTTGTTCTTCTGCGCCACCCTGGGTCGACATGCCCGTCGATTGATAGGGCATTGGGTTGGGGTGATAATAAGGGTTATTTGAAGAACTCTTGTCTATTATCGGCGATATTTGTGTATATTGCGGTGGATCTGAAGAATATTGTAGTTTTATGGAGGCCATGTCGATGGACGGTGCTCGCTTCTGAGTGGCCATGTTTGGTGTCGGTTGTCAAATGAAGAGAATATTCGTGTGTACAATTAGCAACGAGGACCTGCCTCTGATAGAAAAACTACGTGTAAGCTTAGAGAAGAAAATATGAATGTGAGTGAAAGAATCTTTGTTCTACGTCGGTCAATAGAGAGAATAGCAGGGGGTATATGGTGAAGATAAAGATCGTGACTGATTATTTAATCCAAAGAAGGTGACAACGCGGCTGTTTCACGTTTGCGGCCAACAACTCACATGGTCTGCTGCATATTGTTCTGAGAAAGCGTGTTTGGTGATGGCGCTGCAGAGATGTGGTGGTTAGTTTGGAAGGCTTGGTTGAGGCTTGGGTTGATTGGCGCACTGGCATCGTTGACATATGCAGGGGTGGTCCCTCTGCATCTGGACGGCGGGGTCAAGCACACCAGCTGAAGAAAGCCATGCAAACTTTGCCTGGTTGGCGACGACAGCTCCAGCATATACTAGCCTACCCAGCTATCGACCTACCCAGTGCTGTGATTTCAACGGCCAGGAAACAGGGATGCATTGGTCATGTGACTTGTTTATGGTTTGCATGACTGCCGCATAGTGGCGTGGATCGTAATTTCTTTGGGATTATAGCCAGGTACATCGTAACTTGTACCCTCAACCCGGTTGCTGTGATTCCCCACGATGAGGGCAGTAGAGATGAGCAAGACTGCTGACGGTTGATAGATGTGGCAGCCGTCCTCGCGTCGCGTGCCTGCTGGACGATGCGTGGGCTCGAGTGGCCTGGCTAACAGTATGGACATGGCGCTCCTCATTCCAGTGCATGTGTCCAAGCATTCTTACGGGCAGCCAGCCAACAAGAGGGCTGAGTTAGGGAGGAAGCACAGGCGGTGAGATCAAGCATCGAGGCTCCCCATGGCTGCGTTAGCGGCAGTTTCAGTTAAACATTTTCAAACAAGACGCCGCCTGTTTGAACGGTTTGTGTTTTGTGCACCGGGCCATGTGGCCAGCTGGCGTAAAAGCAGATTGTGAGTGCCGGCTGGATATGGCATGCTTCAAAGCGGCAGGTAGATGAAGCGCTGTCGTCACCGGCCGCAGCGTCGGACTTGACAATCCAATGGCGATGGGTGGCAGCGGAGTGGGGCCCTAAATCTGGTGTGGCTCACCGTCGACTCCCCAACTGCAGCGATCCCTGACCGCAGTAGCTCCACACCTAATTCCATGCTCCAATTCACATCCCTTTCCACGACGCCCTCCAGATCCTCTCATGACATGACAACGCAGCCCAGTTGAAGTGGACGTTCACGAGACCACCGCCTATCACGCCCTCTAATTTCGATTCACCAAGCAGCTGCAACTGCCCGGCTGCTCCTGCTGCTGCATCGACTGCGGCTTCCCTTGACTCGACCCTTTGGCAACCCACACCTTCCACCATGGCCGGGCCGGACACAGCAGAAAGCAAGCTCGACAGGCCGGCCAGCTCCCACAGCTCGGACCGGGAAGGCGTAAGTGGCAGAGCACCCCACGAGGCACCTCCCCGAGCCACAACATGTGTAGCATGCATCTGCTGACCCAATCTCGTCCTATAGGACAGCTTCGAAGACGCTTCCGAAATGACCCCACGGCCCGATTCACACTCCGACCGCTCGCGGCCACGGTCGCTGCTGAGCAGGCGGGAGTCTTCGTCCTCGACCGCCCGCGACGGCCGAGCCGACTCGCCTGTGCCCGAGCTGCCAGGAGCGGCGTCCAAAGATGGCGGCGACAAAGCAGAAACGGCCAGCGGTGGGACGGCACCCGCAAAGTCCCCATTGCTCACGGCACACAGGATATCAGTCACCTCGGATATGGACGATGTCTCATTGGACGGTGGTGAGTGCCTCCAAACCATAATCATTGCGGTCTTGGCAAGGGCTTTCTGGCGCTGGGGCTAATGTTGCACAGAAGGCGTAAAGGCCCTCCCTAAGCTGCCGCCGAGAGACTCTAGGGACTCGACAGCAAGCGCCACCCAGGGCCTATCTGGGAGGATGTCGCCCGTCAAGTTCCTCCCGCCGCCTCCCACCCCCGCCCCGGAAAAGTCCGCTGCCCCGCCCACTGTTTCACGGAAGCTGACAGGCCCCTTTTCGTGGCTATCAAGGAACTCGAGCAAGAAGCCGGACTCGTCATCACCACCCCCTGCAGACCGAAGGAACACCAATGCCTCCATCAACACGCTCGGCAGCAATCCTGAGCTCACGCTGAGCAGAATCGACGATGAGAGCGACATGCAGTCAAACAACCGGTCAAGCCAGGGTAGCTTACGCGACCGATTCAAAATCTTGAGGATGCGAGAAGAGGCCGGTATCACACTAGGCGATGATTCGAGTTTGGAGCCTACGGCAGCTACAGGCCTGGGTATAACTAGTCCAACAAGCACTGCCGGAGATGAACTTGCTTCCGGACTCGCCAGCCCACGACAACCAACTATCAATCCAGCTTTGGCCCCAGGAACGGCTGCGGGATTCGCCTCGGGCCCGGCTGGGGACATTGCTGAGCCTGTTGACTGGGATCTGTGGCAATCCGTCGTCAATGAGGGTCCCACAGCAATCGCTCGCACCAGCTCGGAAGAGCTTAGTCGTGCTATCGCCAACGGCATTCCACAGGTCATCCGCGGCGTTATATGGCAAGTCCTTGCGCAAAGTAAAAGCGAAGAGCTGGAGCACATGTATAAGGAGCTTGTTGCACGTGGAACGGACAAAGAGCATATGGCCGTCAGGACACCTAATATGAGCAACGGACAAACCAACGGCAACGGGAAGGAGAAGGATTCTACCAGCTCATCGTCATCCTCGGTCCACTCCAACGACTCCACACCTGCTACCACCACTGGGAGTGCAAATGCACCCCTGCCATCTCCATCAATCACGTCGGAATCATCGGAAGATCCCGTAAAAGCACAGGCAAGACTTGCCGCCGAGCGAAAGCAGAGCGCTATTGCCGTCCAAAAGCTGGAGAAGACAATCAAACGCGACTTGGGTGCGAGAACGAGCTACTCCAAGTACGTAATGGCTGCCGGTTTGCAGGATGGCTTATTTGGCATTTGCAAAGCCTATGCTCTGTACGACGAAGCCGTGGGCTATGCCCAGGGCATGAATTTCATCGCAATGCCTCTGTTGTTTAATATGCCAGAGGAAGAAGCCTTCAGTCTCTTCGTTACGTTGATGAATAAGTTCGGCTTGCGCGACTTGTTTGTCCATGACATGCCAGGTCTGCATCTGCATCTCTATCAATTTGAGCGTCTTCTGGAGGAATTTGAGCCGGCTCTGTATTGCCATCTCCGTCGCCGCGAAGTCAAGCCACAACTCTACGCCACACAATGGTTCCTCACCTTGTTTGCGTATCGCTTTCCCCTGCAGTTAGTTCTCCGGATCTATGATTTGATTCTCAGCGAAGGACTTGAGACAGCCATTTTGAAGTTCGGTATTGTTTTAATGCAAAAGAATGCCGCAACGCTCCTGGGCATGAAAGACATGGGCACACTCACTACCTTCCTCAAAGAGCGACTATTCGACGTATACATTGACAAGGCCCCGTCCGCAAACTCCATCTTGGAAAATGGCTTCTTCGGCTCAACAGCAGGCGTCGATAAGGAGGTATATCGCGCGGATATGCTTGTCAAAGATGCTGTTGCCGTCAAGATCTCACCCGAGACACTGAAGCAATATACAGCAGAATGGAAAGAACAACGTCGGGTCGAGAAAGAACGCGAGGCTGAATTACACGGGCTGAAGGACAGGGTAGCTTCCTTAGAGACCAAAGTGCGACTGCTCGAGAGCCGTGCTGAGCAGTCCGACATGGAGCACGTGCAGGTCGCTTCGGAATTGATCAAGACCAAGGTGGAGAACGAGCAGATCGCCGAAGAGAACGAGACGCTGAAAACTAAAGTTGAAGAGCTGCAAAAGATTGTGGACACCCAGCCCGAAGAGGTTGAGGCACGCCTCAAGAATGAAATGGAAACTGTGATGCAGAAGAACATTGTGGTACACAACGAAAACAGGGCTCTTGAAGAGCAAATGGCGGAAATGGAAAAGGAACTAGTGGCAACGAAGATGCAATGGGCAACGGTAAGTTCCTCTATCAGGCTTGGGAGAAGGTGCAATCTAATACTGCAATAGATCAACGAAGAACACGAAGATCTTAAACAAAAGTGGAAGAGCATATCCCAGATGATGAAGTAAGGTTGGCATTTGGGATTTGGACCATTCATACAGGCATTGAGATGGACTTGCATACACGCCGGCGTCTTCTCAAGCACCATCTATTCCTCAACGACATCCGTTGCATGATTCGATTCTTTATGTCTATATTCGTTGCCGTTACCCATGTCGTCGGTCATGGCGGCTAGCTCCTTCGTTGACACGTTTGCTTTGGCATGACTTGGTTTTAGCGTCATCTCTCAGATCATCAATCTATACCCACAGTGCAGGCGGACGAAGTATGAACGGCATTTTATTTCTTTGGTTTCTGGCTGCAATTGAATAGGCATGTGTGCGGGAGCAGTGCATTGGACACGGTGTTTGGGACTCACAGATTTGGTAGTAGTCATAGTTTTTAGTAACTCACCAAGGACGCAAGGCCTAGCCCTTGGTAGAGTGTAGCGCTGCCCTTATAAATTAACTCGTTTTCATTCTCACAGATTTACCTTGTTGTGGACTCAGACTTCGCTGAGCCTTAGCGTGAGGAGATTCCCTCTCCTTTCGAAAGTACCCAATAAATTTTTTATAAATTTTAATCACTCACTCTTCTAGGCTAGTACCTAACATACCTAACGAATGCGACTTTACCTCAGTTCACCAATGTGAGCAACAGGCTTGGCACGCTAGTCATTAAAAGCTCCGTGCCCTCCGCTTGGCTTTCGCTTTCAGCACAAGAACAAAGCTCCCCACGACACAACAATCACGCGCTGCACCACCTGCGACACTCTTCCTCTCCACCTCTAATTTAACTCTAGCTTTTTTTCCCCCCCTTATCCCACCCACCAGTTCGTCTACTTGTGCAGACGCCATGGCTGGCCCGCCACCTGACCTCAACGCCATCCTCGCAGCGCTGGGTGAGTACCACAGTCCGTCGCGCGTTGCTGCTAATATTGATTGTGTGACTAGCTGCTGGACGAGGCCCATCTACTACTCCCTCCCAGACACCCCAACAGCCCCCGCCTGCACAGCATGCACCCCCGCCTGCGCTCCCGCCAGGCTTTCCAGGAGCGATGCCCGCTGCGTCGCCTCCTGCTATTCCTGGCTACAACTTCCCACAGCCCACAAACTCGGGCAGCCTCGACCTCAGCGCAATCAAGCCCGTTAGCTCTGGCTCAGTTAGCATCCAAGATGCGCTGGCCAAAGCGCGTGGCTTCGCTGCGCAGAAGGGTCTTGCCTATGAACCGCGTCCAGGTACAGACACTTGGTCTGGAGTTGGCAACCCATCGCAGACTTACGCTATGACAGCTCATCAAGAAGACCCCCGACTGGGCGGCCGTCCTTATCGGCGCTCCAGGTCGCGGTCGCGCTCACCACAGCGTCGAGACGCTGCGCGTGACAGCTATAATCCCTACCGAGACGAGCGCCGTGATGAGCGACGTGGCGGCGGCTATAGCCGTGAACGCTCGCGCTCCCCTTCTAGACGTGAGACCTTCACTCCCCCGCATCAGCAGTATGGTGCAAGCACGCGTTCTCCTCCCAATGATAACTCTGAGGTGATTCTCATTGATTCTTCCCTCGTTGGTCTTGTTATAGGACGTCAAGGTGAGAGTCTCCGTCGCATTGAACAAGAATCAGGTACTAGGATCCAATTCATAAATGGCCCTGAGGCCGGGCCACAGCGCCAGTGCCGTATCACAGGCAATTCCGGTGCGCGTATTAGCGCAAAGCGAGAAATTAATCGCATTATTGAAGAAAACGGTGGCAATCCTGCTCGTGAGACTGGCCGTAACGCGCGACCTGGCGCAAAGGCGGTTGGTCAGCAGCAACCTGCTCTTCGCGAAGGTGAACAGTCGTCTCAAATCATGGTGCCTGATCGTACTGTTGGCCTCATCATTGGTCGTGGTGGCGAGACTATTCGTGACCTGCAAGAGCGCAGTGGCTGCCACGTGAACATCGTCGGTGAAAATAAGAGCGTGAACGGACTTCGCCCTGTGAATCTCATTGGAAGCCCTGCCGCTGCTGCTCATGCCAAAGAGCTTATCATGGAGATCGTGGACAGTGACACGAAGACATTAGATGGATCGACACCTGCCCAGCAACCTCAGCAACCACAGCAGAATAACAGACGTGACAACTTTGATCCGTACAGCAGTGGAGGCGGCGCTGCCGCTGCCGGTAGCAAGATCAATGACAATGTGTTTGTTCCTTCCGACGCTGTCGGTATGATCATTGGAAAGGGTAAGCTAATCCCGTGCTCTATGCACGTCTCATGCTAATAGATGTGCAAGGTGGTGAAACTATCAAACAGATGCAATCGGATACCGGGTGCAAGATTAATGTGTCCCAAGCTTCCGGTGCTGATATTGAGCGTGAGATTGGCCTTGTTGGAACGCGTCAAGCTATCGACGATGCGAAGCGCGCCATCTGGGAGAAGGTTGACCAAGTGGTAAGCAAACCCCCCCTCCCTTCCCCTCCAACCAATCATTTAGGCCAGTCATTATTAACTCCGACAAGTCGCAGAAAGACAAGAATAACGGTCGTCGTCGTGATAATGCCAATGCTAACGGCGGCTATGATAACAATTACTCACAGCAGCAACAGCCCCCCTCTCAAGGTTATGGCGGTGCAGCAGCACAGCCTCCTGTCCCTGCTGCTAATCCCACCAATGGCACAGCTGACCCTTATGCCGTTTATGGTGGCTATCAGAACTATATCGCCATGTGGTATGCTTCATTTGCGCAGTCAAACCAAGGAGGGCAACCGCCCCAAGGATCTCCTGGAGCCTAGAGTGTCGCGTGCCCGCTTTGACGTTACGCATGTTGCTGAGCCCTCTTCGATTGATGCTTGCTTGCATGACCGACCCGGAACTCTGCTGCACATAGCATGATTTGACACTCCCCTGGACGATTCTCGACTGCTTGACGTGCGATTTGACAAGCTCACCTTGACTGATGGATGCTCCTTGACTGCAATGCTCTGCTCCCGCTTCTTCCGACGTCGGTTGGTCTCATGGTGACATGGTTTCTTCTCGCTTGCTCAGATGTCCAGCCACGCCGTCATTTGTCACTATATTCTGTGCGTATTATGCTTCCCGCTTGAGTCCTGGATGCTACAAACCACACGATGCTCTGTTGACTGCGGTCGACCGTTCAATCTTGGAACTAAGTCATGATGGATGTACCTCTGCCTATCGCCCGACAACCACCCAACATCCTCTAGCGTTACCTGATTTACCTTCCCCATATCTATTCGCCCAAAACGATTTGTCTTGAGGACCCTTTGAATTTTCGGTAAAAGCGTTTCTCCCTTCAGGTATCTATTTTAAAGAGACGGGCACTTTGATTACTGGGCATACCTGCAAGCCCAAGGAAGGCTTGGACCTATGGCTCAATACGTTCTTCCTGGCACCTAATATTCTGCACCACTTTGTATAAAACGGCCCGCGTTCACACTGTAGTCGCGCCAGTAAATCAAATTCAATGTTTTGTTAACCCGAGATCTCAGATAATGTGTCGGCCGTGTCCATGATTTCGTGAGACTTGCGCTCTGGCGGACCTCGCCAATCTCATCTTGTAATGTTTGCAGTTGATGAAGATCGCTCACGTGCACCTCCAGACTTGCCTCCAACCAGGCAAGCGGGGTATGCCGGGAGGGGCAAACTAGCGGCCATCGCCGAGCTCCATATGTCCTGCACGCGGAGCTACACACATTTGGCACCCGCCGTGGGATAAGACTGAAATGCGCCGTCTGTGATTCGTGACGGTGCTTTTTGTGTAGTTGCGATATGCGCGCTAACTTGTGCCGCTTTTGGGCGAGACGGGGAAGTCATATCTAGTTTGCTGGTACCCGCAATTGACAAGCACGGTGTCCCAGGGTTTGTTGCACGTCTTTTCCTTCATCCTGTCTTTTTACCTTGCATAACCTAGATCTCGATAATCTCATCGGATTTGTTGCCACCGTAATCATGGCTCCCGGCCTTGTGTTCCCAGACCCGGCCGTTGCATCCTCTGCCACACAGTCCCTGGCCGATGTCACAGCGTCCTATGACGACACATTACGCTTCTACCTCAATGGCACGAAAGTAACGTTGGACGATGCTGATCCGGAAGTCACTCTTTTGGAATATTTACGAGGAATTGGGTTGACGGGTACGAAGTTAGGATGTGCCGAGGGTGGTTGTGGAGCTTGCACTGTTGTCGTTTCACAGTACAACCCTACTACAAAGAAAATATACCACGCCTCAGTGAATGCCTGTCTTGCTCCGTTGGTGAGCGTAGACGGCAAGCATGTCATTACCGTTGAGGGGATTGGAAATGTCAAGAAGCCTCATCCAGCGCAAGAACGGATAGCAAAGGGAAATGGCAGTCAGTGTGGCTTTTGCACGCCAGGTATGCGGCTATGTTCAAACCAATCAAAGCTTAAGTTAACTTTATATATTCAGGCATCGTCATGAGCTTGTACGCGCTCCTCCGTAACACAGACACGCCCACCGAGCACGAAGTCGAAGAGGCATTCGACGGCAATCTTTGCAGATGTACTGGATACAGACCCATATTAGACGCCGCACAGAGCTTCAGTGCAAAATCTGGGTGTGGGAAAGCCTCATCAAACGGCGGGAGTGGATGTTGCATGGAAAAGAATGGAGCAAACGGAGGTGGCTGTTGCAAAGACAGTACAGACGATACCCAACCTATCAAGCGGTTTACGCCGCCCGGCTTTATCGAGTATAATCCAGACACCGAGCTCATCTTTCCACCACAACTCCGCAAACACGAATTTAAGGCTTTGGCTTTTGGAAACAAGAGGAAGAAATGGTTCAGGCCAACCACCCTGGAACAATTGCTAGAGATCAAAAACGCGTACCCGTCTGCGAAACTTATTGGAGGTTCGACAGAGACACAAATTGAGATAAAGTTCAAAGGGATGGACTATAATGCCTCGGTTTTTGTTGGCGATATTGCAGAACTGCGGCAGTTCAAGTTCCAAGACGATCGTCTGGAGATTGGAGGGAACGTGGTATTGACTGATCTAGAGCAAATATGTGAGGATGCAATCAAGCACTATGGGTCAATCCGTGGCCAACCATTTGCCATGATTCTTAAGCAGATTCGATATTTCGCTGGACGTCAGATCAGAAATGTAGGAACGCCTGCGGGTAATCTGGCAACCGCGAGTCCCATTTCGGATCTCAATCCTGTGTTTGTGGCGACCAATGCAATTCTTGTTGCAAAGAGCTTGAAAGAGACTACCGAGATACCCATGTCAACTTTCTTCAAGGGGTACAGGCAGACAGCGCTCCCACCAGACGCGATTATCGCTGGTTTGAGGATACCCGTTGCAAAAGAGAAGGGCGAATTTCTCCGGGCGTATAAGCAGTCGAAGAGGAAGGATGACGATATTGCCATCGTAAACGCAGCACTACGAGTCTCACTAAGCGATGCTCAAGTCGTCGAGAGCGTAGATCTAGTTTATGGCGGCATGGCCCCTACGACCATACCCGCGCGGAAAGCCATGGAATTCCTCCAGGGCAAAAAGTTCACAGATATTCAAACGCTTGAGGGAGTCATGGACAAACTCGAACAAGACTTTGATCTACGATTCGGCGTACCAGGAGGCATGGCTACATATCGGAAGTCCCTCGCGCTCGGCTTCTTCTACAAGTTCTACCACGAAGTGCTCGCAGAACTGCACGCGGAAGAAGTCGAGATCGACACCCAAGCCATCGGCGAAATAGAACGGAACATCAGCTCTGGCCAAAAAGATGGCAAGGCGGCTGAGGCTTACAAACAAAAGGAGGTGGGGCAGTCGAAGAACCACGTTGCCGCCTTGAAGCAATGCACAGGAGAAGCACAATACACGGACGACATCCCGCTGCAGCGCAACGAGCTATATGGTTGCCTAGTCCTCTCCATCAAGGCGCACGCAAAGCTCGTCAAGGTCGATGCCGAGCCCGCGCTGGAAGCGCCCGGCGTCGTAGCATACGTGGACCACACCGACCTCGCCACGCCAGAGGCCAACTGGTGGGGCGCACCCGTCTGCGACGAGACGTTCTTCGCCGTCGACGAAGTCTTCACAGTCGGCCAGCCGATCGGTATGATTCTCGCCGACACAGCGAAGCGCGCAGAGCAAGCTGCGCGCGCCGTCAAGATCGAGTATGAAGAGCTCCCAGCCATTTTCACGATTGAGGAGGCTATTGAGAAGGAAAGCTACTTTAACCATTTCCGCGATATTAGAAAGGGCGATACTGTGAAGGCGTTTGAAGAGGCGGATCATGTTTTTACGGGGACCGCGCGTATAGGTGGCCAGGAGCATTTTTATCTAGAGACTCAGGCGTGTATTGCCGTGCCTAAGCCCGAGGATGGGGAGATGGAGATCTTTAGTAGTACTCAGAATCCAGCTGAGACACAGGCGTATGTTGCCAAGGTTGTGGGTGTGGCAGCTAACAAGGTTGTTACTCGCGTCAAACGAATGGGGGGGTAAGTTGTATAAGGCCCTGAATATGAACAAAATCGCTGATATGATATAGTGGATTTGGTGGGAAAGAAACAAGGAGTGTACAACTTGCTGGTATTGTAGCTTGTGCAGCGAACAAGGTGCGTCGACCTGTACGGTGCATGCTCAACCGCGACGAAGATATCGCGACGTCTGGTCAACGTCATCCGTTCCTCGCCCGGTGGAAGGTTGCTGTCAACAAAGACGGGAAACTTCAGGCCTTAGACGCAGACGTTTTCTGCAACGGCGGATGGTCTCAAGATCTCTCTGGCGCAGTTGTTGAGCGCTCTCTCTCGCATATTGATGGCGTGTACTCGATTCCCAACATACATGTACGAGGAAGAATTGCAAAGACGAACACAGTGTCGAACACGGCATTCCGAGGCTTCGGTGGGCCACAGGGTTTGTTCATTGCAGAGACCTACATTGAAGAGATCGCAGACCATCTCAAAATTCCTGCCGAAAAGCTGCGAGAAATTAATATGTACAGTCCGGAAAACAACATGATTACCCACTTCAACCAGGAGCTCAAGGATTGGTATGTCCCACTCATGTACCAACAAGTACAATCCGAGTCCTCGTATGCCGAGCGCCGCGCTGCCATCACCGAGTTCAATTCGACGCACAAATGGAATAAACGAGGTCTCGCCATTGTGCCTACTAAATTCGGCATTTCCTTTACTGCCCTATTCCTCAACCAAGCCGGCGCACTCGTACACATCTACCACGATGGCTCCATCCTCATCGCCCATGGCGGCACAGAAATGGGCCAAGGACTGCACACCAAGATGATGCAAGTCGCCGCCGAAGCCCTGCAAGTCCCCTTGTCCAACATCTTCATCTCGGAAACCGCCACAAACACCGTAGCAAACGCTAGCTCGACCGCTGCATCCGCGTCCTCGGACCTCAACGGCTATGCCATCTTCAACGCCTGCGCCCAGCTCAACGAGCGCCTGCAGCCCTTCCGCGATCAACTGGGCCCCGACGCAACCATGAAGGACCTCGCGCACGCCGCGTACTTTGCGCGTGTCAATCTCTCCGCGCAAGGTTTCTATAAGACGCCGGATATCGGTTACGTCTGGGGCGCCAACACGGGCCAGATGTTCTTCTACTTCACGCAGGGCGTCGCCGCCGCTGAGGTCGAAATCGATACGCTGACCGGCGACTGGACGTGTGTGCGCGCCGACATCAAGATGGATGTTGGACGGAGTATTAACCCTGGGATTGATTATGGCCAGATCGAGGGCGCGTTTGTGCAGGGGCAAGGCTTGTTTACTACGGAGGAGAGTTTGTGGTTGAGGGGAACCGGCGGCTTGTTTACTAAAGGCCCTGGCAATTACAAGATACCTGGCTTCAGGGATGTTCCGCAGGTGTTCAATGTCAGTTTGTTGAAGGACGTGCAGTGGGAGAATTTGAGGACGATTCAGCGGAGTAGGGGCGTTGGTAAGTTTACTCCCACCCTTTAGTTCGATGGAGTTTCTAATTTTGTCTAGGCGAGCCGCCGTTGTTCATGGGTAGTTGTGTCTTCTTTGCGATTCGCGATGCGTTGAAGGCGGCGAGGAAGCAGTTTGGGGAGGAGGCTGTGTTGCATTTGCAGAGTCCTGCGACGCCAGAGAGGATTAGGATTAGTTGTGCAGACCCGATTCTGAAGCGGGCGTGGGTGGAGCCGAAGGAGGGTGAGAAGAGTTTCTTTGTTAGTATTTGATAGTATATAGTATGTTTATTAATCGGTAAGGAGGGTGGGTGTCGTCACGATAATGAACTAATTCACCTTAGTGTCATAAGTTACTGGACAGTAGATACGAGCGTCTTTCATATTCATCTATTGAAATAGTTTATCTTGTCTCGGCGTGTAGACGAAGCTTTTTCCCTGAGGCCGCACTATCGAAACTCATGTTGCTGTTGATCCCCTACCCCTTGAAGAAAGACATCGTCTCTCCTTGTAAGGTAGACTTCACGCAAGATATACTTTAAGGGGTACAATAACTAGGTTTATTAAAAGAGATTAAATAATAGATAGAGACTAGCTAAGAAGAAGGAAATAGGAGCTATAAGTACTAGGTAGCTACCTAGAGGTTGTGTAAGGCTAGCCCCTAATTGGCTAGTTGGGTGAATTGCCTCTTAGGTAGATTCCCTAGCTAGCCGAGGACGGCGGAAGGGAAAGTTCAATGGGGGGGGGGAAGGGCGATGGAAGGGAAAGGCATTATTACTTCACTAGGGTCCCCCATTTCAATTTTCTTGTCCTCTAACCTAAGCAAACACGCCGCCATGTCGTCTCCCTCATCCACATCGAAACGCATAGCATTCGTGTAAGCCGGTAGTACCCAATTCCAGCCGTTTTCAATCCCCTCCCCAATATCGTCCTTCTCAATACTCCTCTTCTCAATTCTCTCCCAATTTAACCATTGATGCTCGTTATCGAAGAGAGATTGATCCTCAAGTTCCTCCAAACCAATCACATGCGGCCGATCTCGATTCAGTTTCTCGAACCAGAGTGCTTTAATTACTGAATATCTCCCGGCAATAAAGTGGTATTCCCTCAGGGCCTTGAGCATAACGACCTTCAAACGCATCTTGGTACGCATGAAGGAGAAGACGGGTGACCAAGGCGCATCAACCAGGAGTAATCTGTATAGATTGACGGCCTGTAGCGTCGAACAGTTTGACTCAAGTGTACCTATGATACTGGCACGCTTGATGTTCACGTTGTAAAGTGTTAGGGTGGTAAGGCAAGAGAGTGATGTCATGCTTCTGAGAAAGTAATCCCCAAAGAGGTTCCTACCGCTATAGTCCAAGGCGCGGAGATTCGGTGTGAGTTGAAATAGTTTCTTCGTCAGGGGAACCGAGTCCTCGGGGAGATTGATCCCCAGCACTAACAGGGTTTGGAGCCCTGCGAGGCGGTCCGAGTCTGCGGGGATGCCTTCGGCTAGGCTCAGGAATGCCTTCATCCAGTTTGTGCGGCCGCAGATCAAGAGCTTTTTCAGTCGGATGCCTGGGAAATGGACGGTCTGCCAGAGGAAGATTTTGTACATCTTCCACCAGCAACATAGGAAGTTTTCATGAAAGCTCTGCTTTGGATGCAGATTAACCACGTCGTCTCTTTCGTAGCATAGCTTGCATAGTTCGTGGTACGCTTCTGAATCCTCGCGCATTGGATTTCGTGAGTTTATTATATAGGCCATGAGGGTCTTCAAGTGGTATTGAAACGATATATTGTAGATGTAGGAGAAAGTGAGGGACCAGCCAGTATTTTCACACGCGTTGTACTCGCGTACGGGTCGGTTGAAGATGAATTTCACGCTTTGGACAGTGGTGCTAAAAAACTCATCATTAGCAACGTTGCATGCCGTCTTGAATCCCCCAAGCCCCACTCTAACGACAAGATGAGAAAAGAACTCCCGTGCGAAGCGTCGACGTGTCTTATTTTGGACGTCGTGACAAACCACACGAAGGCTCAACATGTCCCATTTACGTTTTAGGCCGTGCCATGAATCACGACCTGGTAGTTTGGATTCAGAACATTCGTCGATGATCTTGTCGAATAATTCTATCGAGAGATCCGTTAGTCGCGCCATGATGAAATTAGTTTTAAGACTGGTAAGTTAAATAACAGGTTCCAATTATTTGAGATTGGTTTAGAAATGACCAGTTGAGGCAAGGGTGGAGCATTATATAAAAACAAGGATGAAACTCTTCTATCCTTCACCAAAATGACATTGTTGCGACACAATAAACCTTTGGCCTATTGCGACCAGGACAATCCTATTGTTAGTGTGATGGTGAAAATATTGCAGCACAATGTATATGTAGCTCGACATTAAAGACCCCTAAGCCATTGTGCGTTGATAGTAGACCATCTGATTTCCCCGCAATTTTGTCAATTATATTCTCACCAAACGTGCCTCTTGAAATATTTTTCTATCCCCGATTTCGAGGCATAAAAGCCGCTAGATGCAAAATTGCCAGTCTTCCAACGCTGTTATCTAACACGCCGTTCCAGGACTCGTTGTAGCATATGAAAATATATCCATCCTAGCTTGCTCAACGCTGGAGGCTGGAGACAGGCGAGTTGTTCTTGTTGCCTCAACTATTGAAATTCCCAAAATTTACTCTTACATTAGTCCAGAAATGGCTATTTTGCAGCAGCAGAAATGGTCCTGCCACCATAGCGATAACACAACAGAAAAAGTGACGACAAAGGATGTAATGTACAAAGATATATATTTTTTATCGCTAGCATATTAAACAAACTATCCTCTAATGACACACCAACAGAATCAAAGTGGTCTTTTAGGCACAAGCGCGTGATGTTCCTCGATATTGAGGAGCTCCGGACCCACGTCTTCTCCCTTGCATGAATAACCATATGGACTGTAATACGAACCCGAAGAGAACACTAATGTCCAGTCACCATCTTCCAATTGATCGATATCGCCCCTAAACAATTCACGAACCCATTTGTAGTCGAAATTGTGTTTAGTATCGCGAGCACTTATAGCAATCGCTTGGCGTTTGTGGATATCGGAGAATGATACATCGTCATCTGCGGTGGAGAGTGAAGAAATGTGCAGACAGTTTAAACTTATCCGCGTTCGCAAAAGGTTGAACAACGCCGACCAATTCCCGTCAGAAAGTTGGACAATCGTCAAGTCCAACGCTTTTAGTGTTGCCGAGACCGCAGTGAGAGCCCGACTTAGCGAAGACTCTGCGATCAAGACGGTAGTGAGCGCGATATGTGTGAGATTTCGAAGTGTGGGTAAATGTTCTAGATTGAAGTCCAGAGTTAATGCCTTTCCCCGCGATAGGCGACCCATATAACTCAGCGTCTTGAGATTAGGCGCGAACGTCAGCAATTTGCATAGCCTCGGAGATGATGTTGTAGTATCTGGGTGCACATTTCCCAACCATAGTAATGATAATGCTTTGAGAGTTGGGAATGAAGTCGAATCTACTAAAATGCTGCTGAGATTAAGCAACGAGACATCTGGGTCCATTGGCTTGTATAAGCATGGGCCTACTATTAAATCGTTCAGTTGAATGTTGTGAAGCGAGCATATCTTTATCAGATCTCTGATCATTGTATGCCAAGCAGCGTGAACTCTTTTCCAAACCTCGTTAATTTGCTCGTTAGTGGTTTCAGGCTCGTCATCGCTATCAATTAACAGAACGTCGGCTGACAGCACCGGATGGCAATCTATATCTACTTGTTTGATATTTAGACATTGAGTCACTCGCTCTTGGAACTCGGACGAGAACTTCATAGTCAAGATGTAGAGACAGAGAGCTTCCAATTTCTCAAAGGAAGCTTCCCGCTCTCCCCAAAGAACTATGCTCTTGACCCTCTCGCGAAAGACGGGGTGATCTGCAATCTTGCGGGTAGACTCAAAGCAGCCTGGAGCCACTTCCATACGCATTTCAGATAAGAACTCGCTTCCGAAACGTTGGAGGGTTCCTGAATAGATCGTACGGCATGTTAGGCGAAGATTCCAGAGATCATATTTGCGTATTGTGTCCGAACCATTGCCTGCGAGTGTTTCATAAGGCCGAAAACTCCATAAATTAGATTCTGGCAACTCGTCGACAACAGCATCGAGGAGCTCTCGAGGTAGGTTAAGTAAGCCTGGCATAGCAATACTCTTCGGCGGTTTAGGGCTATGTGCAAGCTTCACGAGCAGTCAGTGTGCTGAAGTCTAGCAGTTGAATAACAATAGTAAGATACGATACCTCACTAATGCAGAACTTGTAGCGTAATATACACTAAAAAAAATGAGTGTCTGTAAGCAAGAAGACAAGAAGCAAGCCGTTTCTACGAAATATATACGCCTTCAGCTAGCCCGCCATTGGCAGTGACTCACAGTAAATAAAGAGCATTTTTTAATCACAAACTGATCTGACTCAAAAATGTATGAGGGACACATGGCTTGAGTAATTCGCAAAGCACATGGACATGTGCGCGTTCCCTCTAGCATTTTGGTATAATTATGTTATACTCTCTGTACCAACCAAGATGCTCCCGGGCAACTTGGTTGGCGCAGCAAGTACCTATACCTTAGAGCTGCTCTGTCTTACTACCTTAATTTTGATTTTGGAGGGCAAGGCTAAAGCAGTCTATCAGGCCTTTGCTTCTGAACATGCCTACTTACGTACTTTTTCATAAATCCCACAACGCCTTTTATCTAAAACCTCTCCATCCACTCTACCGACTTGACCGCAAGTCCAAAACCCAAGGATCAAACATTTCACAAGCCTTACCTACCTACTCAAGCACCTTCTCACAAACAACCTCATACCTCTCATCCACAACCTCCCCCTCCCCCTCCACCCCCCCACTCCAAACCTTCCTCGCCCCCATCTTGCATATCTGCACCCGATCAATCCTCACATCCCGCGCCCACACAAAATCCTTGTACCCCTCTACCAACCCCCTCGCATCAAACCGCATCCAACTCTTCGCCCCAGGCCCATGCCCCGAGCTCCGTTCCACATCACCCCGATTCGGCTTCCCATCGCCCGCCTTCTTGTCCTTCGCATAAATCGTGTTGAGCACAGTGGCATGCAGCTTCAACGCCCTCCCATCCTCCAGCACAAGCCCCTCACTCACAAACCGCGCCCTCACCGCCTCCGCAAAGCGCCCTAACCGCCCCGACTCATCGTGCGGCCTCGCATAGAGAATGCTCGTGCTGCGCGCATCCCGCATGGCGAGTAGCGCGCGCAAATCGACTGTCAGGGCCTCAGTGTCCGGGAGGCCCGCGGCATTGAGGTTCTCAGCGATGGCGCCGGCCTCGGCGGCCTTTTGCGCGACGACTTGCGTGGTGGCGTCGCGGAGGAGAGCGTGCAAGTTGAGAGTTTCGAGGAAGGATTGCGCGGATGAGAGGGTGGGCGGGGTGAGGCTCATTACGCCGAGGGTGAGGTGGAGGGATCCTAGGGGGCGGATGGCGGTGAGGGGCGCGATGGAGTGTTTTTCGAGGTCGGTGCGGAAGTGGGTGAGGCTGGTTTGGAGTTGGGGTTTGCTTGCTTCAGTCACGAGGGGGAGACAGAGGAAGTGGGTTAATGGCGGTTTCTTGGGACCGCCTTTCAGATTTGCATGTTTGGTGGCTCGCTGGTTTTGGTGTGCTGGTAGTGAGGTGGTTCTGGTGGTAGATGATGGGCCCTGGAGGGATGTCCATACCTCGTTGTTATTGCGTAGTTTTTCGCCGTCTAGGAAGTCGTTGTACTCTCCGGTATGTTTCTTCTTGCCCATGGTCGTATATTGTGTAGTCTGAAATGAGTGGATGAAAAGTCTACGACCAACGAATGTAGTGGCAGATGTCAAAACAGCCTCTCGGTAGGCTGTTACCACGCACGTGAGATATCCCTGGACCAACATACAAGTTAAATGTAAGCGAGGGGTGGTGCTGACAGGCAGACCAAAGACGGGGACCCTGACAGAGGTGCCAAGTCTATGGGTCGGTGCAAAGCTAATTTCTTGGTTACCAAACGCCAGGTACGGGCGGGAAACATGTGGTGATGCAGGTTAGTGCACGATGTTTAGGCGTGGTGTTGAGGTGCAGCATATTAGTACTAGTTGGGTATGACGTATCCGTAGCCGTGGAGTGGGGTCCAATAATCACGTTCACATTCGCATTCGGGTCTTCCACCACTCCGCCACGGTAGGGCTGAAGAATACGGCTCGCAACACGACCAGATGGAGGGGTAAATCACATATTTGCAGCAGCACTCGGAAAAAGTCTATACAAAATCGGTAGGGATGGAAAACGAGAGATAGGCTCAGGGTGGGCAAGGAAATCAGGCGACACGACAGCGATGACGACATGGCGACATGTGACATAGTGATTGATCCCGTGGGCTTGACATGTCGCATGAACCAAGGAAACAGACGATAGTGAATTTGCCGGACGAGACACAACTGCAAGGCACGAGTTGGCGCTGCATACCAGCCCTAGCCCACATGCTCGACCAGTGTTTGTGCCCGCGTAGCGCCAGCGAGCGCATGGAGGCCTATCTCACGGCGTGTCCTTGTAGAACTCCTTGAGGACTTCCTTGACCTCGGCGAACTCCTTCTTCGCCTGCACAATGACCACCTTGAGCTTCTTGCAGCTCTCCTCTTCGGTGATGTCCTTGGTGCCTGTCTCGTCTTTCATGGAGCCATAGTTCTGGATCTTCTCGCACGAGTCCTTGACTTTGGTGAGGCCGAGCGTCGCAGAAGAGCCCTTGAGGAAGTGGCCTAGCTCGCTAAGCGTCTTGAGGTAGTGTTTCTCCTTCTTTTCCCTAAGCGCAGTTAGCAGACGGCGAGCGAGCAGCAGGGGGCAGGCGGGGCACCCACAGGTTCGAGTCCATCTTGGCAAATGTGCTGTCGGCCTGGGTAAAGAAGTCGAAGACGATGCTCTTGCTGAACTCGCGGTCGACCTCGTCCTCGTCCATCTCGAGGATCTGCTCAAACGTGGCCGGGTCGATGCTGTCCTCAGCACCGGGGATTGACATGATGTCGCCGCCGCCCGTCTATGTGGGAGGATTAGCTGAGGCGTCTGTATGCAGGGCCGGCTGGTGGGCAGTGCTGCTGGGTGGGAAGAACAGTGGTGCGCATGGAGAGAATGCGACGTGAGGGGCAGGCGCGAGGGTCGCGGACGAGTGGTGGAGGTTATCACGAACCTTGTCCTCGCTAGTCGACATGCTTAGAGACCACACTGCAACTGGCTGCACGCAGCAAAATCTACCCTTCGGCCCTGAGAATCGCAGGCGACACCCTTCGTGTACTTGGTGTCGCAGGAGTCTAGGGAGCTGCTGGCTGCTCCTGCAGTTGACGTTTTTCCGCGCCCGCCTAGGTTGCCCGCTCCGCTGACTGACCAAAAGAGACCGACTGGGCCCTGCACTTCACTGTGCACTCCTAATCCGGTTAGACTATGACGCAAGGGTCGGCCCGCCGAGCTGTGGGAGCCGTTGATCTGAGGGTTGGCGAGATGCCGTCCTGAAACACACTGGACGCTGGAGAACTGTGCTGTCTGATACCCGTGGATGAACAATCTGATAGCCGTGCTGTGGTGGTTGTGTTTCGTTGGCTTTGCCGGAAACCTGTAACTCAGCCGCCTATTAGTGCCCTAGGCTTGCTTTAACTAAAGTCCTGCAGCCTCTTCGGCGTCAGTTGCCGAACTTTCTGCGGCGGCAGCTGTCCCAATCACGGCAGAATGTACGATAGACAGCGCGTGTGATATGATAGGAGAAACGGTAGCTTTGGGCAGCGATTGTCACGGGAGTGTGGCTCATATACGCTTCTGCCGTCCAAACGAGTACAACGGCTGATGACTTGCATCACCGCCGAAGAGGGGCACGCGCCGCAGAAAGCCAGAAAATAAGGGCTCGCTATATTTGGGTGGAGACCGACGTCAATACACACCCGTCACTCGCTGATCATCATCTGTGTCCCCACAGATGCCGCTTGCTGAACCTTTTACCGCTAACGTAGCTGACAGCTGATGGTCACCGAGGCCATGGCCCCTCGCGTCGTCGCCAGCCCTCACAAAAGTAAACACTCAGCACGTGTGGTGGTGTCATGTCTAACCCGGCACCTCGTCCACCCCAGGAAGATTTCGACTGCGCACGCTTTGTCCTGCTGGCACGCCGTGGGGATGGGTGGTAACAAAGACGGTAGCTCCATGCCAAGCAAGTCTAGAAGCAATCGAATGTGCTGATTTTCGCTGTAGAAACGGACAAGGAGGGGTGATAGACGACACATTTATGGAGAGACGAGGGTTGTTTTCAAGCGAGACTACGTCACCGGGAACACCGATGTCACTGTGCATATCTCGTGTGCCCTGCGTTCCACTAGGCTGCCGAATTGGACTAGCCGCCTCACACAGTGCCGTGGTACCAAATTTCGACTGAAATATAAACGATCAAAGTATTTACGTGTGTTGATGTTCAAGGTCAACAGATTAAACTTGCCTCGTTGGCACCAAGGCCCCATTCTGACAATATGACATCAAACAAGGAATGAAGCCCAAGTGGCAAGCATCTTCTATGACCCCTCTCCTCCTCGGCATAGAAAAACCCGCCATCTGCAGTCCGGCGGATGAATCGATACTGCTTATTCATCCGGGGCCCTCCGAGCCGACTGGTTGGTGACCACTCCACGTCCTTGACATGGGGGTGGACCGTCAGAACGTCCTGCCTGAGGCAGTTGAGATCGACATTCGCAATGCTCGCCTCTTCTGCTCTCCAACTGCAGGGTCCCAGAAGCTCCGTGGATCAACCAAAATTTTAGACTTTGCAGCTGTAAAAGCAATGTGCCGGGGCATTAAGAGAAATGCCCGAGAAGATCGATGATGCATGTTGTCATAACCGTGTGGCATGCCAAGGGCTATGGCTTAGTTTGCTTTCCTTACAGACAACACTCAATTGCAATCATCGGACTCATAGTTAAGCACCTAAGCTTGATCCTCTGACCAACGCCCAAACAGCTCTGCATGTTGGGTTTTCGAATAGTAAGCTTCATGCTTTCGAAGCGAAGTCTTGTGTAGGGCTTCCCTTGGACTGAGCACAAACTATGCCTGACTAGGATAAGATCTTCTCAGCATGAGTCAAAAGGTTTACATACCGGCTTCTTGTGGAGTGTGGAGATTGTATGCAGGATGAAACTGGGTCCATCAAGACACAAGACCCGTGCATACCCAGGCTACTTGCAGATGTGCCGACACCCGAAAGCGAGGTGTGAATCAAGGCTAGAAGAGAGAAGTGGGATATTATGAGGCTTGACTTGATTGATTGATGGCTATAGTGTTACATCCAACCGCCGTTGCGCCGTGATATAGTACAGACCGCCATGCCATTTTGTGCTGAGAATCCGTCTAACCATTGATGTAACTAAAATCGATGCCGGTTTCGGACATCTAGCCCTTGACTTTGTAGATGGCCTCAGCAAGGCGACCCACGTTCTCGCTGGTGATGCCGGCAACGGAGATACGGCCATCCTTGGTAGCATACACCGAGTGCTATTAGATACATTAGCACACTGACGTTGAACATGATGGAGAAACTCACCTCTTTGGCTAGAGCATCCATTTGCTCGGGCTTCAAGCCAGTGTAGGCGAACATGCCAATCTGAGATGTGATGTGGCTCCAGTCATGCTTGCTACCGAGTTTCTCAAGGTTCTCCTTGAGGAGAGCACGCATGGTAATGATACGGTCAGCCATACCCTTGACCTCTCCGAGCCACTGCTTGTTCAACGATGCATCGTTGAGGATCTCGGAAGCGATGCGGGCACCGTGAACCGGCGGGTTGGAGTAGAGTGGGCGCACGAGAATCTTGATCTGAGAATCGACACGCTTCTTTTCCTCAGCGGACTCACAGACGACGGAAAAGGCACCGACGCGCTCGCCATACAGGCCCTGGTAGACTATTAGCGATGCTTTAAATATTCATCTAGTGTAAGACGTCATACCATGTTTTTGGCGAAAGACTGGCAGAGAACTGGACGGAGGCCCTCCTTGATAAAGTGACGAAGGGCGAATGCATCCTTGTTGGTGTCGCCGCTGGCAAAGCCTTGGTAGGCCATGTCGAAGAAGGGGAAGTGGTCACCCTCCTTGACAGCCTGGGCGATCTTGGTCCACTGCTCCTCTGTGGGATCAACGCCGGTTGGGTTGTGAGCGCAAGCGTGGAGCATGACAATGCTGCCCTTGGGCATAGCCTTGATGTCTGCCACCATGCCATCGAAGTCGAGGCCAATGGTGTCCTTGTTGTAGTATCGGTACTTCTCGACCTTCAGGCCTGAATCCTTGAAGACGGCATTGTGGTTTGCCCATGAGGGGTTTGGAATGTAAACGGTCTTGGGGCCTGGGTAGTGGCGCTCAAGGAAAGCGCCGCCCACGCGGAGGGCACCGGTACCAGAAATGGTTTGGGTGACGGCAATGCGGTCCTCGTTGAGAGGAGCAGAGTCGGAACCGTAGGCAAGCTTGAGAGCAGCCTTTGTGAAAGTGGGAACACCCGTGATGCCGGCATACTCCTTGTCCGGCGAAGACTCGACGATCCTCTTCTCAGCTTGTCTTACGGAGGGCAGCACATAAGGCTTGCCCTTGTCATCGCGGTATGCACCAACACCTGCAGAGATTAGCCATTGCCCATTACCTCGAGTATGGCCGACGAACCCAAGTTGATCTTTTTGGGGTTGCTGTCGGCCTTGAAGGCTTCGGTGATACCCAGAATAGCCTACGTGGGGTGGCGGTGAGAAATGGTAAATGGGACATGTTTCCCGGAAACAACACTTACATCCTGGGTAAAAATCAGTATCCAGAAGATCAATTGCAACTTTTAGAGTATTCTGGCACTCACTGGAGGTCCCTGGGGCACCTGCGACCAGGCGGAGACAGCTCGGATGCTGGTCCTGGCGGAGAGCTGCTTGGCCGCCGCTTGTCGCAGGGCAGTTCTTGATGAGGCAAGCATGGCGGATATATGTGTGTGGAAAGGAATAGGGTCGAATCAATAGCAAGAAGAGAGGGAAGGAGGGATGGAGCCACAGTCACAGTTACAGCTTGAGCAGCTAGTGGGATTGTATTTTGTTTAGGTGGTCCGATGTGTATTTTCCCCAGAAATAAGCAAAAGAAGCGGTGGTTAACCTCCACGCGGGAGAGAGCTTGGGCTCGTGGCTAGACGTGCCATCCCTGCTTGGACTGCAGGCGAACAAATAATTTTATGCCATAATGCGCGACGTGACGGGCCGCCGATAGACGATGAATTGATTGATCGATCGATACATACATCCTGCTATTCCACCTACTCCAAGTATGCGACCTGCCTTGCGACAGGCTAGAACGCTCCTGAATCACGATGTCTATCCAGCCTCAATTCTAGCTTTCCTCTGCCCTGCACTCCTCCGGCCACTGGTAGTCTCGTCTCACCGCAACAATGCACCACCATCTGCACGCTCCAAAAAATTCTCAACAACACTCGGTCGAGCGCATCAACGCACCACCGCAGCCATCCCTTCCCCCGAGGCCGCCGAGGACCTAACCACAAACACACATCCGCAAGATACCCGGGCACTTCCCAGGGCGTGTCCAGGGTGTGGTGCACCGGCTCAGATCTTCGACAAAAAAGAGGCAGGCTACTACAATGTCGACAGGGGCGTGGTTCGAGACTATTTGGGTTTCACTCCCAAAAGAGTACAAGAGCCAACCAAGGAGGATGACATCTACGCCGATGCACTGAAGAACATAGACCCTGCATTGCTGGCCGAGCTGCGATTGCCCAATGAGGATGATAAAGCCCCGAGCAAAGCCGAAGACCAGCCAACAACACCGGTCTGCGATCGCTGTCACAATCTCCTCCACCACCGGGTGGGGTCGCCCATACACCATCCGACCGTCGAGGCAATCCAGCAGACCATCGCCGAGTCCCCACACCGGCGCAACCACATCTACCATGTAGTCGATGCCGCCGACTTCCCACTCTCCATTGTTCCGCACCTGCAGTCGTCGCTGCGTATCCCAAAACTGCGAACACAAAATCGGCGCGCCAAACACAAGGGCTGGGTCGCCAACGACCGCATTGCCGAGATTAGTTTTATAATCACCAGGGCGGATTTGCTTGCCCCGAAGAAGGAGCAGGTGGATGCCTTGATGCCATATATCAAGGATGTTCTTCGAGATGCACTGGGCAGAGACAACAAGAATGCACGTCTGGGCAATGTGCGCCTTGTCAGCGCTAAACGAGGCTGGTGGACCAAGCAGTTGAAGGACGATATCTGGGAGCGCGGCGGTGCAGGCTGGATGGTCGGCAAGGTGAACGTAGGCAAATCGAATCTCTTCGAGGCCGTGTTTCCAAAGGGTCGAGGTGCTGATTATCAAGACGTGCGGAAGATTCGCAGCGCCGCAGAGCGCGACCAGATGATCCGAAGCGCGGAAACACTGGAACAGCTTTCTCACGTGCAGAAGCTGCTCGCAGACGAAGACGCGGAGACTAAACGTCTAGCGAAACAGCCCGCAGAGCACCTACACAAACCTCCCGAATCTGAAGAGCTCGACCCCGAAGACGATTTCGAAGACCCGGACGCTCTGCTCCCTCCTCGACAACCTTACACGCCCTACCCCCTACTTCCTATTGCGTCCTCCCTCCCAGGGACTACCGCCTCCCCCATCCGCATCCCCTTTGGCGAAAACAGAGGTGAGCTTGTCGATCTCCCCGGCCTGGCACGCACATCTCCTGGCCTCGAAACATTTGTCAAAGCCTCAGAGCATGACACCCTCGTCATGAAGCAGCGCATCAACTCACAGCGCTACGTGCTCAAACCCGGACAATCCCTAATCCTCGGCGGCGGCCTCATCCGCATCACGCCCGTAACCGACAACCTCGTCTTCCTCATCCACCCCTTCGTCCCCCTCCACGCACACATTACCCACACGGAAAAAGCAAAAGCCTACCAGGCCCAAACCTCCGACCGCACCCTGCAAGTCCCACCCATTCTCGCCCCCTCCGTCGGCTCCAAGATGAATTCCGCCGGCCACTTCCCGCTCAAATGGGACGTCACCAAGGTCCTCGCCGGCCCCGTGACGTCGCCTGTCGCCGGCAAAATAAAGCCAGAGAACCTCCCCTTTCGCATCTGGAGCACGGACATCTTGCTCGAGGGCGTCGGCTGGATCGAGGTTTCGGCCCAGATGCGCCGCCCGCAGGGCTGGAAGGCTCCGGGCATGGTCAAGAAAGACCCGAATCATGCGCAGACGGAGAAATATGCGCAGCAGCAGGCGCTGTTGGACCGGCGGCAGCGCAAGTTCGATGCAATTGCGCGAGCGGAGAAGAGCGGTGTTGATGTGGAGCAGGTGCTGCGGGAGGAGTTTAGGGAGGACGAGAGGCGCGAGAGGGAAGAGGCGTGGGCGGAAGAGTACCCTGAGATCGAGGTATTTAGTCCCTTGGGCAAATTCATTGGGGCGAGGAGGCCAATGTGTGCGAGCACGGTAAGTGGGCCGAAGAGCATTAGCAGTCGGGAGAGGAAGGCGAGGCCAAGACGCAGTATGGTTAGTGTAAAGAGGCAAAGAAAGCCTGGGGGCGTTGTATAGATACAGCGGCATATCACGTTGCAAGTAGACGCGATGTTGTATATAATATGTAGATTAGCTTGTTGTTTTATAACGAGGCAGACTTCCGATAACCCGATCAAATCCGTGTCCAGGCTGTGCTGGTATAGTATACAACATGACGCCGTTATGTGTTCATGCGCTTATCTTGGTTTCCTCCAAGCGTGTTCCAAGTCTCGACTTGTGGATTGGTAACGCCGTTCGCCTGTGCGCCTAGAGCGATGCTCAATGCTCCTCCCTTTCGTCGCCGCGAAAGCCCGTTTCCTGCGGACTGCTCAAGTGTAGACCTAAACCTTCTCTAGTACGACGAAAAATGGCTGTTGCTCCTTTGCGCAATCACGACCATCCTTATCGCAGCCCGGGAAAGCGGCGACCAGATCGCCATTCGAGTACTGTCCGTTCTGTGGGCTTGCCGGGCCGCTCGCGTACGAGTTGATGAGGTTCTGTGGGACCATGGCAAGTTTTGCGAGGATTGTGCCGTGCCATCTAACAACATGTCAGTCAATTGCTACAAGTCAGAGCGAAGTGCCTGGAAGTTCACGTACTGCACAATGTGCTCCAGGGCATGAAACTCTGCCTTCTGGAAATTGTAGCTCCGGTAAATTGGATCAAACCAAACATCCAAGAAGTACTTTGCCCATTCGCCGTTCCTAAGAACGAAACTGCTTGGTGCTAGGCCATCCTTATCTTGTGCGACGACGAAGTCTATTCGATCGCCTTTCAAATTGCTGAATGTTTTGATGACACTGTCTGGTGGGACAATAGGTGCATTTTGGATCATGTGGGTTTCAAGCTTAGAGGCGGTGAGAAGCGAAGTATGGATGGGGATGGAAGGGTTCATGATAAGCGCCGCATGATCCAGGTACCAGAAGAATGAAGCGCTCGGGTAGAGAGTTATAGCATGGCGCATGGCGGGGAGACGGGCCCATGTCAGAGGTGCGTTGCGAAGGTTGTATTGATCGTTAGTGGGAAAGAAAGTTTTATAGCCTGTCCACTGTCAGCTTCTGTTTCTTCGAATCCATTCGTTGTCCTCGCCATACCATGTCTCTTAGCATATTCCTCCCGGTTTTGTTTAATCTTAGCTACCCAGCCCGGATCCGCTTTGGGATCTATCACTGTGACAATGACGACAGGTGCACCGCTCCCTATGGCGACTTTTGGCATGCTCGGTGCGTTTGAGCTGCTGCCCCCACCTGACCTTCCCACAACCCAGAACAATGCGAGGAAACCCAGTATTGCGAGAACGATTAATCGCAATTTGTCCCTCCGCAACAGATTCTTCAAAGCTGGTGGTATCCGAAGTCCACTTTGTTGTCGTGCAGCATATGGCGGTGGCCTCGACGTCTTCCTTGGGGGCATGGCGAAGTGCATTGTGTGTGGATGGAGGTGTGCGGCCAGGGAGAGGCCACTCTGTAGGGCGGCGCGGTAGCGGGCAGAATCGAAACGAGTGATAGCAGTTGGAGGTTAATTCTAGTTAAGCCACTCGCTATCGACGCATACTTAAGGCGATGCGAGGCAGGAGATACAGGCAAAGCTAGAAGCAGTGGGCGCAAGCAATGTCGAACGGCGTGGCAGAAAAGGGACGAAATTACAAAGTTGTCGCAATTGATACGGGACGCGATAGGCTTGGCTTGGCGACCCCTGCCATGCTCACATGAGACCCTTGCAAGGCTGTTCATCAATCTCTCGCCCTGCTGGGTGTCATGTGACAGTTGTCTACCACGAAGGACTTTTGTGGGCAAATACATGTCAAATATAGAAACAACACGAATCTAGCAGTATTTGACAATGCGTCAACCAGCGCGCCACATAGAAGGCCATCCTTTGGGCGATTCTGCCAAGACCACATTTCAATATCTGCAAAGAGGAAACCGTCGAATACAAACATAATTGTCAAAAGATTACCGCTTCACGACCAGTAAGATATAAGAATGGAACGATGATAGATCCATAAAAACTGCGTTTTCGGCGATAAGAAATCATATTCACACTCCCTCTATTTACCCACTATGACGTCGACTTACGGTCACCACAATACGTGTATTTTACCATGATCTCGACATTTCAATGGGCATTTCACGGTCAAATCCCCCCTTCGCCAACTCATCTACAACACCTCATCGAAAAAAGTGAACATGGTCGAAAAGGTTCTTCAGCTAAAGTGCAACTGCAATACCTACGGATGGGGTAAAATTGGTCGAGAGTCGCTGGCGGCAACACTGTGCGAGCAAACACCCGGAACTGATTTCAAGCTTGACCCGAAAAGCCCTTACGCCGAAATGTGAGTCACTGTACACTTGGGCTGTGGATTTATATTGATGAGTGAAAGGTGGATGGGCACATATCCGGAGCTTCCCTCATACGTACTATCTACCGGTGAAGATCTTCAAGATGTTCTCGACAAGCATCCTAAAGAACTAGTCGGTAGTGTAGTAGCCAATAAATTTAATCACACGAAGCTCCCTTATCTTCCCAAAGTCTTGTCAATAGCAAAGGCATTGCCTCTTCAATTACATCCAGTGAGTTCACTCATAGGCAAATGTACCACCAATGCTAACTAAGTCCAGAACAAAGACTTAGCATCCAGTCTACATGCCAAAAAGCCAGATCAATTCACCGACCCCAACCACAAACCGGAGATTGCTTTAGCTCTTGGTGACTTCGAAGCTTTCTGCGGCTTTAAACCCCTGAAAACGATTGAGCGCTTACTTCAGCTTCCACCGCTTCAAAAGTTTCTTCCAGAGATCAAGAAGCCCGACTTCGATGACCAGGTTCTCAAGCATGTGGTCAGGGCTATGCTTGAAGCGTCTGAAGATACTGTCCGTAATGTCAATGATGAATTAATGGAGCAGCCCAAGGATGCATTTGGCGAAGATTCTTACATCTTTGATATGATCCCACGGCTTTCCGAGCAATACGACAAGGCCGACAATGGTACACTAGTAGCGTTGATTACGATGAACTACCTTCAGCTCAAGGAAGGCGAAAGCATCTACATTCCAGCGGATGGTATTCACGCATACCTATCTGGCGATATTATCGAGTGTATGGCGAGGTCAAACAACGTTCTGAATACTGGATTCTGTCCTCGTGCAGATCGTGATTCTGTCGATACATTTATCTCGGTCCTCACTTTCCAGCCTCATGATGCAATGGAGTGCATTCTGCCTTCGCGGTCATTCGATAGGTGTCGAAACGGAAAGTCAAAGCTTTATGCCCCACCGTTGAGCGAATTCGGCATGTACGCTACGACTTTGGCGGATGGCGAGTCAGAGACCATTGGAAAGGTTGGGGGACCAAGCATCATGATCGTAACGGAAGGCAAGGGAATCCTGGCTGCCGATGGTAAAGAGCACAAATTGAGTGCAGGCTACGTATTTTTCATTGGACAGAGTACCGAGATTAAGATGAAGGCCTCGAAAGCATTGAAGGTCTTCACGGCTTTTGCTGAGTAGAAGGATGCGGCTCAAGTCCGCGGCGGGGAGTTTAGTCAACCAATTGGAGGAGTAACAGTACCAAGGCGATTTCGTAGCGAATCCATGGGCGCATAAGCCGGACGTATTGTAGCTGGTTTTCAGGATGAGAGCAGATGTTCGGATCCGCTTACATTTCCCCACATCAACCCTTGTTCTCCCCGCACGTCTCTGATGTACCCCTCCGAGCTGTGACATGCTTCCGTGCAGCTATAAAACCCAGGATGCGTAACCCCATGCCACATTGCTGTTGTTTAAGCTCGTTTACCACTGGTTCTGGTGTTGGTTGATAATTCAAGACTATAGTTGGAGATACCGAATTGAGCGCAGCTCCAGCCTTGTGCCATATCCGTAGCGTCACGACCCCTAGAGTTATAATTATAGAGTAAGTCTAACTCACAGCTTTAATAGACAGAGTTTAATTTACAACACCAACTGACCTTGTACAGTCTATCCCACGCAATGGCTACCATATCCAAAAGAGACTCCATGGATGCCACCGTTAAAGGCCTCGAAACCAAGCTCGAAGCATCTAAATTGACTGAAGCAATCCCCACGAAGCGATCGCTAGGTCTGATTGACCTTCCTGCGTCTGTACGCAACAACATATACAAGTACGCATTAGATACCGAGCTTGTCAACGTTGGCGAACCGAATGTATCATACAAACATACCATCAAGGACGGGATACTCCAATTTAAAGCATCGCGATCCCCTTTCTTGGTTCAGGCATCCTTGTTCTACGTCAACAAGCAGATATCACAGGAATCACTACAGTACTTCTACTCCAAGAATCTCTTCGTCCGGTTCGAGATTTACTCCCCGGATGCACGGCACGCAAAGACAATGGTTGAGGAATCAGGGCTCCTCTTTTCGACAGCGACGACAGACCTATTAGAGAATTCTCGCAAACACGCACTGGAGCTCGTTCTCGTAGAAAAGAATAGCAGCCAGAAGCGCGCAGCAGTCATGTTCCCCGCGCAATACCTCCCGCGTTTGATAAACTTCCTCGACCAGGCGAGTCGCACGACAAAGACCTGGGCACCCGCACACTCCGTCTTCATCAACATAGTAAACACCTACGACTTTCCCATATCGCGCCTCCAGGGCGACTTGCTGGAGCTCTTCCGCCTCCTATCCGACCTTGGTGGCGCAACCGTAGACTCCAAATACCTTCTTCCTAGATACGTCGAGGGCCTACAGGCAAACATGACGGCTCCCACTTTCACGCCGGACAACTGGCTCGCGACCATCACCGACCTAGCCGATCTTGCCGACGCGGCCCGCGAGAAAGAAGACTACACCACAGCCACCGAGTACAGCCAGACGGTCATAATAGCGCTGACATACGGCTTCCTCACGCGCGCCGAAGCCCTACACACGCAGCCCGACGCCTTCGCCAAAGCGATCCAGCGCCTGCGCTGGCGCACCGAACTCGGGCTGGGGATCGCCTTATCGCTGCGCCACGGCACGCTTCTCGCCACAAAGAACTGGCTCGACGGCACATCGACCGACACGCAGACCGCGGCGCGAAACCTGCTGCTGGCAGAAACGTCTGTGTCGAAGGCGCTGTCGCTGGCGACGGATGCGCCGTCTCCTGCGTCGAATCCGTGGTTCCTTTCGCTGCCAGTCGAGCTGATTCCGCCGAATAAGCCGACGTGGTTCACGGATCTGGAGAGGGCGCAGACGTGGTATGCACTTGGGACGGTGCATGCGGCGCTAGGCGAGAAGCTTTTTGCCGCGGGCGATATGGAGCGGAGTTTGGAGTTGTGGGGGGAGGGGGCGGGCAGGGATAAGGTTGAGCAGGCGTTTGGGAGGATTCGGGAAGGGATTGATGGGGATAAGGAGAGTATGTGGAAGGGTGAGATTAGGCCTGGTATGGGGTTGAAGAGGGCAGCAGTGTTGGCGAGGATGGCTGGTTGATTGGAGGGTTGGTATATGTGTTGTATTGTGGTGTTATAATGGGATAGGTTGTCGTCAAATGGTCTTGCTCAATTACCTCGCTCTAACTTGCTTATCTCTTTCTCGACCTTTTTTGTCTCAGTGACAAGGTGCTCTTTCCTCTTGGCGAGATCTCGCATTGCTTTCTCGCCAGCTTTTTCATATAGTTCAATTTCCTGACGCGCTAGGGCCTCGCGGTCACGAAGAGCCTTTTCGCCCGTGCCTTGCGCTTTCCTGAACTCTTTGAGTGCTGCAAGGAATTCTGGCGGTGGCGGGTGACTAAAGGTGTGAATTTTGGCTTGTAGACCTAAAAGAGTAGCGCGAGTGTGCAACAGCTCAGCAGATGCCTTAGTATGCCGCGCAAGAGCGCCATGCTGTGTTTGCTCGAGGATTCGGACACTAGTGCTGAGGAGGTGGAGATGGGTGGCCAGGAGAGCAGAAGCGGCATTGGAAAGTTCGATATGGGCGGAAGAGAGTCCACGGGGGAGATCAAATGTTGCCGTATGGTGTATTGAGGCGGCTCTCTCAGGTAACTCTGAGATTGAGGGTGGGCTTGTAGGATCGGCAATCTTGCACAAATACTCTGCAATAACAGAAAGTTGTGATGATAGAGCATCGGATATGACTGTGATGTTGTCTAGGAAGCAATCGACATCGCTAGCAAGGATATCACGATCTGACAATGGTACATGACCATTCAGTTGGGCGATTACGATTTCAATAACAGCATGTATTTCCAGTGGTAGGTCTGCTGCTCTTGACGGAAGATCCGATAATGAATCAATGAGGATTTGAGATACTGCAAGTTCCGTGCGGGCTTTTGTAAGACTCTATTTCGCCCATCAGTCATGTATTCATGTGCACAAATTTGAATCAACCCTAGGAAGATATTGGGCACATTCAGGCTTTTTAGAGATATACATAGACAGATGTGAAGAAATCAGGAATTTGACCACAAAGGATAATCGGAAAGAATAAACAAAGATAAAAATGAAAGGTTGTTATATTCTTACATTCCGTATCTCATCATGTATGCGCTGCTTCTTCGTATCTCGTGTTGAACCATCAGAGTTCAGTTTTCGTGTTGTAAGATCCTGATATAAAATATCAAAACTAGGATTACGCTCCAGCACGCGAGGATCAATGGGGGGAAGCATTGTTAATATTCGTGTTGTGGCAAGGCGGTTGGAGTCTGTATCCGAAGATGCTGGAAACGCGTCTGGGGGTACGGCTTAGGTGAGACTAGTGTCATGGCCTGTGCACTGAGCTAATCGCCAACCTCCTTGTTGACCTGAATATGGTTCATGGAGTTGCTAGATATGAGTATTGCACTTCTAAAACCAGCGACTCATGCTGCAAAGGACTAGATCCAACTATGCCTTTGATGTAAAATCTTACTCAGTTTACTCGGGGCGGGAAACTCATCGCTGGGTAGCGATGCCTTCGTCCATTCATACTTGGCTTCAAACTGTATACAACCTGTGCGAAATGCCGAATATAGCCTGTTGAACAAACCTTTATTCACAATGAAAGCATTTGTCATGGCACTGGACGGCTTCACGCATCTCGTCCAGTATCGCCACTCTAACTTGATTTCAAAAAACCGGAATTTCAAAGCGTTCAGCCGAGCCTCAACACGAACTTCTAGCATCTCAGCTCTATTCATCACTGAAGGCAAGGACTCGTGGGGTCTTACAAGCAGTCAACACAACAAAAGTCCCGCACCAATAGAATAGCGCCCCTCTCGATCAAACATAACGGCATGTATATATTCGAACCAGACATCAGAGAAGAAACAGGCCTTATTTGTATAGACAAGGATATGAATAATAAAAGCTCTTCTGCTGATAGATGCAGAGATGGGAATGCGAGGTTGATCTCGACATGGACTTGGTGCCTCGCGCACATGTCGGGCACACCTGCCGTGGCCGGCAACGGTGATTGCTTATTTTGGCATGGCCGACAGTAGGCGCATTCAACAGTTTAGAGTGAGGGTTGGGATTGGCGATGCGAAGGCTCAACGCAGAGGCAAAAGACGAGTCGTGCAAAAGAGGCTGCTGCGGCGTTCAAGGTCTTGTCGGGATCCTCGATTCTGGCCCACGTTTGCGGCTCGCGTAGTGTGAGATGAAACCCGGGAGAAGGGCGGCAGGCTGGGGCTGGACAAATCAAATGCCGACCGATCAGCTTCGTCCCGCACGCACAGGCCTCTATGACGGTTGGGAATCCCATTACCACTTCCTGCACATGCATGCATGCATTGCGGCAGCTACTTCGACATGTGCGACGCTAAATACCCCCAAAACTCCAGCCTTTTCTTCCCTTAGTCGTAGCTCCACAAGCAAACATTTCCCTTCTCCCGCCTATCATTTGTTCCATTCTTGGCTGTCCGCTTACTTTCTACCTGTTCATCTGCCTATCCCGCTCGGACACACTAACCACTTTTTCACGCCGTCGCCATGGTCCTCATTGAGAACCAAGAATACCTCTGCGAAGAGGAAAAGCGACTCAAGGCCGACCGTGAACGCACCGCTTATTGGAAGCGATGGGGTCCTTATGTTGCTGAGCGGCAATGGGCTACAGGTCAGATCTCGCGTGCCCAATGTTTCTAGTGAGCTATACTAACCGTAACAGTTCGCGAGGACTACTCGTGAGTGACGCTGACGCCTCTATTCCTCTCTCTCCTTGCTAATAGGCCTTTATAGCCATGATGGAGATGCTTGGAGCCGTAGGTACCTTTGGTCTGGCCATTGGACTTGACTTACTCAATTATAGATTTCACTCACGACATGGCCCGCTCGCGTGCCTTTCGCTGGGGCGAGGATGGTATCGCTGGTGTTTGCGACTCACACGGCCTACAAAACGTTGCCTTTGCCTTCTGGAATGGAGAGGAGTACGTACCTGCTCTCTCATCTCCAAGTCCAAACATCTAACAAGAGTCCAGCGACTTTCTGAAGGAACGGTTATTTGGCCTTTCAAACCCTCAGGGAAACCATGGCGAATCACTCAAGGAAGCCCATTTCCATCTAGACAATACTCCCACTGTTCGTCTCTCTGAATCCGCCCATGGCGTTGCTAACTACCTTAATAGCACTCGTACATGAAATTCCTATACAAGTTACCCCAACGCGCTTTCCCGTACGAAGACCTCATCAAGACAAACGCGAAACGAACCCGACTCGAGAAGGAGTACAATATCGTCGACACAGGGTGTTTTGACGACGATCAATACTGGGACATATTCATCGAGACTGCGAAAGAGGCGGACGATGCAGAAGAGCTACTTTTCCGAGTCACAGCATACAATCGAGGACCTGAACCGGCCCCGTTGCACATTGTTCCTCATGTGTGGTTCCGGAATACCTGGGCCTGGGGACATGAAGACGAAAAGAAGAAGCCTTCTATCCGGAAGATTGGCCCAACGACAGCACAATCAAAACATTACAAGCTCGGAAATCGCTTCCTCCAGCTATCACCTTCTCCCGGTACTGGCTCGAGTGGTGACGATGTGCAGCCGGAACTTCTCTTCACTGAGAATGACACTAACTACAAGACCCTATGGGGGGTTGAGAATAAGACCCAATACGTCAAAGACGGTATCCATCGCCGAATCGTTGACGATGAGAAAGATGCAGTCAATCCTGCCAATGTGGGTACCAAGTGCGCCGCATGGTACGCTTTTGATGAAGACGAGGGTGTACCGCCTGGGGAATGTGCTGTAGTTCGATTCAGGCTTTCGCGAAGAAATGAGGGCTATCTCGATGAAGAGCTCTTCGACGATATCGTTGAGCAACGCCGTGCTGAGGCAGACGATTTCTATTACAGGATTAGCCCACTTCCAATGGCCGACGATTTGCGAAACATTCAGCGTCAAGCATTTTCTGGAATGCTTTGGTGTAAGCAATACTATCACTTCATTTGGGACCAGTGGGCGAACGGTGATCCTGGTATGCCTCCACCACCGCCAGGCCGCAAGGCTATTCGAAATAAGGAGTGGAAACATATGTATCTGGACGACATTTTGTCTATGCCAGACTCTTGGGAATACCCCTTCTTTGCTGCGTGGGACAGCGCTTTCCACTGCATTCCTCTAGCTATGATTGACCCTGACTTCGCCAAGAAGCAGCTTGACCTCTTCACTCGAGAGTGGTACATGCACCCCAATGGCCAGCTCCCAGCGTACGAATGGAATTTTGGCGATGTCAACCCTCCAGTACACGCTTGGTCGCTCTTCAGGGTATTCAAAATTGAGCGCAAAATGTACGGTCGTGAGGATTTTGACTGTCTCGAGCGTGTGTTCCAGAAGCTACTGCTGAATTTCACCTGGTGGGTGAACCGTAAGGATGCCGACGGAAAGAATATCTTCGAGGGTGGTTTCTTAGGCCTCGACAACATCGGAATTTTCAACAGATCCGATCCCCTGCCTACTGGAGGTGTTCTCGAGCAAGCAGACAGCACTGGCTGGATGGGATTCTACTGCTTGAACATGTTGAATATCTGTCTTGAACTTGCGAAGCGCCGGCGCATATACGAAGACATGGCCTCCAAATTCTTTGAACATTTCATTATGATCAGCGACGCGATGCAATACCGTACAGGAGGCGAGTCAAAGCCTCTTTGGAACGATGAGGACGGTTTCTACTATGATGCTATCTCCTGGGGTGGCCCATGGAGCCACCAGATGCCCGTTCGTTCTCTAGTTGGTTTGATCCCGCTCTACTCAACGTTGACCCTTGAACCGGAAGTCATAAACAAACTTCCAAACTTCAAGAAACGATTGAATTGGTTCATCAACAATCGCAAGGACACTGCTTCGCGCAACATTGCCTCCATGAAAAAGCGCGGTCAGGGAGATCGCCTGCTGCTGTCGCTGGTCAGCGAAGAGCGTTTGAAGCGCATCATGACTAGGATGTTGGACGAGAAAGAGTTTCTCGCAGAGCATGGTATACGATCGCTTTCGAAGTACCACAAAGATCATCCCTACTCCATGGAGGTGAACGGCCAAAAGTACGAGGTCGCCTATCTTCCAGGAGACTCAGATAGTGGGCTGTTTGGCGGTAACAGTAATTGGCGCGGCCCAATTTGGATGGCTGTCAACTTCCTGTTGATTGAATCTTGTCAGAGATTTCATCTCTACTATGGCAACGACCTCAAGGTGGAATGTCCAGTCGGATCTGGAGACTATATGCATCTTGGCCATGTAGCTGAGGAACTGCAGCATCGACTTCAGCATCTGTTCGCCCGAGGTGATGATGGTAGAAGAGCCATTAACGACGGAAATCAGATGTTGGATTTTGACCCGAACTGGAAAGAGTACATGTGGTATCATGAGTTCTTTGATGGCGACACTGGGCGTGGCCTTGGAGCAACGCATCAGTGTGGCTGGACCGGGCTGATCGCGAAGATGATACACGACACTGGGTAAGTTGGGTCCAGTTTTAGCCTTGAAACGTTTACCTAACATTCAAACAGTATGACTTGTCGTCTACCACAGACACCACGCACTCCTACTGGGGCTGCAGCGCACTACTTTGATGATGTATTTACTACATCGGGCAAGCCGAGGAAACCCTATCACCTTCGCCGATCTTCCACTAGCCGTAGCATTGGCTTCCGGAGTGATTGGGAGAGTTCTGCCAATGGTGATGACGACGAAGCTGGTCTCAGCCCAGTCAATCGTAAAAACTCAGTAGGCCACCTAGATCAAGATGCCATCGATCAAAAGCATGCTATGCAGGAACGACTCAATCACTACGTGAGTGGGCAATTGGAGCGGGTCAAGACTGGCCTTGCGGACGTTGAGGTTGACGAATTCGAAACTACTTATGATGGCCCGTCAGACCGAAGGACTAATGGGCATAGCCGACGGGAACGTCAGGAACGTGGCGGGTACTTTGAGCATGATCCATACTTCAGCAAGTGAGTAGAAAGATGAAGCTTTGTTTTGTTGTTTTTGGTGTTACCAACCGGCGGAGATTCACCTAGACAACCTACCTCCTTAGACCTAGATTAGATCGAAATAACGACATTGCTCTTGTTCTCTTTCTAGCATACCACCAGTTACCTACCATAAATGTGGCTCAACTTTTATTCAAGGGTGACGTATGGCGGGGTCACGTGTTGGCGCGGCGGGGCCGTGCGATTGTTTGCGGGGCCCAAACAACGTCCCTGAGATGTTCAATCGAACACCACGGGCACGCGGATATCTCTCTCACTCTTACCCCGGGTGTGTCTTTTAATCTTTTCTCGTTGACGATAGCGTAAATACATCGCAGTGAGTTCACCACATTCCAACGAGTTTGCTATTGCCTTGCTAACCACCGTTGGAATGTTACCAGGCGTTCAGACACCCCACGCCCTTCGGCCGACTGATAGGCCTTTGTGCAGCTATTCATAAGCCATGTCAGGCTTCATAACTACAATGTTAGTCTCCTCTTCTCCATGTTTCATCCCGCGCTCCCCACGAGGCTCAAGCCCCTCCTACCAATCTTCACTTTCGCCAAGAGCCACAGCTGTTCGAACTTCCGCATGGATTTGGATGTGGTAGAATACAATGAGAATAGTCCGGATAGAGGATTCGGCCTTGAAAGGCCACTAGAAACATGCCAGACCCAGCTACAAAAGATCGAGGAAGCATTGCGAACAAAACAAGGTGGTACAGATATATCTTCAAAATCGCCAGATCCAAAGTCTCTATCGAATTTTCAATCACCCAAGAGTTCAGATCGCTCTAGGAGTCGCTTCACCAACTACTCCTACAAGCTCTTTCCTAGTACCAATGCCCCAAAAATCAAGCTCTATACAGTCGAAGACACATATCTAGGATCCCAAACGGCTCCAAAGGACTTAGTAGATACAGGCAGTATTCTTAGCCCTACTACCAGGGCCTAGGAATACTCATCGCGTGGCAAGAATTACTTCATGGGCATAAGCTTACTTTCTTCATTCTTTAGTAACCCACGAACTCGTGCACCCTTCAAGCCGCAAAAGTCGAGTCGAGGCACGAGCAGCTGGCAACTCAAACAATATGCGGAAGCTACGCTTGGTAGTGGTAGTTTGAGGAAAGCTGTGAAACTACCTGAAGGAGAAGACAAGGACGAATGGCTCGCAGTCAATGGTCAGAGATGCCACTCAATAGTTGAAAAATTACTGATTCAAAAGAATAGTCGTCGACTTCTACAATCAGATAAATCTGCTATATGGATCCATCACCGAATTCTGTTCACCGCAGAGCTGTCCGGAGATGAAGGCTACCGACGAGTAATTATTTTCAGCCGGATCAAATCTTCTGCATATCTAATATCACTACAGATTTGAGTATCTCTGGCAAGATTCGGAAACCTACAAGAAACCCACCAAGATGCCAGCTCCTCAATATGTCGAGCATCTCATGGCTTGGGTGCAATCCAACGTCGATAATGAAGCTATGTTTCCTTCTCGGATTGGCGTACCCTTTCCCAAGGCCTTTCCGTCATTGATCCGAAATATGTTCAAGCGTTTATACCGCGTCTATGCACACATCTACTGCCATCACTACCCAGTCATCATCGAATTAGGTCTTGAACCGCATCTCAACACCAGTTTCAAGCACTACGTGTTGTTCATCGATGAGCATGGGTTGGCGACTGGCAGCAAGGACTTCTGGGGACCCCTAGGAGATCTTGTAGAGAGCATGTTGAGGAGCGATTAAGGAGTCGCAATGCATGGATGTATCATGACACAGGCTTTCGCAGGTTGGGTGCCATCCAGCAATATTGTGGCCAACACGAAGCTACATTTTGAGGATAGGTTCTATGGCGTTATGGTAGGGTGTATGACTCAACATGGGAGGCGGATATCACGAGCATTTACTTCCAAATGATGTATGAATAATAATGATGACTGGACATGACTTTCAAGCACATATTATAACCAAGTGATCAAGCTGTTTGAGAAAACTTCTCCCTCGAAACTTTCAACATATCTTCTAAGCCTCTCCCAGCTACCCACCAGGTCGACATAAGACACCTCAAGGAGGCAGAGAAAAAAAATTCACCGGCCTCCCCTATGCGCCAACTTATCCCCATTTAACCTCACCCGCTCCAAAACCCGCCTCGTCCTCCCACCACTGCCTCAACCGCCCCCGCCAACCGCGCCTCCAACTCTGCCCCAACCCCACACCTCTCGTCATGACAATTCGACCCCTCCCCATCCTCCGGTGCTCCCGTCCCGCGAATCCACTGCGCAATTCGCGGACTCGTCGGCACCTGCAAGACAAGCTCCGCAGCATCGAGAATGTCGTCGGCATAGCGTTCAGGACTGTGCTCCGCGCGCATGAGATTGAAGTCGTGGTCGCGCAGGTAGCGCTGGAGCCCGTAGAAACTGCGGGCGGTGCAGATGCGTTGTTCCCAGGGCGGGGCGGCGGTTACGCGGCAAGTGGGAGATTCGAGCATGTCGGCGAGGAAGGTTTGCGTTGTGTGAATAATGGCTTGGATGAAGGTGTGGCGAGCGGTGTGGAGGGTTTCTTTTTTGGGGGGGTTAGGTCTAGCGTGTGTATGAGGGGTATGGACTTACTGATTGAGGCGAAGGGGAGAGGTATTTCGTCGGTGAGGGGGTGGGATGTGTGTGGGAGGAGCATGGTTCCATTTGCGTTGAGGGCGCACGTTGTTGCGAGGCGGGTTGCGAGGCGCACATAGTCGTCTTGTAAGCCGAATTGCCACGCGACAAAGATCCATTGTTCGTAGCCCGGGTCGAGGATGTGGGGGCGGTGCGGCGAGACCCAGGCGTCGAGGTGGCCAATGAGGAGGTGGTTGAGGTCGTAGCGTTCGGCGAGTTTGGCGAGGCAGACGAGTTCTGTGAGAGAGAGGGATTCGGGCAGTTTTGGGGTTTGGACGTGCGCGATGTAGAGGATTAGACGCATGGCGTCGGCGTCATCGTCTGGGAAGCGGATTTTGTTGGTGACTTTTAGACCGCAGCGTGAACGGCGAATGTTGCGCTTCATCGCCTCCTTCTAGTAGGCACTCATGTTTGCTACGTGTGGTAGGGAGACATGGAATTTGCGAATGCCAGTTGGTGAGTCCTCTCTTCCTACGATGATGGTCGCTTTTTGGGAACGACTCTCGTTAGTCGTGAGAAACTCTGTTCGGTCGAACGAAGAAATCCGGGAGTCTTCCTCGTTGGACATAGTGATGGTTGTGAGCGACTGGTCGGTTTCAATGATACGATAGCGATGTTGGGTGATGATCCTTTGTACGAAGGGATAATAGAGGATGAAATGAAAGACTGGGATGGGCGAAAAAGGCTCCTCTTCTAATGCCATTTGAGAAAGTGCGGTCGTCAAATATTTGATGAAGTGGAGGAATGAAGGAGCGATAGGTTGCTAACACACTATCCAAGTGTTCCAACTTGTTCAAGTTTGTTAACCAGGGTGAAGAAACTGAAGCCTGGAACACCCTAGACGTGTGTGTTATTGAGTCTATTGTAATTTCGTAGAGTCGAAGGCCTTCCTGCTCCGGCATTGGGGCAAAGCTCATGCAGTGCGATTTCTCAATCGCTACTTACGTACCCCATTCCTCGCCTCCACCACCCCCAAACAGCTAGACTCTCCATATTTGCCCCAAACTCTTTGACGCTTCCAACCTCTTCCAGTTTGCCATAAGTGACGCTCCGCTTTTGCGGACCCTGGTGGTCGACTTCTTGTGCTGCAGGTTTCTTCACCAATTGAAAGTCCTTGTATCGTAACCTTTGTACATCTGATACCCAGGCTTTTACTCCTGACTCAGAGCCTTCGCAGTACATAACGCCTGGACATCCTCCATAGCGGAGCAGTGCGTAGATGTTGTGATTCGCGGCGGCTTGCCGCAATTTGGCAACTTTCTTACGGGAGGTAATATGGTGTGTACGTATTAGAGCATTGAATGTGAGACCTGACATGCCATTGATGTGGAAACAGTCTATTTGGAAAGGATGGTTTGAGAAGAGGAGTGGTGGCAGGACCGTAGAAGCTTGGAAGTGGTATGGCCCAAACACGTGACGTCACTAGCGCGAATTGATTTTCCAAGACAGGATGCCGATGACGTGCAGCAGAAGTTTGAGCAACAAATCTGCACGACGACCGCATGGATCGACTCGGCATACGGGCATTTGCGACTTCGACTTGAAAGTAATGAAGCTTTCTGTGCTTCGCGCCCCGTCGCCTTCGGTACTGAGCTTCCTCCGATCTCGAGTAAAGTGTGCTTTCGACTCGCCCACAGCGCCCTCCGCCCGTCTAGCGAGCCAGCGATGCACATATACGGCAAAAGCATGGCGGCCAGTCTCGGATAGTACGAGGACTCGATGTAGTGTTTCATACCCCTCCGAACTTTGTGCTCGCCGCGACTTCTCGACCAGCCGACCGCACAATGTCTGGGATGTTTTTAGATCCGCTCGACGGCGCAAGCTGGCCCAGCTGTCGGCTCCCTCGCCGCCGACTCAAGATGATTATATGAGTTCTGCAGGCTTTGGAAGCAGCCTCGGCCGGATAATGCGACCTGCAAATGAACTCAAGATGCGATGTACTGAGCTCGATGAACACGGCAACGTCACACTTGTCAGTGGAGAGTTCAAGAAAAGCGAATTAATAGCCAAGTACGGTCTTCTTCCTCGAGACCTGCGTAAAATTGATTCCAGTTTGCTCCCACATATCCTTGTTCGACCGAGTGCGATTCTGATCAACTTGTTGAACCTAAGAGTTTTGCTCAAACACAATCGCGTACTGGTGTTTGATGCATACGGAACGACAGACTCCAAATCGCAATCCGTCTTCATGTACGACCTCGATCTCAAGCTACGTCAGAAGGAATCAACCGCGACCGGAACCCTACCATACGAATTCCGAGCACTTGAAGCTGTCCTCATATCGGTCACGCTGAGTCTAGAGAAAGAATTTGAAGGCGTCAGCGAGCCCGTCGTTCGCGTCCTACGCGAACTCGAGGAAGACATCGACCGCGACAAGCTCAGATACCTCCTCATCTACAGCAAAAAACTCGGCAGCTTCGAGCAAAAAGCCCGCCTCGTCCGCAACGCGCTCGAAGAGCTACTCGAGGCCGACGACGACCTGTCCTCCATGTACCTCACAGAAAAAGCACTCGGAAAAACCCGCGAAGACGACGACCACACCGAGGTCGAAATGCTGCTCGAATCTTACCACAAAGTCGCCGACGAAATCGTTCAAGCGGCCGAAAACCTCGTTTCTAGCATCCGCAACACGGAAGAAATGTGCGTTGTGAATCCCCCTCCCCCCCATATATATATGTGTGCGTGCCACTAACGAATTTCCAGCGTCAAAGCCATCCTCGACGCAAACCGCAACTCCCTCATGCTCCTCGACCTCAAATTCTCCGTCGCAACCCTCGCCATCACAGCCGGCACCTTCGTCGCGGCACTCTACGGCATGAACCTCAAGAACTTCGTCGAAGAATCTGACCTCGGCTTCGTCGCCGTCAGCGTCTGGTGCACCATCTTCGGCGTCATGGTCGCGGGCTACGGCCTGCAAAAGCTGCGTCGCGTTCAGCGTGTCAGCATGTATGGAAATGTGGCGAGCAAGAAGGGCAGCGCGTGGGGATTGGGTGCGTGGGGCGGGAGGTCGGGGAATGAGTTTGGAAAAAGAGAGAGTCTCGGCGACGTCATTGCGCGCGAGCGCGTGTTGGCGCGGAGGCTGGCCAAGGCGGAGGAGAAGGCGGACGAGGTGTTGGGGCGGTGAGAAAGGTACGTGTGTATATGGTTTGATTGCTTCGTTGCTATGATAGATAGATATCCCGACTCCTGTATAGATTTGTAGCGGCATAGCGTTGGCGTCCCCGGGCAAAACATTGGCTTTTTGCCCGCAATACATATTTCTCCTCACAAATCGTACACATTTACGCACCCACCTCCCGATTCATATCCCCTTTACCCCCATACCCCTGCGCCTCCCTCCCAACCCCACCCTCATCCTCCACCCTCCCCGTCCCCCCAAACCCTTCTCTCCGCGCCTCCCCCGCCCCCACCGTTTTCCCGCCCGCCCCGCCCTCCTGGATACTCTGGCCATACCGAATCTTGTCCGCCTTGGTGATGCCGAGTGAATTCGGCTCGTCGGAGGATGCGGGCTGCTGTGTCGAGGTTCCTGCTGCGGGGTCTACGGGTGTTAGTACCAGGGGGTTGGGTGGATAGGGGAAGGGGAAAACGGGAAAGCGGGTCGGGAGCAAAGTACCGCCTAGTTGGCCTGGTTGTTTGGCGTGGGGCTTGATGAAGGGTGCGGCGCCCTCGTATTGGGTTTGTTCGCCGCCGGGGGAGGCGGGGATGGGGGTGTTTGGCATTATAGGTAGATTGTAGGTGGGATTGAGCTGTGGAGGACAAATTTTTGAAGACGTTGGGAATTGGGGAGTGGGGGGGGGAGGTGGAAGTGAGGACGTGTGGATGTGGTGTAGGGAGCTATGTGCTCATGACGTAATGTGTAAATAGAAATATGGGCGCGGGCTTAACACTAGTAAACGCTGTGCTGTAGTGATTATATGTGTTTAATATCTAACAGACGGGATATGATGATATACGCATGTTGTCTATCGCGATCATGTCGAGTCGAAGTCGATTCCCATTGAATAGCTGGGCACGTTAGTTTCCGGATAGTGTAGTTTGGGCGGGTACGCACCTCTCGTATAACCTCATGTACTTGGCAACAAAAGCTTCCAGATGGAATATCTGCTTGCTGCCCATTTTACACCTGTGCTCGTAAAAGGCCGCCCATTTGATGACTTCTGGCTTCAATGCGTCGTCCGTCTTCGGTATAAGCTTCCATGTCAGGGTCTTGATTATTGTGGTTGAGTCGATGCAATGCGATAAGAGGTCGTAGAGCGAGGAGCGGACTTGCAAGAGGCGCTGTGGACTTCGTTCCTCGACGATTTGGCGGGCGATTTGCTCAATGAGGGCTTCCCAGTCTGGCGGTGGGATGTGCGTTGAGTCTGTAATTTTCTCGCTGTGACTTATTAGTAAAGATTCTAGGATAAGAGTGTGCGCAGAGGTCGGTTTTGACATACTTTTGCGCATGAACAGCCTCAAACATCAGCAAGGCTTTTCTCAGGTTTCGTCCGCTCTCTTTTGCGATCCTCTGGTTCAGACTCTGCACCCCTTGCCATCCTTCTTTCTTCCCTACATTCTCGAGTACTGTGCAGATCTCCGTCTCCGTGGGCGCAGCCACTCTCACTAGTAATGTCCTACTCCTGATCGGCGCAATGATATTGCTCGTCGAATTCGCCAACAGTATCAACCGCAGATTCGGACTGTACTTCTCCATGGTTCTCCTCAGCGCCGCCTGCGCATCTCTCGTCAAGTGGTCCGCCTCATTGATAACCACGACCTTGAACCGCTGCTTTGCGCTGAGGTCAACCTGCTGGGTCTGTGCTACTTCCTTAAGCAAATCTTGCACAACTACTCTGTCATAGTTGCCGACGTCTGAGGGTGTGATTTCGAGGTGGTACACGGAGGCCACAATGTTGAACTCGAGTTTGCGGTTTGAAGTGGTTTGGAAGACACGTGCATCGATCTTAATCTTCTCGACACCCGGTCCATAGAGCTCCTTCAGAGTGGCAACAATGCGTGTCTTCTTGCCGGCGCCGGAGGGGCCATAGACTAGGAGATGTGGGAAATCACCACTTTGAGCCTAGGGATCTTCCTGTTAGCCTGTGGGCTGACAGCACTGGGATAGGTCAATACTCACTAATGCTCGCAAACGGTCAGATAGCTCTGGATGGTAGCTAAGAGCCTCGAGATTGCGTGGGCGATGCTTGTCTACGAGCAATGCCATGGTGGGTATACGATGCGAGCGTGTCGCGCAGCTGTCGGTTTTCTTGAGCTGGGATACGCGTCGACGCGGATAGCGTGTAAAGTGGTCTTGGCAACGCTCGCGTCAAGTTACCTTGCACACGCTTGCATGAACATCGCTGCAGCATTCGTCCACAGAACGGATACTCAAAAACAATTACTATAATTTTATCTTTTTACATAACTGTGAAGAGGCCGACCATAAGTGCTCCACGTCACTCAACCGCATACACCAAGACAAGCAATTGCACCGCCCATACCCAACCAGATTGACGAAATAATAGGGTATAGCTCACCCGTGGTATCAAAAAGAAAACAATCTGCCATGCAAACGATGGTTCCAAATCCGGGAGTCTTCCTCGTTTGAACAAGTGCAAGTCATAACGTCGTAGCGATCATAGCATCTACACATAATTGTCGTACACGGTTTGCATCAATAACGACGTGACTCGTACCCCCTGTTGTCATAACCGTTGCTCCCGTGTCTGTCGCGGTAATCGTCGTCATAAAACGATCGAGTTTGCGCATCATACATGGCGTCAGTTGTGCTTCGACGATGTTGTTCACGCCACTGCTTATCTGCATCCCTGCTATAGCGCCGAGAGTCTTCGTCAAAGCTGTGGAGGTTGGATGCATAATGACTGCTTGGGATATCTCTCACATTCGGATCTGATTGAGTGCCGTAACTAGAAAAACTAGGGCTTCTTGTGCGACGGTTATTAGCTTGCGTACTACCATGACGAGGTTGAGTGCCTTGATCATAGTATGAGTCTGTAGGTGGTGGCGCCCATGGGCCTTGGGATGCCGTAGACTGCCTACATTTGCGTTGATCTGATATGGGAGCATCAGCGGTTTGGCTCCTGTGTAGTCCATCGTCGTGAAGCTTGCCACCGCCAGGGGTCGCAGCGTAAGGTTTTCGTTGCCGCTCAATAGGAACAGAAGAGCTTTCAAACTCATCATCTGGGTCAAAGACCTTCTGTTCGGTCTGTGAATTATATGGACTGCGTTCCCGTTCCAGATTTGATGCTGTACTGGTGGTTTGGCACTTGAGTGGTGGCGGAGGAAACGTAGGAGCTTTACGTAGAGGCTCAACGCCTTCAGCAGAGAATGCTGCGGCACATCGCTGTTGCGCTGGTAGATTTTCAACCTGGGGAAACAAACGTCGTGTTAATTCTTTCGGGAATCGTTCTTTGCGGTCATCTGCATTGCTGATTGGTCTATCGAGAACCGCCCTTGCTAGTCGCTCATACTCGGCATCAGGGTAGGCCTGTATCATGGCAGTCATCCATTCCTGAAAGCCTATTGGAGTGAGGGCTGGGATGGAGGGTTGTTCAGCAGGGTGCTCTTGGATGAGATGGTGTTGGCACCGCATGTCGCGATAGATTTTAGACAATGCCGAGTAAGACAATGTGCCAAAGATTTCTACGGATAGCGGTTACTATTAGTACGGCAAGAAGGGCATGCTTTCACTTACTCTGCCACGGATAAGTTTCGTCGCTAAGTTTGGCCTCATTATAGAATCTGAGCATCTTGGAAGGTGAAATTACCAAACTGTTCTTGGGTTCGTATTCTTCAATCTGATGTACTCATTAGCTAGAGGGTAGATGTCAAAGACGCCGTGACGTACAAGGTGCAAGGCTAAACCACGCAAGAATTCACCGAGGCGTGGCAAAGGTTGCCCATTTTGGTCGAACAATCGTTGCCAGATCTTTTCGATAGGGGTATAGTCACCCGTTGCCATTCTCGGGACTGGTGCTGGTCGTGCAGATGGCTTTTGGGAAGGTATATCAATGGGGGCGGTCTTGTTTTGCTGGGGAATTGGCGTATCGTGGTCTTCGAGCAGTGGATCACGAGCCAACGAATCCGGACTTATGGATGCACGGCGAAACGGCTCGGTCTTCTGTGGCGAAGGAGGAGTGTAGACGTCGCGCGGGGGAAGCGAGGCAAAGGATGATGTGTCTGAATGTGCGACATGTTGGGGTGTTACAGGAACGGCCTGCACGTGTGTGGCACTGGCGGCGACGCTCAATTTAATTTCCTCGAGCACCGACTTCTTGACCTGTTCGGTGATCTGAGCAATGAGGTTCGGATCGACGACCCTGGCGGCATCAGACTTCTCAATGGCATTTCCAATGGCATTTTTGAGGGGCTGCTGGGGTGGCAGGCCATCCGGGACAGTGTTGGTGTAGGTGGGGGACCGATGTTGCGCATCGTAATCGTAAGAGGACGGGGCGTGACTGTGGTCGTAGGACGATGGATATGAAGCATGGTGGGCATCTGTATGGCCGCGGTGCGTTTCGTAAGACATTGCGCTAGACTATGACGTCGCTAAGGCGGGTGGTGAATGGTCAAACTTCGCGAAAGTAACAGTGCAGCAGACCGTCGCTGCAGCTATTACAGTGGTGTCATGCGGGTGCGAAGATTGTGAGCGACCGAGAGAGAGGAGGCTGTTGGGCACGGCTTGGGCTGGGTGCGCGAATATATCTTGGACTGAGGGTAGCAGGGCTTAGCCTGGTGGGTGGGTTCCTGAACAGTGGCAGCGGCGAGGTAACAAGCACAAGCAGGCCAAAGAGGAATGGGGCACAGGGCGAGACTGGGAATATGCAAAGTTGCAAAGTCGGGCTTTTCCACAAGAGCGTCGCGCGCAAAGTAGACTGCGTAGCATGACATTGCGACAGGCGGATGGAGAGCATGTGTGTCAAAGCGTGTTGCGTCATGGGGCGCTGGAGCAGTGGCCGAACGGATGACTGTGGCCGGGCGAGCGCCATGGAAGAAGTCGATTCTTCCAGAAGACGCAACGTCCTGCGCCGGGCCGTGCATGCAGCTAGCAAGAAGATAGATACTGTAGGTGCCTGCTTGAAGACTGCTTGAAGACTGCTTGAAGATGGGGTCAAGGCACTAGACGCCAGACTACCTATTGTTATTGTGCACGCAAATAGTCGGCTGTTTTTGTCAGTGATGCGCGTGCACATGTGGCCTTGATTGGAGCTGAGGGTGGCAGCTATCGTTCTCCACTTTGTTTCCATGGCTTTGTTTCGAACTCGAGCGCCGTGCCGCCGGGCAGAAACGAGCGAGCCACCGGGGACAAAGGGGCTAGAAACACGGTCGGTTACGGCCAATGGCCAGCGCTCAGCACGGGCGGCTAGGTAGGCAGGCGGACTGAGGCTCTGCTGAGAAATAAAGAAGTCGCCCAGCTGGGGCCTGAGACGGGCTGCACGCGACGAGCGTTGTAAGTAGGCGCCTGGCCCGATGCTATTGATGCTATTGTTGCTGACCATGCCAAATGTCAAGAAATAGATGGAGGCCAGCACCTGCGAACCGTGGCACAGACAGGGCACCGTGGGCTATTTCGGGATGGCGGCACCACCGCATTGCTCACGCCTGATTGCGCATCCTGATCTGCCGACGGTCGAGCGCGGTGACGTGTGCTGAGCATAGATTAATCATTGCAGGCCGGGTACTGACATATTATCTGCTGCTGGCCGAGTGCAGAGGGCCTCAGCAGACGGCATGCGGGCGGCCAATAGGAGCCGGTGGGTGTCAGAGGAGCGCAGGCGAAACACTAGTGTGCTTCAGCTTCTCACCAAGCCCAGGGCACCGCGCCTTGCTGGCCGACCGCGAGACTGTTTCGACGCTGCCTCTCTGTTTCCGTTGATCTTTTACCTAGACACGCCAGCCGCATTGCACCCGTCGCTTCCTTCATCTCGCTGCACTCCATTTTCATCTGCCTCTGCTCCGCCTCGGGGGCGCGCTGGTGCTGCACCCTTTGACCCCACACCACCCGCATTCAACAACAGACTACTGCCGCTGCCCTCCACCCACTTGGCTGCACTGGCTGCTGCTCCATCCACATCCACCCACCTCGCCTTCCCGTGCCCGCTGCTGTACTACCAACCCGTCCCGTACCACCACCACCACAGCCATTGGCCACCCGACTTCGCCCTGCGCCGTCTCAGCATGTGCTTATGAGACCAGCCCACACTAATCGACCGATTTCTGGCGCTGAGAGCAGTCACCACTTTCCTTCCCTCTGACGCCGCTTCCACATCCTCGACCCCCCACACCAAGCATGGCCATGCTTGCCTCCAAGTCGCCCTACCCGACACCCTCGCTGGGCGGATCCAGCTCCCAGGCCTCCGCCCAGTACAACTCCAACATATCTAGCTACCGCAACCATGGCTCCAATGCCCGTCCCGAGCAGTCGGTGTTTGCCTCGCCCACCGAGTCAGAGTTTTCCGAGATCTATGATGCCCCGGATGCTGTGAGGTATGCCCGTTTGCCCCTTCCCTTTGCAGAGACCATGGCTGACATGTGCAGGCATTGGGACGAAGACAAAGTCGCAGACTGGCTGAAGCGCATCAACTGCAGCCAATATGTCGACCTGTTCAAGCGTACGTCGAGCTTCCTTAGCATCCCTAGCTTATCCTGACCTCATCAGATAACCACATCAATGGCGAGAACCTCATGGAGATGGACCAGACGCATCTCAAAGACATGGGTATCAAGAAAGTCGGTGACCGAGTCCGCATCGGCTCCCAGGCAAAGCAACTTCGGAACAAAGAGTACAAGAAGGCCTCAAGGAGAGTGTCAAATAGAGTAAGTGCCCAGCTCAGCGACTGCCCATCGCCTCCTAACATCGGGAAGCAATCATTGGCAACCCTAGACAATGCCGCCTACACACCGCCATCAGCAGGCTCGCCTCGACCCCTGCACTCCGCACGCTCCATGCCCGTCAGCTCACGGTCGGAAAAGCGTATGTCGCGGCAGATCACGAACAATGACCTCAGCAACTACGCATATGGCACCAAGTCCCCCTCCCGTCCAAGCTCCCCGATGGTCGATCAGGAGAATCGGACTCTCAGGAGTGCGCGTCATGGCGGCATGAACAGCCCCAAGGAGACTGGCAAACCATCCTACGCAGCTCATCCTCTGAGTGCTTCAAGCACGACCGCTGCTCTGCGCTACCCACAAAACCAACGGACTACGCCCACCGAGACACCCCAAACCGCCCGCTTCACACATCGCCACAACCACAGTCTCGACGCCACTAACAGTGCCATACTACCTCAGGACAAAGCCCTCATCCGGGTTATATTCGAACTTGGCCGGACATCTGTTGTCAACATTGAGGGATGCAAGTCAGCTGAGGATGTCATGTTGAAGACTTTGAGAAAAGGCCATTTGAATGAAGCTCAAGTGAGGAATTACTGCTTTTACATACTGAACAGTAGCGAGCCGGACCCGGCATTGGCTGAGCGCTTGAGTGACATTGAGCTCTTCAGACTATGCAAAGACTCGAACAAACACGAACGAGGACGCTTGATCCTTCGCAAGGTCCACGCTGGTGAGCCTGACGACGATCAGCTGAAAGCTGCTTCCGCTATCTATTCACAACAAAACTTCCAACAAACACAAAATATATACCTGCCATCAAGCAATCGGAGCCAGAACAAAATTGAGAAACTAACTGGAGAGTCACTTGCTGCTGTGAGCTATCCCCTTTCGCCCTCGTCAGCACGTGAAAGGGAACGACACATCAATTCAACAGCCCAAAATCTTGAAGGTCCAGGTGAGGCTTTGAGATCACCACAGTTCCAAGCCCGGGCGCGCAAGCTCAAACAATTCTACGGCGCTCGGCCACCCAGTGAGCTCATCACATCAGATCTTACTTCGTACTTCCCAGATGTTGGAAAGGATGAAATCGACAAGACCGTCCGCATGTCTATCCGTCGATCGCACAGGCTTAGTAGAGCTGCCTCTCGCCTCTCAATGGCCTCCAACTTCAGTGTCGCATCGAGTCTAAAGGATGCTCCTCCTCTGCCATCAATTGCCGACAGTTGGCTTAACGGTGGCAGTGCAGCTCGCCCAATCCGACCTTTGTCTGTTATGCGACTGGGCTTGCCTTCTCAATCTGGCTACCGAGACTCCATGGCATCGTCCGTTCTGGAGCCTCTCGACGAGGAGTCACCCCTCGAGCCAAACCGGAAGTCTTATGTTTCATTTGGTGATGGAAGCGGTTCAGACACGCTTGCAGTCACAGACCCTGAAGGGAACACTACTCTGCAATCTTATTTTGATGATGGTGTGAGCAGTCTTACAGGAAGCAGCACAAGCAATACTGAGAACGGCGACTCGCTGAACAAGCGTCTCTCGGAAGCCATCGCGGAAGATGATGAAGAGGACGACGATGAGTTGACAGAGTACCTCCAACAAGACTCCTGGGACAATGTCAAATATATGAAGGGTGCCCTGATTGGACAGGGTTCGTTCGGTAGCGTCTACCTGGCATTGCACGCCGTTACCGGTGAACTCATGGCTGTCAAACAAGTCGAGCTACCTTCTCTTACAGGAACATCTCAGATGGAGCACAGAAAGATGAACATGATCGAGGCTTTGAAGCACGAGATTGGCCTCCTTCGCGAACTCAAGCACAACAACATCGTGCAGTATCTCGGCTCAAACTCGGATGACAGCCATCTCAACATTTTCCTCGAGTACGTTCCTGGTGGCTCGGTGGCTACCATGCTCGTCAACTATGGACCACTAGGCGAGTCACTCATCCAAAACTTTGTGCGACAAATTCTGCAAGGTCTTTCTTACCTCCACTCGAGCGATATCATTCATCGAGACATCAAGGGTGCAAACATCCTTGTTGACAATAAGGGCTCTGTCAAGATTTCTGATTTCGGTATCTCCAAGCGTATCGAAGCATCTACTCTAGGTGGCAGCAAGAAGGGAGCTCAGCGTGTATCTCTTCAGGGATCAGTCTTCTGGATGGCTCCAGAGGTCGTTCGTCAGACTGCTTACACACGAAAAGCTGACATCTGGTCGCTCGGATGTCTCGTTGTGGAAATGTTTACTGGAAGTCACCCGCATCCAAACTGCACGCAGCTTCAGGCCATCTTCAAGATCGGCGGCAGTGGCGACGCAAGTCCTACCATCCCAGAGAACGCCGGCGATGACGCACGATCCTTCCTGGCCCAAACCTTCCTCATCGATCACGAGAAGCGCCCAAGTGCAGATGAACTACTTGCCAGTCCATTCATCAAAAACCAAGGCGCCTAGCCCTTGAGCCTTTTACATTGTAGACAGACTCCATACTCCCAGGCAAATTCAATAATGACAGGCGTGATATAACATTTAGGACAAAAAATACTTGTGTGGAAGACTTCAAATTTGGGTACATGGGAATCTGGGTCTGATCCTCATTTTGGGCATTTCTTATATTTCCTTCTTCACGCCCGAGACGTGTTCATACGATGATTTATCTGTACAATACCCTTGTTGGGATTTTAATATGGTGTACAAAAGGTCTGGAGTATTCAGCACATTTCCAAGTTGCATATTTTAATGGCGTGTTTTGCAACGAGTTGTACTATATCCATCTATATTCAAAGTTTCTCTGGCGAGCCAATCTTCTCTTCCTATTCGCTGTCCGTTGATGAATGTGAAAGTGTAGGGCCAAGTCCACCTCAATCCACATCCGGCGATTACGCCGTAGTCTCGCAGTGCCCCCGCATTGAGGGGTAGCTTCTTCGCGCCTCGGTCGCCTCGGTCCATGGGAGGGCCACACGAATAGCGATTGCAGACTACATCGACGTCCAACTACCCCTTTGGGGTAATGGCGGAGTGGTCTGATCAGGAAGTTGGGGTTAGGATTGGCGGGGGCGCGGAGGGGTATACTTACACGTACATTTGTTGGTAATTATCAAACCCTCCAGTTCTTATCCTGCAACTCCAGTACGCAAACGCAATTCGATTCCAACAGACGAGATTTCAAAGAGAACGTAGAAAGAGCAGGCAAAATGAGCTCAGTAGAAATCCCGAAGAAGTACAAGGCGATTGTGTACGACAAGCCCGGCACTATATCGACCAAGATTGAAGAACTGGATATGCCTGAGCCAGGGCCTGGACAGGTGCTGATCAACTTGTATGTCTTGTCTACACGAATCCTACATGCACCCACAGCACCTCTCAAACTTCTTTATGTTCTTTGCTAAATCATGGCACAAGAACCCACTCCGGCGTCTGCCACTCCGACATGGGCGTTATGCTAAACACCTGGTCCATCCTGCCCTTCCCCACGCAGGCCGGCCAAGTAGGCGGCCACGAAGGCGTAGGCCACATTGTGAAAATGGGCCCGGGGACAGAGGGATCAGCCGTAAAGCTGGGTGACCGCGTAGGCGTAAAATGGATGGCCGGAATCTGCGAGGCCTGCGAGCCATGTCGCGCCGGGTACGACGCCCACTGCTTCAACGGCGTGCGTACCCCCAATCCACCCCAACCCAACCCAGTTCAATTCACTTCAAGGTATATATTCTGTATCTAACCCCAACCAGAAGATCTCTGGCTACTACACTCCGGGCACCTTCCAGCAATACGTCCTCAGCCCCGCCAACTACGTCACCCCCATCCCCGCATCGCTCCCCTCCGCCGCCGCAGCGCCCCTCCTCTGCGCCGGGGTAACCGTCTACGCCGCGCTGCGCAAGACCCTCGTCGACTCCGGCAACTGGGTCGTCATCTCCGGCGCCGGCGGCGGGCTAGGCCATCTCGCCGTGCAGTTCAGCGCGCGCGCCATCGGGCACCGCGTCATTGGCATCGACCACTCGAGCAAGAAAGACCTGGTGCTCGACAGCGGGGCCGAGCACTTCATCCCGGTGGACGGCACGCCGGACATGGTGGAAGCCGTCAAGGCGGTGGCGGGCGGGCTGGGCGCGCACGCCGTTGTCGTGTGCACGGCCAACAACGCGGCGTACGCTTCGGCGCTGGAGCTTCTGCGCTTTGGCGGCCGGGTCGTGTGCGTTGGTATCCCCGAGGGGGACGTGGTGCCGATCAAGAGCGCGGCGCCGGGCCTCTTGATTGGGAAGAGTTTGACTGTTGTGGGGAGTGCCGTGGGGAATCGGCGGGAGGCGATTGAGGCGATGGAGTTTGCGGCGAGGGGGGTGGTCAAGACGCATTTTCGGGTGGAGGGGATGGAGGGGTTGACGGGGGTGTTTGAGGAGATGGAGAGGGGGGTGTTGAAGGGGAGGGTAGTGTTGGATTTGGCCAAGTAGGATGGCTTTGTGCCTGAGAAGCGCCATACGGCCTATTAACTAGTAGTAGACTGGCCTGTGACAAGGCTTGGCCAATTCAAGTCAGCGACGTAGCCAATCTTGCTCATATTTCTATGGCATGATGGAGCACAATTGGGGCGAAAAGAAGATGAAGCTTGTGATACATTGAGGGCAAATGTGTCTTCATGCAGCTATATCGAAGTTGTTGATTATACGAATAAAATTGGCACTCATTATATAAGGTACCGTAAGACGAACGAAGATACAGCTTGTCCATACTGCTTAGGTATGAAGAAGAAGGAAATTTGGTCTTTGTATCTGCATTGTATATATTAAATACGAGGGGTGAGAGGCAATAGCAAGGATGGCGAGAAATACAGCAAAAGTTAGATAGCAAGACACCACCAACACAGCCGAACCCCCGACCAGAAGTCACCTTTCCGGCACATTGCCAACACTCTATTATTGACATTTACAGACAACGTGTGTAATATCGCTTCAGACGCCACTCATATCTAGGCTATTCTCAGTTGCTTGTACTTCATCTCCGCGATCGAATGAGAAACACATGAAAAAGTAATCAAATAGGTGGGAATTTCCCCTGAGAAATGAGTTACCACATGTAGCTGGGGACTTCAGCCCCTGTCAAATAGTTCAAAATTCCTAGAGCACTGTTTTGAGCCACACACAAATTGGGACGAGGCTCGAGGGGCATCAGTTGCGATGGAGTGGGTTATATACAGAACAGTAGTCCTCTTTTAAACCGAAAAAGCCTGTTTTGAGTCAGGAAATTGCATCGGAAAGAGGAAGAGCGGGCTGTCAAGCGAGCAAGAGTGCGGGGAAATGAAGATTTCAGAAAACCCCTGAGATGAGTCTTCCGTCTGCTTCCACTTAATCATCTTGAAAATGTGTCAACAACCAACCAGACGTTTTTTTATCCACCTGTGAGGGAGAAGTTAGGCTTCAGCCGCTATAGCTTTTCCGAGCTAGAAATCTTAACTGGCAGATATCGTTGTAACCAGCCAGCCAACAATTTCTTTTAGAAGCTACAAATACATAGTATGATACCAAAAAGGACCCCCGTACAATGCTATCGATTGACCACCAGAGAGGCTCTCGGAACTATTGCGGTGATGACTGTTTGAGCGTGAACGTTTCCGGCGAGACTGCAGGTCGGATCACACCAACGTCAAACCCCCAGACGCCCACATCTCCACCTGACAGCAACGCATACAGGTCTAGGTCTGCTCGGTGGACGGAGAATTTAGCACCGCGGGAATATGGAAATGTGAGACGAGCCGTATACGGGGCCAACACAAACCGACTTGTGCTCTTCAGCGTGATGGTGCTCTTGGCGTGGGAGCAAATGCACTGTGTTGAATTAGCAGTCATGCAGGCACGGTTGCCGAAATAGGCATCTTGTCTTTATGAAACAGACGTTGGTAGGCATTGCCGAAACGGGGACGAGAAACACGCTAGCAGACCGTGTTTTGGTGACAGCGGGAGCTAAATTAGGCGTTTTGATATCGAGGCTATGCGCTCGCGAATCCCCTTGCGCCCTCAACCCGCCTTTCTTGGCTGCTACTGCATCAGAGGAGCCGCGCGCTAGGGAGTCGTTCGCAGTCGTCAATGTTGACATGATCAAGTTTCAACGAATCATCTACGGCCTATCCACGACCAGACAGTGTCTTGATGTCTTGCGATGTGCAGCGAGCACCTGGCGAGACCTCTCAGTATCGGTACTTGCCTTAGCGTCTGATGCACAGGCAGCCTCCCATTCCTTGGGCAGAGACCAGGTCCTGCCTTTGGGGGCATTTGTGCCAATAAGAAAACCCAGAGGCTTAATACAAGCTTTTTGAGCGGCCCAGGTTTCGTGTGTTGACATTGCACGGCCGCGGGCTGGCACCACCACGGAAAATAATGTCAAGGGGGACCGAGCTGCCAGTGCGGCGTCAAGCCAAGAGTTTGGCATGAAGCCATCTAGGTGTAGGCACCAGGTAACCCAAATTCCAAGGGCCAAACGTGAGTGGAGAGTTCTCGTAGACCCAGACTCGGCGCTAGCCTTGCTGAGCCCACTGTACACTGAATCGCATGCGAACATGTCAAAGTATAAAGGACTTGGGTCGCTATCTCACTACTGTATTCTGCTCTACAGCATCACTGACATTTGAGTTTCTTTGCCTCCGGCTCTTTACATTCTTTTTCAAGTATTTCATTGACACATTCATTTCTGCAGAGCTAGCTCTCCACACTCGTTACATATCAACCAACATGAAGCTCTCCATTCTCAGCGCCGCGGCTGTGGCACAGATCGCATCCGCCCATTACTTCTTTGATACTATCATCATCGATGGCGTTTCCGCCAGGGCTGGCCAGTATGTCCGCGAAAACACTCGTCAAGCAAAGTACAACCCCACCAAGTGGGAAAACGTACGCGACGATATGACTCCTGATGTCACCGACTTCCGCTGCAACAAGGGTGCCTTTTCCAATGCTGCCAAGACCCAGACGATTGAGGTCAAGGCCGGCTCGAAGGTTGCCATGAAGCTCGCTGTTGGTGCTACCATGCAGCATCCCGGCCCAGCGCTTGTCTACATGTCAAAGGCACCAACCACAGCTCAGACCTACGAGGGCGACGGCGAATGGTTCAAGATTTTCGAGGAAAGCATTTGCGACAAGACCAAGGATATCACAAAGGACGCATGGTGCACTTGGGATAAGGATAGGTTTGAGTTCACCATCCCAAAGGACCTCCCTGATGGCGAGTACTTGCTTCGCCCAGAGCACATTGGCGTCCACGGTAACCATGTTGGACAAGCAGAGTTCTACTACTCGTAAGTCAAGACCTTTCATAGGATATTCGACACTCAACTGACTGATGGAAAGCTGCGCTCAAATCAAAGTTACTAGCGGAGGCTCAGGAAAGCCTGGCCCAACAGTCAAGTTCCCAGGAGCCTACAAGAAGACCGACCCATCCTTCACTTACAGCATCTGGAACGGATATAAGCCTTACCCGATGCCCGGCCCAGCTGTCTGGACTGGAGGCAATGGCGGAGGCAGCAGCGACAACACCACCGAGACCGCCCCAGTCGCCACACCCGTCGCTGTGTCCTCCAAGGCCCCCGTCAATGTCCCCTCCAGCGTGCCTTCAAAAGCGCCCGTCAACACGCCCTCCAAGGCCCCCGTAAACATTCCCTCCAGCATCCCCTCAAAAGCCCCAATCAACGCTCCATCCAGCATCCCCACCAACACCCCAGCCCCCAAACCGTCCACCATCCCAACCCTCATCCCCTTCCCCCAAACCAACGCCTCCTCCAACGCAACCGCCGCCGCACCCACCAACACCCCGGCCAACACCCCCATCCAGCTCCCGGCCGTCACCCCGACCATGGCCCCGGTCATCGCTACACCAAAGCCCCACACCGACGACAACTGCGGCAGGAAAAACCGTATTGCCCTCCTTCGTCGCGCGTTCCGCGACTCGCTCCGAAAGCACTAGGTCTAGATGTGGCGGCTTTGGCTTTGGCTTCGGCTTCGCCCCGTCGTGGACGTGTATATAACTGGATGAGATGGCTATTGGAGGGATGGAAAGCCTTTACTTCGCTTCTTTTTGCTCCTATTTTTATTTTTTTATTTTTTTTTTGCGGGGGAGGATCAGCGAGCTTCTTGTATATACTACCGCATTGATGCAGGACAAAAATTACTTTTTTTCACTCTGGGGCTGTTGTGATTTGCTGTCAAATTTGTTCTATGTGCATTGGGACTAAGAACGACTTTTACTGAATTCGGTTTTTGCGCAGCAGATGTTTCCTAACCGGAATCTTACTACCTCCTAACTATTGGGTTCGCGCGGTCTCGCGCCGCTTTTGCTCAGGCTGGCTCAGGCCCGGCTCCGCCTCGGCTCGTATCTACTGAGGTCTGCTCGCCCATCTCACCAGGCATCGTCAAGCAAACTGTAAGACTTGTTCTCATCAGGGGGGTCAGTTATGCATGGACAAGTAGTGCGAGGAACAAATGCATTCTGTCTTGTAAAGGATAGGCGAATCGCTACCTTTACTAAGGTATTCTAGTCTAGTTCCTCCCTGTCTTAGCCCAGTATAACCTATACTGGGCTAGAGAGGGGCCGAGTGACCCAGAGTGGGCGGGCCCAGGCTGTTGCCTGACAGCATCAACATAGACTAATTTAAGGAGCCCTGTGACGGAGAGGATCGAGCTCGGGAATGAGTGGGAGATAGTCATTGATTTGTATCTACGTCGAGAGGGACCCCTTATATAGCTATGAGCTGGCCCGTAGGGGCTTAGCTTGCTGTAGGGATCTAACCGATCTGTTGATGGCTAATACTGTAGCTCGTATCGGTAAGGAGCTTGCCGTAGTGGATTGAGCTCTTTGTAACAAAAGCAATGCGGGGACTTAGAGAAGCTAAAGAGTGTTATAGTTAATAAGCTCAGGTCCAGAGATGGAAATGGAAATTGCTTATATCGGGATTCCGATATTGAACTGCCTGTTTCCCCATCTCTCAAAGTGCTTACATGTTCGTTTCAAACTTGATTCACGGCAGGTGTTACACACGCATGATCCAATTCGCTAATTCAACATTTTCTACCTCGCAATTCCTCTAGCCGTCCAAAGCCAACACATCAACGAATCCCCCAATCGGCTGACCACCATTATCAAGCGGAATCCACGCACCAATCCAAATCTTGCTCGCCATCACCAGCCCTGCCACCCAAGTCCACACACCTCCCCAGACTTACAGGACTATAAACATTGGCTACGAATCCGGACTCACGGGATTGTAGTTCGGACTATCTCCTGGGCTGATAGGACTATAACTCTCACTATCAAACTGCCCGTAATCGTAACTGTAATCGTAGCTGTAATCGTAGCTGTAATCGTAGTTGTAATCGTAGCTGTCATTAAACACTGGAAGGTGGTCCCCAGGATTGGAGAGAAACGAGTCAAAGTCGAAATTCTCCAGCGCGTCGCCGTCGCCGTACTGGGCTGTGTGAGCGGGGAATGCGCTGCACGGGTTTGGGCGACTTACTGGGTTTGTTAGGGCCTGCTTACAGGTGGGGCATTCGCATTTGGCGAATGGACCGGGGAGCAGGTCGTGCTTCCAGCTGATGTTGGTGGTCGGGGATTGGGCTGGTAGTGAGGCTCGGATGGCGTCGATGCTGTCTAGCCAAGCTTGGCGGTGGGGGTCGGGGGTGTTGGTCAAGACGTAGGTTGGTCTGCCTCGCTGTTTTTTTGGTGGTTAGTTGCGTGCGTATTATGGGGATGCACCGGGTTGTACCTCTTGCCAAGCATCTGCGTCTGCGTCGAGTTCCCATGTTACGTCCTCTCCCTCTCCCGTATAGAAGTACTCCCAGCGTACTTTGATATTCGCCCCGGCGTTTTTGACATGGAAGTAGGCGGGTTTGATAGCCTCTAGAATGTTATACTTCTTGCGTATGAAGTCCGGTCTTGGGAGATAAGGGGCGTTGGAGAAGGGGTGGAAGACACAAATTTCGATCTTGATTTCATGGTCCTTGTAAGGCAGCCCGCAAAGACTTTCGAGATTTGCCTTGTGTGATTCATATAACCAAAGTTCAGCTTGCTCCGTCTTCCTGGACGCTGAGACTTGTTCGCCGGGCCAGGTAGGGGTTTCGGTTTCCTGACGACTCACATCTCCTGCAAAGTCTTCGCATCGTATGTATACTCGTAGGTGGCGGACAAGGTCTCCTACAGTCTTTGGATAGTTTGACTCGGATTTCAGAAGGGCTGCAAGGTCGCCAGGCTCCTGACACGCTCGGAAGTATATCGGCCTTGTTCTGAGAAAGTACGCGCAGATTTCGTGGCTAACAGTTACACCCATTACGTCCTCGTAGAACATAAAGCGAGGGCTGAAAGGGCAAAGAAATCTCTCAGCCCGCAGCCCTGGGTCAAAACCTTGTAGCCTTAGGCTCACTTGCTCGTTGGCGGCATCGTTTAGTTCGAATTTTGGGACTATCTGCGGGACGTTGGGGCCCAAAAGCTGCTCGTAAATCATTTCGCGGATTTCAAGGGGAAATCGGTCTACCACCGCTCGTAGGATTGGCTCAAGTAATTGCCCTGAGCATTGTGCAATCTCATTGTTAATCTGCCTGCTATTATGTCAATTGACCGAGCGTTAAACTTCAGACAGTGACGAACGCTGTATCGAACTTGATTGAAGCACGCAGGCGATTTATTTTGGGTGAAATTGATCTTTTCCTCTTCATGATCTTTATGTAATGTCGTTCATTTCGAGCAAGGCTAGCTATGTCAGGAAGTTGTCACCCGTTAGTGTAAGAAAGAAGCACCTTTGCTGCTGACGTTCCAAGGTTGATCGGGCGCTGCATGTGAATCAGCATATATATTCAAGGAAGATTGAAATGACTATACCGCAATGTGTTCTTATGCAGTCTCGCGATCGCTTCGCGATCACGCTGGGAAGCCATTGTTACTTTGGCGGCTTAGCTAGCTTTCATGCAACAAGTGGGAAGTGATATTGTGAGATTGAAGATCGAGTCTTTGCGTCCGTGTGATGCGTACTGGGTTTTCTTGTCCTGGTGGTAGCATGAGAACAGGCACCCATCTCAATAGTGGGGCGATGTGGCTTATCACGTGATGGGCTGAGTGATATCCCCAAAACGGGGATATACTGCACAAATGCATTGTAGATACAAAACGTTATAGAACAGTTGAAGCCCAAGTCTCGTCATTCGGCAACCTCCGCATCGTTGGTCTTATTACTTCTGTACCGCACCAAAGGAACTCTCGTAGGCAACGATACAATTGGGTTGAGCATAACACAACATCGTTTCAACATTGCCCAGACATTATTTCCATCTGATCTTATAAGGTCCTCAACTCCTGGAACACCCCGGCATGATTCGATTCGGCGACGCTTTCATTTGGTCGTTTGAATACCATGTAGAAGCGATAATCCCCGATACTTTTCAGGAATATATTAGGTGCTCTAGTAGAACACAAGCTACGCCTTTGGGGGTCCGCCAATGCTGATATGCTATACTTTAGCGATAGTTCATCCAGTTCTCAGGGCTAAAAGCGACAACCAGATCGAGCAGGCTTAGGTGTGTGATATCTTCAACTGGTCTGGATATGATCGTTGGTCATCCTAGTTGGTTGTTCTCGCAGGCTAACATTGGCCGGGAATTGAAGGCGAATGTATTTTCGTGGGCGTCGGTCCGATCCACTGATCCCAACCTGGCTGAAGCGACCCAAACTTTGCTCAGGAAAGCAAAAAAAAAAAAAAAAACAGCTTTCATAGATGTCATCACCCTCATCCTGACTTGTCGCCGTTGGCCTGGAACGTTTCCTCGATCAATTGCGCAAACGCGGCCATGGCCTCCTGCTCTTTTTCTCCATGCCTCCCATCTCTAATTCCCTTCAACTCCCTCGTGGCATGAGCATCGCCTTTTTTCTGCGTCCACCTTCCGTCATGTCCACCAAAGTCGCCGCCTCTACTTCTACCGCGTCCTCTTCCTCGCATGCCTCGTCCCCTGAAACCTCCCCTCGTGAATGCGCGCCGGCGTGTCTCGTCTTCGGGATCTGGCTCGATGGTCGCAGCGTAGACGCGTTGGAGGGTGGGAAGAAGGACAGGGTAAGTTTTGAGTAGGTCTTGGAATTTGGGGTTCGCGGCGAGGACAGAGAAATCTGTCTTCCTCTTGAGGTAGCGAGGGGCTGGTGGTGGCAGCGGCGGTTGTGGGAGGGAGGGCTCGGGTGCAGTGGGCGCGGGCGTGGTGGTGGCATTGTCGTGAGCGGGCTTATGGGCTTTGAAGCAGGAGAGCGAGCAACTACAAGGTGGGTTAGTTCTTGAGCCGGGCAAAGATGGAGAGACTGACTATGGGAGTGCGCAGGTTGGGCATTTGTACTTCTTGGGCTCTGTGTTGCAAACCCCACATAGGATTTCTGCCATGATGGCCGGGTGGATGAAGTAAAGTGGATTTGCCCCCGGTGCTCTGGGGTAGAAAAGTAAGCTACAGTCACTAACCCGAAAGAGCAAAATCCCGCGGCGACAGCGAACCCATCACTCCACCAAAGACTCATCTCGTCTTACAATTGCAGACTCCAATTGGCAATGCCCGTCGCACTTCTATCGCCGGCTCAGTCGCTACGCTCGTTGGGGCCCTGGACGTGTTCGTCATGCTCACGAACCCTCTCACGCCTCCCGCGCACGCAAAATCCTGCATCCAGACGTACTCAACGATGGCTCAATACAACAAAAGAGGCAAGACAGGCTGCTGCGCACAGAGCCCAGGCAGCGCCTCCAATGGACCAAATACATGCGCAGTACAAGAAAAAGAATAGAACAGTCATGTACATCGCCACGCCCCACCAATCCAACCCACGCGACTAATCCGGCCCAGGAACTATGTCTTCAGCATCATACTCGGCACCACCGCCCTCTCCTACGGCTCGGTCCCCTTCTACAAAATGGTTCGCCTCTGATGCATCCATCATCTCCCAATCTAACCCCAATTCCAGATCTGCCAACAAACAGGCTGGGGCGGCCAACCCGTCAAGTCCGCCGCCCACGGCGACACCTCCCAAGACCCCTCAGAGCGCCTGCGCCCCGTCGAAAACCACCCGCGCATCCGCATCACCTTCAACGGCTCCGTATCCGACGTGCTCCCCTGGAAATTCGTCCCCCAGCAGCGCGAAGTGCGCGTGCTCCCCGGCGAAACGGCGCTGGCCTTCTACACAGCCACCAACAAGTCGGCCGAGGACATCATCGGCGTCGCAACATACAGCGTCACCCCGGGCCAGGTCGCCGGCTACTTCAGCAAGATCCAGTGCTTCTGCTTTGAAGAGCAGCGGCTTAATGCGGGGGAGACGGTGGACATGCCCGTGTTTTTCTACATTGATCCTGAATTCGTCAAGGATCCGAACATGAAGGGGATCGAAACCGTGACGCTCAGCTATACGTTTTTCAAGGCAAAATATGACAAGGACGGCCATTTGACGCCCGTAGCAAGCTAGTGGATATATATCTCTCCTCCCCCACTACCTATTCCAGATGTTCCTACTGTACACGAGAAAATATGCCAAAGCGACTGTTGGGTATCATGCGAATTGAAACAGCGAAATAAAAGCCAATCTGAATCCGTGATGACCGAAAAAAAAAAAGGAAAAAGACAAAAGTAGTCTCACACCCCCCGACTCAACAACAACTCCACCGCGCGATCAACCCTCAACCCATCCCCCAAATCCGTCATCCGCAACGCCTCCCTCGCCTGCCCCGACGTGAAGCCCATCTCCACAATGCGATAAATTGCCTTCTCGGCGGTATTCTCGTACGCCGCGCTGTCATAAATGTCGCGCTGCGCCGGATGCTGCTGAAACGCGCGGTGCTCCGAGGCGTCACTGGGGTGGCGCGCGTGCGCCGGATTCCGGTGGCGGAAGGCCGGGAGCGGGAGCTCGGGAATGGGGGGCATGGAAGTTGCGATGCTGGAGCGGTCGCGGGTGCTAGGGGCGGTGGAGGGGGGCGGGGTGGGGAGGAGGGGAAGGGCAACGGTGCGGCGGGGGGAGGAGGAGCGGGAGCTTTGTGGGGGTTGGGGAGTGGGGAGTTCGGCGATGGAGGAGGAAAGTTCCTGCGCGAGGGCGGAGCGGCGAGTGGGGATGTGGGAGACGATGTTGCTGGTTGAGGGGAGGGGCCGAGGGCGCGTCAGGTTGCTGATGACGGTGGACCATTCGCTCATGGGGCGTTCTTCGGACATGTGGATCATGGGCATGCGGGGGCCGCTGGTTTTGCGGTGGCGGAGCTCCGTGATGTGTTTCTGGATGCGTTGTTTGGAGAGCTGGCGCTGGATGTCGCGGGTTGAAGTTGTGGCATATGTGTGTGCGATTTTGTCTTCGTAGACACGAGATGCGGCTTCTTTGAGGAAGTTGCGACGACTACCACCAAAGACTGGTGGCTTCCAATTATTCCAACCGTGTTGTGCTGCGATCTTGAAAGGGATGGGGTTCATCTGGTTGCACGGACCGGCGAGCTCGAGGATCGTTGAGAGACCGAATGTGAGGAGGTAGTAGCACCACTCATCTGTTTTTGTTAGTGTGATTAGCGGGATGGATTGTGGCAACAACTTACCAAGTAAATGCTCTTCCCCATCGATATCTCCACCTCGGATCTCGGTATTCTCATAGATGCCGTACTCGCGCGCTTGAGCAGTTCGACCCTCGAAGCCTTGCAGGAGAACGCCTAGACAGTTCCAGAGCTCCATCATGTCGAACAGCTCCTCAGCCGTCAAGCCACCCTGGTTGCCCTTTGCGAAACATTCTGGTGCGCCAAGGAGTGTATCGTTCATGTAGTCTGTGTTCATAACACTGAATGTGCAAGCAGGTTGGTGAACGAGTAGGCCGCCCTTGAGCCAGTCCTGCTGTGCAATAATGTCTTCCTCACGACCCTTCCCGGACCCGAAGATCTTGCAAAAGGTCCAGATGCGCCAGAGAGCGTTGTCAACCCTTGCAGTGGCTGCCGGGTCATCGCTGATAAGAGCAATCGAAATCTCAGGTCGAACGAAAGACTGACATTTCTCCTTGATCATTGTCTTGATAGACCTGATAGTATGGATGTCCCGCTTTTGTAGTCTGAGGTAAGTTGTTGGTGTGTACTCTTCTTGCGGTCGAGTCATCTCAAGGTCTTCTTCATGGAGCATATCGTGTCCAGGAAAGGCGATCTCCCGGAATTCCCAGGCAGGTGGTGACATTTTCTTTAGAGTAGACTTGATCAAGTCGAGCTCATGGCGCTTGAATACACGATGGAATCCGCGATCAACCACAGCCAGAGCAAACAGATCTTCGTAATGATCTAGGCTGCGGAAGATATTCAAAAGGACGCCCTTCGCACTGGTAGGCGTAAGGGCTCGTCTGATATGCTTCGGGGGAATAGGTACTGGGGAGGGCCCTAGATTTTCTGCAATAGTCTTAGACTCAGGGATAGCAAGCGTCAGTCTTTGGCTTCTTCTCCGAGACTGGCCGATCTGAGAAGCGATATGATCGCGTGGAACACGGGATACCCGGTATGATTCCATCTTCGAAGATGTCTGTCGTTTGCTAGACTTCCTCGGCAGAGCCGGAGGGGGAATGTTACCTGTGTCGATGGTAACAGAGTCTTTCCGTAGCTGGCCGATCGGCTCGTTCGAAATTTTTGGCTCCATTATTTCGTCCCATCTGAATGAGCTTTCTTCACTCAATGCGGTCAAAATTCGTTCGCCATCCTGACCTGGAGCTACAGGTTTTGCCTTTTCGTTGAGTGAAGCAAGTCGCTCCTCGAGGTCGTTTTCGGCCTCGCTCAATGTCGGGCTAGTACCTCGAAGAGGGTTAGAGAGCTCTCTCGATGTTGAACGACTAATTGCGCGGTTAATAGCACCATTACTAGCAATGAGACTTCTTCGATTATTCGAACGCTTCGATGACTTGCGGCCTATGATTGGCAGGCGAGTTGGAGTGCCACGGGCGTCGCGGGTTCGCGGAAGTGGACAGCTCGGTTGAAATGCATGGTCCTGTTCAAGTGGTGGATGGTGCGCATATTGACGGGGTGGTAAGGATGACGGCGGCGAGAATTTGACATAAGATTCTGGCGATGAATCAAAAACGCCTGCAGCAATAGGATTCTGGACGCTGTAGCGTGGTTTATGGTTTGCGTGTACGGGTGGGCTGTCAGCCTCATTGCTGGTTTCTGATGACCGAGCACTATAAGACGACGCTGAATCGCTCTCTTGGGAGTCAATAGAAGAGCCGCTTGGCTTTGATACGTTGCGGCGTTCCTTCTGGGGCCGAATTGGTGTTTTGCGAATAACACGGCTCATCGAGCGCTGGAACTGACCAAAGGATATGGGTTGTATTTGGACAAGCGGTGATACGGCAGAGTCCCTCATGACGACTTTGGTGCCTGCTGAAGGGGGCGAAATGTCGTGTGCATTCTCGCCTTGGTATGCCGTTACAATGTGGCTTTTGCTGGGGTAATTGAAGAATGGAATGGCTGGAAGTGGACGCTCACGGCTTCCGTCGGGGATGACAACCTGTATCTTCGGTCTCGATCTTCTATCTCCACTGTCAGGATTCTTTGCCTCACTCTCTGCCGAGGGGCGGCCTTTTTGCCGCCAGTGTATTTTGCCGTGTTTGGAAATACTGGTCGACTCTTTGGGCGACTTCTTGCTTGGGGTAGATGATATCGTGCTTGCAATATTATTACTGCTTTGGTCACTTGGCGCGGACGCATCACAGGACGACGGCGATGATGACGATTGGCTGCCTATTGTGGTTTGCGATTTGTTGCTGACATGCTGGGAAGTGTGCGCTGTCGTGTCTCGCTTTTCGGGGAGGAGAGCCGCCGCAAAAGCTGTAGTCTCTGGCACCACATGCAATATAGTGGACGGTTTCTTCGCAGTTTTGTTCCTTAGCGAATCCATCCTCCTCTTGGTTGTGGTGATCAGTGCATTCCTTTTGGAAACTTGCACGGGTTTGTTGGCTGTGTCTTGGGTAGCATTCGGTCCTCGAGGTGGCGACAGAAGCAAGTTGCAAGAAGGGCTGGAGGGCTGGACTAGTATAAGGTGTTGCAAGGCGAATGATTTTGTTATTACTGGCTCATGGCACCCGGCGCGCCGGGACACCTTGGTAGTCATGGTGGCAGGGCACTGGATGTCTCCAGAGTCCGATTCCAAAATAGCAATAGGTCTAGTAGGGTGTAGCTGCAGTCTTTGGGGCCGGCGAATAGGAGCGAGGTGGCGCAAGACCCCGGCGTCGGCTGAGATGAGAAAGATGGCTCAAGTCCGCAGTGTCCAGACGGCCGCAAGGGTGAGCGAAAAGAGGATGAAGAAGAGGAGGGTGTGAAGCCGTACCATTGCCACGCGTATATCCAAATACCTCGCCATTCTACGGCGAAGTCCATCACGTCGTGCACCATGGGCGTCCCGCAACTGTTGTGGCCAGGGTGCGTGATGCGCGTGATGTTCGCTGCGCCGTATGCTCGGGTTATCGGGCAGACCCCACGGCATTTCTGCCGCAGTAGGAGACGTGCGCGCTATGCCACGCTATTTTCGACTGTGATGCACACACACAGCTCAGCCATGCTAAATCAAGGCCATGCTTACCTTGCACGCAGCCTCTCCCGGCGTGCCTCCACCCTCCTACTCTATGCCAACATTCTCGCACCCTGCCCTCAGTGCTTACTGTTTGTTTGCTTTGTTTCAGGATTGACTGTCAAATACCTGCTTGCGGCAATGTCATAGTAAGGCCTTGCCACCCCCGCGACATGATCGCCGAGGCCGTCTGCCTCGCACAATGAAGCCTAATAGGCAGCCTATACTAGCAGGATGCTGTCGGCCGACCCTCGCGTCGTGGGCCTAGACGATTGGATTGGCCTGCAGAGCCGCGCACTCGCGTGTTGCTGCTGAGCACGCACGAGCATTTAGCTCCGGATCATTTCCAGTATGCCAATGCTTTTTTCCATTGATTACTTCTATTTCCAAAGCCTTGAGATACTGCGACAAACTCTACCGTTGTCTATGCCCAATCATCGCAACAGGAGAAGTACATCCTTCGGCTGCATCCGCCAGCCATTTAAGCGTGGTTGAGGTTCTCACACCCCTTGCCGAACTTTCTTTGATCACAGGTCGCCTTGCCAAAAATATGGGCGTGTCCATTATCCAAAATACGAGTTTGGTTTCCTTCTCCTGAACGCCATCCCAGTCCTCGTTGCCACAGAAGTGCCGCGCCTATCTTCGCTCCAACGGCCGAGCCGGAGCGAACGTTTCTGTTTCAACTATCCGCCTACGCCCCAGGGGCGTATATGACGACTGCAACCTCAGCCTAGAGACTTTCTGATGTCAGAAAACTGACTCTGCTCCAGTCGTCATGACAGCCTCGCAAACTATGCTGCAACAGTCAAATGGATGACAGTACATCGACTCAGAAATTCTGTCGATCCACTAGAACATCTAGTGTGACGCAGACTCTTCGACTCCAGAGTGAATGTCCTGCAAGCAACACACCCTCACAACGATGACCGAACCAACAATCTTCACCAAACCCAATACCCCACCAACACTCCTCGCCTCCCAGCTTAATTCCCCAATCCAGCTGTATCAACCTCCCTCGCCCCATTCCCATTCCTCCCAACCCACAATCATGCACCTCCTCCACACACCCTAAGTGCCCGAGACCCGCCCCACCGCGCCCATACATGAAACAAGTGTACGATATGGGTGCGCACAGTATCCCTTCCATAATCTCATGTACATGGCGGGACTCGAGGCCCCTCCATCATGTGGAGAGTCCCCTCGTTCCGTTCGACACGGCTCAGATTACACACACACGCACACACGCACACAATGAATGTATATTTAGCCAGTCTTGATGCAAACATGAACAAACTACATGTTGAGCACGGGCGCCGAAATCATGTGGGCGCACTGGGGCCACGGCCGTCCTGCTTTTTCCCGCGCGTAGACGCAGCCTCGCGTCCGGCCTTTTCAGATGATGCGCTGCAGTAAGCTGCTGCACGCGCCACAAGTCGGGCTGAAGCGCGCTGCGTGGAGAAGACACGGGCGTGCGTTCTTGCTGCCTATACATGCATGCATAAAGGATGTCTTTTGCGCACAGTGACAACAAAGTGATCCACGCAATACGTACTTTTCGTCTATCTCTAGCCCGCCCCCGCCCAGAAAGAAAATATAACATGGTATATACAGCCTCCCCTCATCAATCTATCTCACCCCCCCCCCGCGTTTAATAAGGAATCCCCTCATACTCGCCATACCCCAACGCAAGATTCATATTCTGCAAACACTGCGTCGCAGCCCCCTTCAGCAAATTATCAATCGTCGCATTAACCACGACCCTCTTCCCCGAACTATGCACCGCAAAGCCGCCAATCTCAACCCCATGCTTACCCGAGATATTTTTGACGAGCGGCGACTCGCCAATGACCTTGACGAGCTTCTCGCCGGCGTAGCGGTCCTGGTAGATGTTGCGGATGTCGCGAGAAGTCATGGTGCGGTTGAGGGGGATGGAGATGGTGTGCTGGGTCAATTAGCCTCGCGTTCACGTCTGGGATGAATGATGGGGAAAAGAAACGACTTACGTGGATGCCCTGAAACCATACGGCGACGTGCGGGATAAACGCGACATCAGTCCCCAACTGGCGCGAGATCTCACGCTCATGAATGTGATCGACAAGACTGTACGGAATGAGATTATTCTCAAGGTGCTTGACGTCGTTCTTGGGACTAGGTTTGGTGCCTGCGCCCGAGTAGCCTGACACACCAAAGACGGTGGGCTGGCCACCGATGAAGTCGAGCAGCGGGGCGATGCCGAGCTGAGCGGCGGTAGCGTAGCAGCCTGGGTTGGCGATGCGCTTGGTATCAGCGAGTTTGCGGCGGTCGACGGTTTCGGGGAGGCCGTAGGTCCAGGTGGAGTCGAAGCGGTAGTCGGCACTGAGGTCGACGATGACGGCGTCGGATTTGCCAGACTCGTTAATGGCGTCGACGAAGGGCTTGCAGACGCCGTTGGGGAGCGCCATGACCCAGCAGTCGACTTCCCCTTTTTCCGCCATGCGCTTGACGTCCTCTGGTGAGAGGTTCTCATAGGTTATGTTGCGCTTGGTGTAGCCTTCGAGCTTCTTGCCGGCGAGTTCGCGAGATGATACGTGCCGCAGGTCCATGTTTGGGTGTTTATTAAGAAGTTCGATGAGGGCTTGTCCGGTGTAGCCTCGTGCACCGATCAAGGCAACTTTTGAGGGCCAGTCCTTGCTCTTGAATTTGATGCCGTATGGTGGGTTGGGGTTGGTGGTCTCTACTGACCGCGATGCTGTTGTCGCGAAACCGCGAGTTGATGTGGTTGTACGCTTGCCTTGCGCAAGGATCGGTCCCGATGAGTATCCCACTGAGCGTGAGCTAGTAGTTGAGTATGTTCGGACTTGTTGGCCTTGCTTTAGGCTGGCGGCAAAGTCAGCTGCCCTCCTGAACTGGGTATCTAAGCTGTCGCTCAGGATTCCTCGACCTTGCTTCGAGTAGCTCTCCAGCAGCGAAAAGATTTCTTTTGACTCGGCTGATCCCCACCAGCAGAAGATCTCCTTATCGCGGCGCAGGAACCCATCTGTCTTCTCCAAATGCCACTTGATTAGATTCTGTTCTTGGCTTTCGACTACCCAGTACATCTTGGGGTACTTCTGCTTGATGCGCTCGAAAACAAGATCACTGACATTGGTCCGGAATGCTTCCTTGGTGGTTGAGAAAGTCGACAGTTGCGCAAACTCGCCGTCCTTAGTCGGTGGGTAGACTACGGCTACTACGCCCATTGTGTCGTCGGTGAATACCTCAAACGAGCGATTCTTCAAGTTCTCCAAGTACTTGGAAACGCCGTCGTAGGCCTCCGCGCCTCCGCGATCCCTGGCGAGGGCTTCTGTGAGGGCATTGACGTCCAATTGCTCGTAGTTGGAAATCTCCTTGACGCTGCCGCCATTTCGAATGAGCGTACCACCACCGGTATGTGTGAAGAGTTCCTTGCCGAGGTTCTGGGGATGGGTAATGGCGACACTCGATGTCCGTGGCAGACCGTCCAGCAGGTTCTTGGCCTCTACGATCTTGAGCTTGGTGCCGTATCGAACCCACGGCTGCTTCATGTAGGTATCGTATTCACCCTCGAGGTTGATGTGTGAAATGAGTTTTCCCGTCTCCTGATTGAACAGCCCGCCCTTTTCGGACAGGTAGATGACCTTCAGAGGCTCAAACTCACGGGCCAAAGCGGCAGCGACGACGTCAGCGTTGACATTGAGGATCTGGCCGTCCTCGGTCTCGGCCATGGAGCACAGAATGGGCAGCTCGTTGTTCTCCAGGGCGTCCATAATGGGTCTGGGGTTGATCTTGTTGATCTTGCCAACGTACTTCCACTTTTCCTTGTCTAGATAGTCTGCCTGTAGCGCACCAGCTGTGATGGGTCGGGCCTGGACACCCCAGTCCCTCTTCAGAGTCATAACCAAATCCATGTTCGCCTCGAGAAACAGCTTGCGCGCAATGCCCAATGTCTTCTTATCCGTGACTCTTATGCCGTCAATAAAGTCCGGCTCAACGCCCGAGTCCAGCAACAGCTGGTTCATCTGGGGGCCGGCGCCATGGACGATGATGGGGTACAGGCCAATTGCGTGCAGCTGCTGCAGGGCAAAGCATAGCTCCTGGAGGTGGTCGGTGAGAATGGCACCGCCGACCTTGACGACGGCGAACTGGTGTGGGGAGACAGAGCGGAACTGGCTGAGGTACTGGTCGACTTCTCTGCGCGAGCTTGCGCTGGCCAGCAGGTTGAGGAAGGCGGCGTAGATGGACGACTTTTTGCCGTCGCCCGACGAGGTATACAGCCGGCTCGGGGTCCAGCTGGCGACGAGGGCGCGAGGGAAGCGTCGCGAGGCAGCAGATGCAGCCAGGATTTGGCGGGACGAGCGTGCGGCCACACGGGCACCACCACGTACCACGCCCTGCATGGGGGACATCTCGCCGGCGGGGCGGTGAAAAGGCTGGTCGGAGAGAGTTCAGGCGGCGAATTGGGGGGTTGCAGGACACAGGAAGAGGAGGGCCAGAAACAGTGACAGCGAGGGCCCGGAATGACGACTGAAGCTACAAAATTCGCTTCGCCGATAACGCAGCCGTCGAGCATTAGAGCCGGCCAGTGGCGCGACAATCCCTACACTTGTCTGGGGAACCACTGCATGATTGGGCTGACATAATAACGGTCACTCAAAAGATACATGAAGCATTTTAATTGGGAACTGAATAATAGCAATCAAGCGCAATCGGCCTATGGACAAGAAAGCACCGCTTTCTGCGTGGTCAGCCAGTCAGCCGTCAGCCATGATAAACTCCATTGTTCGTCTAACGGCCAGGCATGGAAGCAGGCTTGAGGTATCATCGCCAACGTCGAGTCATTCCGGTGCAGAGGATCCGACTGTATCCCGTCGCTGCAAGCTGGCCGTCTGAATGCAAAGAAAGACAAGAAAAAACTACACTCCATGGCCGCCAATTCGCCGAGACCAACCCGCCCCGAATTGCCGCCCATGGCTACAGTACAGCTCGCCGTCACCCCCTTCAACATGTGACGACTTACGACCGCTCCTCCTCGCAATTAATAAGGGGTATGTTTCGTGGTATCTGGCATTGGGGCGTTTATTTCGTGGCGAGGACTACGTCAGGTCAGCGGTGGAGGTGCAGCACGGCGCGTAATGGGCGACTAACCGGAGGGAACAATAATGATGACGAGCAGGATGATGATGCCGACAATGAGGCACATGCGCATCTTCATGTCCTTCCACCACATCTGCTTGCGCACACGGTTGGCGCCCTTCCGAAAGCCCTGGGCCGACTGGGCGAGGTTGTCGGTCTTGTCTTGGAGCGAGTCTAGGCGAGCACCTCGTTCAGAGACCTTGTTGATGTTGTCCCGCATGATGCCGACGGTGCTGTCGATTTCCTGGAGGCGGGTCAGTAGACGAAGGGAGACATGGCATTGGCGGTGGGAGGGGCGCGCAACGAGGTGCGACACCGCGACGCTACATGGTAGAGGCAGAGGAAGGGAAGGACAGGAGGGCGCAACATACCGCCTGGAGGGCTGCTGTGCGGTGGTTGCCATTCTGGCCCTGACCCTGGCCCTGGGCACCCGGTTGGCCGCCAGCGGGAATGTATGGGTCGTAGGGCTGCTCGCGGTCGGCCATGGCGGATAAAGAGAGCAGAGAGGAGCTTGGTATGAGGGTGCGAAAAGCAGGGGGTGTTTGGTGGTTGAGCGATGGATGTGGTGGTGGTAGTGGGTGGTGGTTTGGTGTTGGTGTGCAGGTGATGCGGTGTTGGTAGGTGAGGAAGAACGCTGCGCTTGGATGGCGAATGTGTCAGCTTTGGTTTGAGCCGTGAGGCTGATGCCGGCTGTGAAACCCACGCAACACCTAGGCTGCGAATGGACCGGTCTTTGTGACGTGCAGCCAAACGATGCAGGCGAGTCAAGAAAGGCGTGAATGTTTGCTGCAATTCTCATTCTCTCTTTCATCTCTTTCGCTGTCGTGGCCGGCTTCTTTATTGCGTCGCAATGCCCTCTGCGCCACAGCGCCGCACGTGACCACCCCCAGCAGCCGCGATTACGCAGCCACTGGCACTGCACGAGCAGCTGGCGTGGCTTCTGGGCCGCAAGACGCTGAGCTGAAATTAGCCCGGCTGTGTGCGGCCCTTTGCTGTCTACTGTCTATCCGTCTGGCGTCCGCACTCTCGCCTGTCGCTGCCTCCAGCACCGCCAGAGATTCCAGTGGCACCGGGTGAGCCTGCGACGCCCAACGCAGCAGTCGCCTGGCAAACGCCGTGGTTCATGCGTGAATGGAATAAAATAGAATACGCACAGCGAAGCCTGTGCATGGCCTAGCCGCTACTCCATGTGGCCTTCGTAACGCCGTTTGCGCACCCAGAGGCCCGCTTTTGGCCGCTTTGGTGCTGGCGCCGCCGGGGTCGACTGGGCTTGAGTCGCTGAGAGCGGTGGACGGGCTCGGGATCTACTAACCTGCTCTGCTCCCAGTCGCAAGCCAGACGCAGGCGTCGGCGCCTCTCCTGAGCCACGGCTGGGCAACCAAAACCACTCCTCCTACATCTGCATGTGTGAGAAGTCGCTCGTTGAACTACACGCCGGCCTTCCTAATAGTCTACCTGTGCCCCCGCCTGACTGGCTGCACCCCCCAACCGCATTGCACCCAGCCGTCGCTGTCGCTCGTTTCAACCCTACGTCAACCGCTGCGCTCCCTGTTTGCCATTCCTTTTGCCTTCTCCCCACTACCGCTACCGCCACCACCTGTCTCGGCGTCGATATAAGAACAGCGCTGCACACCACGACGTCATCAGGCCCGGTGCTTGACCCTGACCGCGCATTCGCTTGACATCATCCTTATCCTGGCTTCGTCGTCCCCATCATGAAGTTGGCCTCCGCCCTCGGCGCCCTGGGTGCCTCAAGCCTGCTGCTTTCTGGCGCAGGTGCCATCGACTTGAACGTCAACTCGCCAGGTGCGCTTCTCCCCATGTAAAACAAGGCCTCCGCTGACAAGACGCCCAGACTCAATCAAGCAAGCAGCCAAGACCATATCCGCAGGCTTGCGCAAGTTCTACACAGGCGACCGCCCAGGCGACGTGCCTGGCAATCTTCCTGATCCCTACTTCTGGTGGGAATGCGGTGCCATGTTCAATGCCTTCATCGACTACTGGTACTACACCGGCGATGATCAATACAACAAGATCACCACCCAAGCCATGGAGCACCAGATTGGCGACTATAGCGCCTTCATGCCTCCCAATCAGACCAAGACCCTTGGAAACGATGATCAGGCCTTTTGGGGCATGGCAGCTATGTCGGCCGCTGAAAATAAGCTACCCGACCTAGGCAGTGGAAAGCCCTCGTGGCTCTCGCTGGCGCAAGCCGTCTTCAACACACAGAAGAACCGATGGGACAATGCCACTTGCGGCGGTGGTCTGAAATGGCAGATCTTCACCTTCAACAACGGATACAACTACAAAAACACCATCTCTAACGGTTGCTTCTTCAACATCGCTTCGCGTCTGTACAAGTACCTTGGAAACGACACTTACGGTAACTGGGCTGAGACGGCTTGGGAGTGGGAGCAGTCCATTGGACTTATGAGCAAGGATTACCACTACTACGATGGAACCGATGACAAGACGAACTGCTCCACCATCAACCAGATCCAGTGGACCTACAATGCTGGTGTGCACATGGCAGGCGCCGCTGCCATGTGGAATGTAGTAAGTAACCACGCTAACCCTTCCTCCACCTCCAACTAACCCCCCCAGACCCAAAACGACAAATGGCGCGGCCGCCTCAAAGGCGTCATTGACGCCGCTAGCATCTTCTTCGTCGACAATGTCATGAGCGAAGTCGCCTGCGAAAACAACGGCAAATGCGACACAGATCAACGCTCCTTCAAAGCTTATCTCGCCCGCTGGATGGGCTACACCGCCATCGTCGCCCCCTGGACCCGCGAATTCATCGACCCCCTCCTCAAAGCCTCGGCCCAAGCCGCCGCCAAACAATGCAATGCGGGCCCCGACCAGAAATCATGCGGCCTCCGCTGGATCGACGGCGGCAAGAACGACGGCTCCTTCGGTGTCGGTGAGCAAATGGCTGCCCTCGAGATTGTCCAATCGCTCCTGTATATGTCCGCGCCTGGACCTACCACGCTAAAGACGGGCGGCACGTCCGCGAGTAATCCTGATGCCGGCGCTAATGTGCCCAATACGCCCGTGAGGTTTAATAGCATTACTACCGGGGATAAGGCGGGTGCGAGTATTTTGACCTTAATTGTGTTGGTGGGCATTGTGGTTGGTGCCTGGTGGATGGTTGCGTAGGGGGGGTTGGTGTACCTATCAATATATACACATTTTTATCGAGTTGGGTGTTTATACACTTGTTTTTTTTTGGTCCGCGAGGCTGGATTGCGTCGTTTGGTTTGAGCATAGCTCGTATGGGTTGGGCGTTGAATAGTTTTTTTTTTTGTATCTATTTAGTGGGGGGAATGATGCGCTGGAGATGAGCTGGATGGCGAGGCCCGAAGTGTGGTTGGGCCATTGTTAAGTGGTTTTGGATGGATGGCAAGAAAATATTGTCAAGAGAGTGTGATGGGAAGGGTTGTAGATACGCGATGTGGTGCGGTGAATGAATGCGTAATAGTTGGCATGGAACTGTGTCTGCTTTTTTTTTTTTTTTTTTTTTGGTGCTGGTTGAGCGAAGACTTAAGATGGGTTGAGTTGGAGGGGGAAGACTTAGACGTTTTTTTTTTCGCCGATGGAGAATGGGGACGGGTCTCCTACGCTAAAGCTGCAGTGCAAGTCGCCATTTGTGGCCCTGATGCAGGCTGGCACGATCGTTGGCACAATCGTTAGACACTTTTACACTGCAACTTTAGCGTAGAAGAGCCGTCGCCTACCCTTGGACTCATTGCATGATTGGATGGGCATTAGATTTTGGAGACTCAACCCGTGAGCTCGGAGCTTACACTGAAACTTTAGCGCGCAAAACCCGTCCTCTACCTTGCACCGGTGAATACAGCCTGCATATGGCACTAACACTTCTCTTCAGAGCTGCCTTGATTAGATTGTCCTTGGTGGCCATGTTCTAGAGAAGAGAAATTTATGAACAACTTCAATGAAGTACTCTTGTATTTCGTCACTCTGTTATTCCAGCTTGCTGTTCTGAGGTTATCCTACTTTCCAGTGAAGACTATTGGATTGAGAAGGTAGGGAACGCTGTATTCTCGCTAGCGGGGAGTAAAGTCAGCCTTGTGGAGAGGTAGGTAGTTAGCCTAGGTGGATTCCGGTCAGACGTTTACGGTTCAGCTGACAGTCCATCCATGTGCATTAGGTTTGTGGAGGACGGCCTTTTTACCCTAAAATTGGAGTGCAAGGCATTCAAATCCTCTGGGGACCCGTGGCTCTGGTTTGCACTGCAACTTTAGCGTAGAAGAGACGTCTTCTATCCATGAGTTAACTCAGTTTATATTATCCGACTTGGCCTACTCAAAGGACAGAGGCTACAGGCTAGAGGTATATGAGTACCTAGATAGTCCATAGTGTGTGTGATTGGGCGGACAGACACCCCCTACTGGATGCTTGTACTGCAACTTTAGCTTAGAAGATTGCCCTCTGCGTAGGATCAATGCGTAGGCATCTAGGTATAATTGGACAGATAATGAAAGTTCATAGACAGTCCCGAAGATTCAGTAGTGCAACCATGGCGTAGAAGGGCCGTTCTCCTACTTAGACTAGTAAATATTGCCCTTCGGGGATTTATTAACAGAAATACATGAACTTCTATTAAAACTTAAGCATAGGCTACCTTAATTCAATTATTTTTGGTCAATAAGGTTCTAATGACCTGCAGTCCTTGGGAAGAAAAATGATCAAGCTCGAGGACTCATTCTTATTTGTCGTTAGTCTGCTGCATTATCTGTCCCACTATCCCTACGGGTTCAGACAAAATTCTCTTGGCTAGTTTAATTAGTCAAGGTCCATACATCCTCCCGAGGACCCCTTCCAAGGTATAGTTTTTCTGACTGCCTGACCTTGTCGAATTATAATACTTTGTCATAAATCTTGACCGCTGGTCTTATCTACACAAGAGCTAACTTAAGTCGAGTGCGTGCAGGAACAGCTATATAACTTATCTCAACTAATTGCATGCAGTACTTTCCTCGGCTTCGCATACAAAAGATATATGCTACAAAGAAGAAACCTTCAATATTCGAGTGCAAATCTACCTGAGCATGAACATTCACCTTAGACTCCATTTTATCATACGCTCTGCCCGGGTGCGTTCACTTGAGCTGCGATAGCTCACGACAAACGCTCAACACCATAACGCATCCCTTGGAATTACATCTCGCTGCCAAAGCTAGACTATATATACTGTAAAATTTTATAGTTATCCAAGGACAGCAGAACATCACTAAGCGTGGATAGTTTAGGGTAGTAGGTGCTATTACAACAAAGGTGTTGCGAGTGGTGTTGCGGGTCGCTACCGCAACATCATTGGCAGCATCCACCCCGGTCTCTGTCTACTATCCTACTAGAAGCGCGATAAAACTTGTCAGTAAACTGTCTAATCATTTTTGCCAGAGTTCGATCCTCTCACATGAGGGAATTTTTGAGCAAATATAGTATTTTTGATACTCATAGAGTGAGGGACGGATATATATGTTGTGAATGAACGTCTCAGAGAAAGAAAGACCAAGCTTGGAGCAGAATCATTTTAACAACCGAACCACACAGTAGAAGAGACTTGCCACATGCTTACTTAAAGCGGTAGTCACAGTGAAAGACTAGTGCTCGCTTATCTTATCACTATCCTTACAAAAAAGTTTCCAACCCCACAGCCCGCTCTGCACAAAGCCTGCACAACAACACAATTCGTAATGTCCCTCCAAGCAACTGAAGAAGACATTCTCCTGGCCAAGCGCATCATCGGCGCTGCAGAACGCCACGATGTTCCTGCTCTGAAGATCTTGCTCAAGGAGGGATCCGCAAACGTGCAAGATCCCACTGCAACTGTCGCAACATCACCGTTACATGCCGCAATTGCGTCATGTGAGGGGAAAACGATAGACGATGATTCAGCTATCCAAACAGTAGAATTACTGCTTCAGAATGGTGCCATATGGAATGATTTAAACAAGGAGGATGAAACGCCAGGATGCATCGCACTCCGCGTAGGGCAAAAGAAGATATACGATATCATGGTTGAGGCGGGTGTGAGGGCAGAAATTCTTTTTGCAAAAATGGAGGCGCTGGGTTTGGGCGATGATGCAGCTGAGGAGGGTGAAGAGGACGAGAAAGGGGAAGGAGATAGACCCGCAGTCAAGAAGCAAAAGGTCTCGGAAGAGGAGGTCAAGGGGATTCAAGAGGTTGTTGAAGCCCAAGTACTCGATGATGTTTCTCTGGATAATCGCGCGTATCTGAAGAGTCAGTTGCGGTACAAGCCTGGTATTCTCCTAGATGAGAGCGACAACGCCGTAAGGATCCCAACTTCAATTACATATCTAAGCACACACTAACATTTTACAAAGGTAATGATGGATTGGGAGACTCAAATCATGCAGCGTCACGCTGAAACTATCAACCCGAAATCCGGCCTCAAGGTTATGAATGTAGGACATGGCATGGGCATAGTTGACACTGCCATCCAAACACACAACCCAGCTGAACATCATATCATCGAAGCACATCCCCAAGTCCACCGGCGCCTGCGCGAACAGGGTTGGTACGATAAGCCAAATGTGCACATTCACGAAGGCAGATGGCAGGATGTGCTCCCTAAACTCGTCGAGCAAGGTGTTGTTCTTGATGGAATTTACTACGACACTTTTGCCGAAGATTATGCCGCACTTAAAGAATTCTTCGCCGAGTATGTCGTGAAGCTACTTGCGCCAGACGGCGTATTTGGCTGGTACAACGGCCTCGGCGCAGATCGACAAATCTGTTACGATGTGTATACCAAGGTTGCAGAAATTGATCTCTTTGAGGCAGGATTTGATACTGTGTGGGAGGAAATAGACGTTCCCAAGGGTCTGCATGATAAGAAGAATTGGGAGGGCACAAGGAGGCCGTATTGGACAATTGATGTCTATCGATTACCGATCAATAAGTTTGTAAAATGAGAACTGAGAATAAAGAAAGGAGTTGAATGGGAAAGGATTAATAAGCATGTTAAAGTGCTCCACGTGCTGTGTCAGAATTTCAACTTTTAAAGTACTTGATTGGAAGTGAGGAAGCTGGGGACTTGACCAAAGTCAGTCACTATGAAAGGAGCCACATATCCACGGTAGGCTAGATACATAACAAGCAAGGCGATACATTTAAATGCTACAAGTATTGTACAATATCTAAATTAACCACCACCCACACCAGTACTTCCAAAACAAAGCCCTTTACAATTGCGTCGAAGGCGGAAGACATCCTGTCCGATCATAAAACTGACGTTTAAACTCATCGCTGAGCACATCGTTTGCCATATTAATCTCCGCCATCTTAAGTGTCGAAGTAGACTCATTAGCGCCCCTAACACGATCAGGATGATGCTTCATGCTCAACTTGCGGTACGACCTCTTGATCTCCTCCTGAGTCGCAGACCGTGAGACTTGCAGAACAAAGTACAAGCAAGTCTCGGGCCTCGAGCTGCCTGCCGGAGGCGGCGAGCTCGACCGACCATAGCGAGAATAATTGCTCTCGAATGCGGGAGATGGGGGATTGTACTTGGACTGGCTGGGTCGACTGTATTTGTAAGAATTGGGCATGTGTGTGCGGGCCCATTCACCTGTTGAGTGTGAGCTTCTGTGAGAAGAAGTGCGCGTCGAACGATGCAGTGGTGAAGAGGCGCGAGGGGGGTAAGGATGTGGGTGCGTGTAGTGACGGTCTGCGCGAGAAGAGGTGTGCAACGGAGATGGTGGTTGGTACAGGTCACTTGGACGAAACTCGCGTGTGCTGTAACTTGTGTATGCATATGCCGGTGCTGAGTACGAGTTGGCGCTGGGGCGGTACTCATGCACGTTGTATGGTGCCTTTGTTGTTTGGAAGTGGAAGGCATTCGATACGTATGCTGGCGCAGGATGTGGGTATAATCCCGCACCTGCTGGCATGGGATAGCTTTCTTGGCTGGCATGGAGCAAGCATGCAGGACACCTACAGAGCTGAGATGCCTCGGTGGGCCGCCTCGCTTGCCTTGCCCTAGACTCTCGCTCATACTGCTCGAAAAGAGAGCCCCGACTACCGACGGTTGGTAAGGAACCAACGTTGGTTTCAAAATTAGCCGAGTTGGATCTACGAGTATTATCGAAAGTGACATCCTCATCTTCCCATCCCTTTAGTATAGATTTGGCAAGTATTTCGACCTCTGCCCATGATTGTATCCTTGTTCTGCCATCTCGACGTTGCTCCTCATATTCCTCTACGAGAATAACCACAAGGTCTGCCTTTTCGTCTTTGTCCTGAGCAAGACCGAATAATTCAAAAAGATGGTCGACATATTTTTTAGTTGTATAGTCTATGGATTGCTCAGGCGAGAAATCGCTTCTGATCGCTTTTGTGTAGTAGTAAGTGAAACCTTTGAATACCCTCATTATGATTTGTATATTTAGCTACAAGGAGTATCTTGATTAACAATGGAAAAAGGGCAGGAGAGATGCTTTCTCAAACCCAAACACTGTAGCGGGTATTTGGTTGGTCTAAGGATATGAAGAGTTGATCGGAGTATTTTATACCTACAGTAGCGCACATAGTGAAGGTGCTTGTTCGCATTTTAACTTTGTTTATCGGTTATAGGTACAATGTTGCAGATAATGCTCAACAGTGTCTTGAAAGTGATTACAACGTATTCAGTGGAAGATGGAACAATAATATACATTACCGTTGGTTAGTATTAATAAAGGATATGTCAGAAAAGCTTGAAATTAAATTGCTCAATTAGTTGTCTAGTCATATCGAAGCTAGACCTCTTTAGCACTTTAGAGGCTAAGAAGTTACACCCCCAGAGCACAACATAACATCCCCAAAAACCGTCCCAAGATTAGTTTCAAATTCAACAAATCGTTCATGAAGTTGGTCTACGGTGTTGCAACACTTTCGAAGTGATAATAAGTATCTGAGTCCAAAGACCCCGGTATGACTGCAATCCATGGCTCCTATGCCATCTAGGTTCTTATCCGGATGAAAAGCAGATGTTGTTGCCTTGGCATGAAAATCCACGATAGATCTTCGCCACTCAAACAAAGAGCATCTAGAGTGGCAGGTCGGAAACGGTATGTCGGGAACGGCAGGTCAACCACCCGAGATGTTCACGATAGCTTTGCGCGCCGATATTCGCTTACCCCTGAACATCGTCCAACATGAATAGTCAACGCGTAATCATTACAAAGTTGGTCATTTCAGGACCTCGAGTAGGCATTCGGAGTGACCCTGATACTTGCGCACGGGTCTCTCGGGCACAGCCGTACTCCCGACGTACCTACGTGTTAAAAGATCTGTGAACCTCTCTTGGAGGCGCACGCCCTCCCGACGCCCGGGGTATGTGAATTCAGGTAGCGAAGGGAGGGGCCACCCTTGTCGCTACGTCTCCGGGCACCAGCAACACCCCATGGAGACCAAGCAAAAACAAGCTGCTATCGAAACTAAGATTTTTGCATCTAATGTGAGGAGTTGATTTGCCGATCTAGGCATAGGTAATATTGTTCTAGCCGACACAACCAAAGCACTGGAACTTGATATGGCTCTAGACAATGTTTATTACTCCCCCGCTGAGCGCTGGCGAGAATATGGCTGTTCATGCGTAATGTATATTTCCCTTGGTTGGGTGTAAGTGAAAAGTTTGCAAGTCGGTAGCCTATCCCTTGCTCGACCCTTTGTCAGGACCATGGGAACAAAGCGGCGTCCGATCACGTGACTATGTCTTGTTGGATTTGAGCGTAAGTTACAGGTGTGCATCGTAGCTGTGAAGTCTGGTGTACTTCTGTGATTGGGTTTTTCGTGCGCTTTTGTGCGACAGTGCAAATCTAGCTAGGGTAATCTGCGACTCGACACTGGCCCTTTGCCTTCTAGGTTTTGGCTATGAACCACATCTTGAACATTGAGTCAGCTATGTTTTGATCTCTGCATTACCTTGCCTCCAAAACTTTCCCTACAGATTGACGGCTGATATAATAACTCATGTTTGAGTCCTAGCTCAGGAACAACAAGTGCGGCCGTCGCCTTTAGTATGGTCGGGCAACCGCTACTGTGCTACATGACAACGCCCAGGGACGAGACGCCTACAGCTCGAGGATTGGAAGAGAGTTACCCTATGCACTCTATTATCAGTTCAAGGTCTTCGGAATCAACAACGAGAGATTTCAGCGTTGCCAACGTTGTCAACGGCACAGGTGCAGAACGGTTCGAGTCCAGCGATGGATTTCATGGTACAGCATTGGCATCATCTTCACACCCACCGCATCTTCCCATGCTAGAGAACCGTCACTCGGATATCACAACCGAAGATTCGCCAATCCATTCGCGAGAATCCTCACGAGAACGTAGTTCGTCATCGGCCGCTACATCGCCAAGCATTTACACTTTCGAGAGCTTTCCTATTTATAACACACCCGAACATCGAAGGCCAACTTCGATACTCAAACGCATCAAATCCTCAATGAGTACTTTCTCAACAAGTACTTTCTCAACAATTAGCCCCCTCGCTCAGAGGACTGCTGCTGAACCGGCAGATTTTGGCGCTCCTCCCGAGCAACCGGAAAAGCGCTTCGTAGACTCGATCGGCATAGTGTGCCCAGGAGTCTGCGACAAAATCCAGTGTACGCACCCGGTCGCACATTTTATTTCGACATTTCGTATCTGTCAGCCTATTGAGTACACTACTACGTTAGCGGACCATGGCATCACATACTCGGACTACAGCCGATTACTTATAGCACTTCGAAACTTCATGGACGATAATTCGGTCGAGATGAAAAAGGGGTCCCAGGAAATTTTGCCATATTTCCTTGATAATCATGAAGATGACGCGGTAGAACAGAACCATGCTGAGAGTTCGTGCCTGGATGCAAATGAGCAGTTAGGAAACGCGAAACAACAGGCAAATGCGCTGAACCGCCTGGTCGAAGAAATAACGATAAACCTGCGAGCGAGGGGTCTTCCGATCATGATTGGCGTTAACTCGTTTTCCTTGTTCGCCCCAAATCGAATATCAGAGGCACATATCCAAATACTACACGCGCCACTGAAGTCGCTCACACAGTTAAGACCCGCCAAACCAGAGGCACGATCTAGTCAGCGACTCTCTTTCATTGACCCTTCTTCCTTGGATGCGGCAGAATCAGGAAGTATGTCGATATCTCGTCTGAAAATGGAAGATCGAAATGGATCCGACAAAACGATAAACGGGAAAAGTGCAAAGTACCGCCAGAAGAAATCACAAAACCGCGATCGCTCGAAGCCATGGCCACTGTGGCCAAACGCAATTCCTTCAGGCAAGCGCCAGGTCATGAACGACCATGCAGAACGCTATGGGAACGATCCTTATTACCGTTCGTGGATGAGAGCCGACATCAACTCCACAACGAAATCAAGAACGTATTCAAAATATCTGATCGAACAAGAAGAAGACCCTCTCGTCAACAAAGTGTTGGCATATACCGAAACATCTCCAACCAGATTCTCATGGGGATCGGTAACGAAGGGCTTCAAAGCACTGAAAGCGCAATCGCCCAGCTCGGTAAACCGAGCAAAGTACGAGCACAACCGACGACTAGAATGCCGTCTAAACATTGAAAACGGGTCTCGCCTACGGATCCTGCGCTTCGGCTTCCGCCACGCAATCTACCCACCGCACAACCCAGAAATGGACGAACTCGGCCTGAGCAAAGAAAGCTACCAGGCCATCATATCCCGGATAGCCGACATGCACACCGAGTCTGAAACAAGCACAAAAAGCACCGTGTCGTACCTGCTCGCTCCGCTGAACAAGATCCGACATCGAAACACCGAGGCGGCGGCGACGAAGGCGAGCGAATATATCCGCGAACTCAACGCCTCGCAGCGACGTATAGTCTGGACAATGGAAAAGATACCATGCGTGTATGACCGCGGTCTCTCGCGGGACCGGACAGAATGGGAAATCAGTGCGTGGAATGGCGAGGACCCGCTTGAGCTTCTTATCCAATTGGAGAGATGGAGGATCATTGAAAAGCGATTGAGTGCTGAGGACGACGATTGATGTTACCAGTGAGCATAGTAGGTAGCATTTTTTTGTACGTGGGTACTACTGGACTGTGGATCAGTGGCATACGAAGGTTGAATTGTTGATGTTGGATTTTTTTTTTCGGGACATGTTGATGATACTACCGCACTTAATAATCACTCCATCACTTCGCTGTAGTGTTGTAGGTACCAAATATCCACCATTTTGTCCATGAACGCCACTGTTGGCTGGTTTAATTGCACGTCGGCATATCTGAGTGATACAAGACGACGATCGTACAGTAATAAAGCCTAGAATATCATGACATGACAACGAATTTGTGCAACTATGAAGCCAGTGCGGAGGGGAAAGATGACGAGTAAATTGGATGACGAATAAGAGGAGATTGCAGCATGCGATGGCCCAAGCGCTACGTTCTCTTTTCCGCGTTCTCCATAAGCGTGCTCACCTCATTGCCGTTCAGCTCAAAACACAAATGTCATCCTCGGTCCAATTATGGCGCCATATCCGATGGAGGCGGCGCCATGCATATAGTACAATCCTAAGGGCCGGACCAGTTCCCTGTCCGTTGCCCAGTTGGAGCTTGCTATCATTCGGTCCCCACGATTTAGAGGCTTGCAGCAGGGCCGTATAAGCGGCAATTATTATAAAGCTAATTGAGGTATGAAGGAGAGGTTAGTGAGCATCGCGGAATCATGTGGGGCCTTGACGATGGCATCATACTGTGAGTGGTGGGGTATATGTATTCGACGAGGACGGCGTTGATATCAAGATTGCTCTTCAGAATTGTACTGCAATAATACATTACCGCCTTCTTACAAGCTCATCTCGATCTCTTAAAAGAACCCCACCCCAAAAAAAATGGCAAGCATCAAGAACGTCATCATCGTTGGTGTAAGTTCTAGTCCCCCTGTTGTTTGCCCAACTAGATGTCGGAGAGTCGTCACATGGATATGATTGGCTGACGTTGTGTAGGCTGGAGGGAACCTTGGACCGACAATCTTGAATACCTTTCTCCATGAGTCTTCTTTCAACACTAGCGTCCTGTCACGCGAGGGTTCGTCTTCGACCTTTCCATCAGGTGTCAAAGTCATCCACGCAGACTATAGCTCGGTAGAGAGCCTCAAAAATGCTCTCAAAGGCCAGGATGTTGTTATATCTCTAGTAGGCGGCGGTGCTATTGGCGATCAAAACAATTTAATTGACGCGGCCATCGCTGCCGGTGTGCAACGCTTCATTCCGTCTGAATTCGGTAGTAACACAGTTGATGCGCGAATTCGCGCTGTTGTACCTGTGTTTGAAGGGAAGTTTAGCACTGTCAATTACCTTAAGAGCAAGGAGCGTGAGATCAGCTGGACTAGTGTCATTACCGGCCCCTTCTTCGACTGGGGCATCAAAGTGGGCTTCTTGGGCCTCGATCCTACTACCAAGACCGCGACCGTTCTCGACAACGGAACAGCCACATTCTCGGCGACCAACTTACACACCATCGCTGCCACTTTAATCAAGGCACTGGAGAATGCCGAAGTCAGTAAAAACCAGTACATCTACGTGAGCTCGGCACAGATATCGCAGAAGCAACTCGTGGAAATAGCGGAAAAGATCACGGGCGAGAAGTGGACTGTTAACAGTACGCCAGCCCAGCAGGAGATTGAGGCTGGACGCGCGAAGCTCCAGAAGGGCGACTTTTCCGGAATTGGAGCTCTGATCAAGGGCGTCACATTTGGGGCCGAGGAGGAGCTAGGCAACCTGGCGCCGGTAGGACTGTGGAACGAGAAGCTGGGGTTGCCCAAGGAAGACGTGGAGAAGGCTGTTCGTGCTGCCTTTGCCGGCAAGTTGGTGCATGAAGCGTAGGGGAGCAGGTGTGTTCATAGGCCGCAGCATGCGACTGTTGATAGCAAATGGAGCCTTTCCCTTTTTGGATAGTTAGTGCCAATTCTGGGGAAGCTGCGATCGCCAGCAGCGCTCATGGAAGGAACTATCCGCACGCTTGATTGGGCGCATCCAGCTGTTTTAGCCATCATCGCGAGATTTGATACGCACAATTGCATGTCCTTTTGCTTCTGCCATGACAGACCGAGCCGCAAAGCGGATGCGACGCGTGAGCGCCGAGTACGAAGAGTCGGAGGGAACAGACGAATGGATGAATGGAAGCAGGTAAGTTGAGTGGCTGAAGTGCAACACGCGCCAAGGGCAAACGGGAGTACAAGCACTTGTAGAGACGGCATGCCACCTGCATGACGCCTGATAAGGAGCCAATTGCCCTCCGTCTTCACCACCATACTTGTGCCACCCGCGCCCTCCACCCCTGCGCCTCGACGCCGCCTTTCCTGTCTTACCCTGCCCTCCGCTGCTCACGACGCTACTACCTATTCTACTACCGCTCCACCGCTCTTCCGCTCCACTGCACCACCATGCCCCGACTACGTGCACGCCCAGCACCGCCCTCTCTGACAGCCCCCAGTGCCGCCGTTACAGCTTCGTCGACCCGTCCGCGGAGAGGCACCGCCAACCAGTCGCCAGCCGCCGCCGTCATCCAGCGGTCTCCGCCCGAGGAGACGCGCCAGTCGATCCACCTCACCGTCAAGTCATCCCCGGGCAAGATCCGGCAGGCCACCAGCGGCGCCGTTCCCAAGACCGGCGTAAGCAGGCAGAACATAGTCGCGGGCAAGCGCGCGTCGCGGAGCAGTAGGATAGTGCGCGAGGTCGACAGCGAAGAGGATGAAGATGAGGACGGGGAAGACGAAGGCGACGCCATGGATGTTGACGATGACGACGAGGAAGACGACGTCGATGCCGAGGGCGACGAGGACGAGGACATGGATGCCGAGGGAGACGAAGACGACGATATGGACGACGACACCCCAGCCCCCAACATCATCGTGTCCACCAAACAGCACATACCCGTCCAGCCCGTAATCAACATCATAAAAGCACAGGATTCGGCCGAGGCAAAGGAAATGGCCATGGACGACGACGATGATGATGAACTCAGTGACCCTGATTCCTTCCTCGAGGACGAAGACGCTGAGGGCGAGGACGAGGACGCTGAGGGTGAAGAGGACGACGAAATGGGCGGGCCAAACGGCGAGGATGACGACATGGATAGCGACGAGGACATGAGCCGTGGCCAAACACCCGATGTGACCAAGATGACCAAGCGACAACGCGCTCTCGTAGAAGAGGGCAGTGACGGTGGCCTCATGGCTCTGTCCAATGAGGCGCAGAAAAAGAAGCACCTGACTGCAGAAGAGAATGCCATGAGACGGGCAGAAATGGCAAGGCGGAGAAAAAACCTCAGCGAAAAGCGCAACGAGGAAGAAAAGGTGCGTCGATTCCACCCCCTCAATCACGATATCGCACGTATACTGACGCAATTTAGATGGACACCATCAACCGTCTACTTAAAAAGCAACCTCCTAAACGCGGTCGACGCGCCCTCGAAGTCACTGAATCCGGCCAAGAAGAGGAAGCTGATATCGAGCGTGCGAATCCACTCTTCATCCGTTATGTCCAAAACGCGAGCGGGTCACAACTCGGTGTTCCGGATGAGTGGCTGCAGGCTCCCGTAGGCACTTTGTTCGCTGGTGAACTTGCTCCCAAGACCCAGAGACCATTCACTGGGCGCATGGTGGAGGAAGTTGCGTAGTTGTACATTACCAAAGCATATTTAGGAGCTCATGGCGAAATGGACGCATTGGCACGGCTTTGCCTGACAGTTTGAAAGCGGCCGAAGTCAGACCTGGTATGTTTATATATGCCAATCTAGATAATTAACCCAATTTTTGCCCAGGCGCTTGGCGTAATCGTCTACTCTTGCTGTTTATATGGAGATATATTCAAATTGTGTACATTGCGGTCGAGCCGCAGAAAAAGAAGATCTACTGGAGGCGATGATCATGTTGAAGAAAAACCCATTGCACCAGCGTCCACCTCCTGTTCCAACTCCCACACCACACCTTCTCTCGCCGCTACTCCCCGGCCATAAAAAACAAAAACACCTACCGAATCGAGTGCGCGGACATCATCCGCGATGACATTGGCGAGAGGGGTACAGGTTCCACTGGCGCTGGACATCAGGTCTGAATGAATGTAGCTCACATCCGGCGAAGTTTGAGTCGGTAGGGTGGAGTAATCTTCATCTAGCTTATTGATATTAGATTTGACCATCCCATCATCATACATTGCGTAGGGTTTAGCCTATGTAGACTGATGCTGTGCCCCGTCTGCTATGCGATGATGGCATAGAGAGAAACGTATTGCAATTTTGAGACGGGTGATAGAAATTACCACTCTAGGCAAAAGGATGTCGAACTCACCTCGTTGAGGGCATCCTCAATATCCTTTTGGTTAGCAACAGTAGTAGCCAACCTTAATCTTTGGACTAGGCGCACAAGAAGCCGTTTATGTTTGACTAGGATGCATAGCCGATCTCGGCGTTTATCTTCGTACACGCAGATTCGTCCTAGTTCCATGCGATGGGCACATTGAGGCCGTCCCTCGTCGCATTTTCTCCCTATAGAAAAGTGGTTAGATTCAACCAGGTCCTCTTATGGAAAACACTGCAAGTTAGGTCTGGTGGGTTTAAATATTTTCACTCCGCGTGCGGCAGTTCGCGCACTGGACAAGACCATCAGTCTGTGAATTGGCCCCGATTATAGGTGTACACTTACAACTTTCCTCGCCCATCGTTTATCAGCTGTGGCTGGGCTGATTTGAGCCCGATCTTGAGTTGAAACTAGTATCAGGGTGCGTTCACCATGAAAACCCTACCCCTAACACAATATTCATCATTGAATTCCTATTTCGAGTTGGCTGAAATTGATAGAGGAGCGCCCTAAAGCAGAAATGCCACGCACAAAGTAAAATCACGTTGACCTAGATATGAGTGTTAGCTCCGTATCACCCAGCAGTGTTGACGGACCCGAAAAAAATACGAACCAAAAGCGTTTCGTAGTTCTGCATCTGGTGGTTACACACTAGAAATGTATCCCGACATGTTGTACTACGGATAACCAGGGCTAAGATTTTCTCTTACCACTTCATGCAGGTAACGAGAGCTTCGGTTAAAACCACTGAATAAATGAGCAGGTGTGATGGCAAAGTTGAATGTTGGTGAGATCGAATCTGGAACATTATTATGGAGTCACATTTCTGAATCGGAAGTGCTGCAGGACAAACGTGCCGCCTATAGGAAGAATGTCATTTGTTCAACCTGTCATGTCATATGTGCCAATAGGACATGTCTCGTTATGCTGGTTTCAACAGTGCATGAATTGAGGTCTCCTCAGAAATAATGTACTACGTCGTAGGGTGGCTTCGTATTATATCATAGTCAATCTATTCCAATTCAAGGCTCGCGTGTTTCTATGGAGGCTGCTGGAGAAGGTTGTTCAAAAAAAAGTAGTAATGAATTTGATGCATTGAGCTGCATAAACCAGTCATTGGTGATGAGACGACTTGTTGTCGCCGCTGAAAGCATATTTTCTAACTCGATAACTACCATACAGATAAAATAGTATCTATAATAGCATATCAAGCTTTCGAAGCGCATTACCCAGGGACACAAATTGGCCGATGGGAGCTATAGACAGATTACTTCGATTTGTGGATGGCGTCATGGCTCGCGTGCCCGCACACGTGATGATGTACTTCGCTCGTCTTCGCGTCGCAACAGATTGCGTATTTGTACCCACAAAATCTCAACAGCAGGGCCAAAGTCACCCAGGTTGGGATATGGACCCCAGCCGCCAAGAGGATGAGCCTTTACTTCGTGCAGGACCACCTATTGTCGTGGCATTCTCGCTGAACGATCCTGAAGATCCTCGCAACTGGACTCGTCTTCGAAAATGGTTGATGATTGCTGCTATTATCCCTATCGATCTCAGCGTCTCATGGGGCGCTTCCGGTTTCTCTCCTGTCGCGGGCGATTTTGCAAATGATTTTAATGTGTCATCAGAGGTTGCGACTCTGGGGTTGAGCCTCTACGTGTTGGGTCTCGCTTTCGGACCGATGACCCTTGCGCCGCTCTCAGAGTACTTTGGGAGACGACCCGTCTACGTCGTATCTTATGGAATATTTTTGCTGCTACTTTTGGGAACGAGCATTGTAGATAGCCTAGCGCCTTTTCTACTGCTCCGTCTGTTTTCGGGCTATTTCTCATCAACGACTATATCAAATTTCGGAGGTACTATCGCGGACCTTTTCCACCACCATGATACAGGCCCGGCAATGAGCCTCTTCCTATGGGCAGCTACTGGAGGCTCACCAACAGGCTTCGTTATCTTCTCGTTCATATCCCAAGGCCGAGGTTGGCATGAAGTCTTCCGGATTATGTTCATCATTTGCTTCTCATTCTGGATCATATTGGTGGTTGCACTATATACGCTGGGAGAGACAAGACATAGTGTAATTTTACTCAAGCGAGCAAGCGCAATGCGCAAAGCTACTGGAAATGAGGATCTTGAGATACCAGACGAGCTGAAACAGAGGGGACCGAAGCAACTTTTCGGGACAGCACTTGTACGACCATTCCGATTTCTAGTTGACGAAGCTATTGTCCAATTTGGGGCCGCATACAATGGATTTCTCTATGGCCTCTCATTTCTCTTTAACGGCGCTTTTCATATGATCTTCGGACCCAAAGGTTATGGATTTGGCACATTGGGAGTCGGGATCTCTTTCCTAGGCATTGTTTTCGGCATCACTCTAGGCTTGGCTACAAATGTCTTCCAAGAGCGTTACTATCAGCGGCGCGTCGCTAAAGCTGGCCATCGCGACGTTCCAGAAGCGCGTGTACACTATGCAAAACTCGCTGCGATCGTACTTCCCGTATCATTACTAGCGTTCGCTTTCCTCGCAACCTCAAGCGTTCATCCTTTTTTTCCGGTTCTGGCATCGGCATTCTGGGGCTGGAGCTTCTATACTCTCAGTGAGCGAGTTCCACCTGCATGAGCCTAATTTACGAGGAGTTCACTAAATTCATGTAGTTCTCATGACCCTAACCTATACTGAGGACGCATACAAGACATTTTCAGCCTCGGCGCTTGCTGGCATCGGCTTGGTGCGCAATTTGGCTGGTGCTGGCTTTCCGCTTGTTGGGAGGCGTCTCTTCATCCACACAGGTACAAGGAATGCAAGCATAGGTACGTACTGTCCTTACACGAAATGCATATGAGACATGCACTAACTTCGTCCACCACCACTAAGTGCTCATGGTGATCGCCTTATTCCTCGTACCGATTCCATTCGTTCTTGATAAAAGAGGAAGTTCATTGCGACGGAGAAGCCCCTGGGCAGCGGCACACGAAGATGAAGAGCATGATGGTCAATAAATGCGGCGAAGAAAGTTTCGAATCAAGCATGGAGACCTTTCGATCTGACACACCATCAGAGCAGAAAGTTGGAGAACCGCTAGGAGTTCCTTAATAAGTTGTCCAATGTTTACACGCCTTGTATCGGACCTTGAGCGATATATCATAGCGTAGGAATAGTACAGGACGCCATATAGCGCGGTTCATACGAAGCCACCAACATGCGCGCTAAGTTCTATTAGGGGGTAACGCGTGTTAAGACTTTAAAACAGTGGATTGTCAATGCGGAAGGAGCGGCAGTCCTACTGAACGCCTAGTGAATCGCCAAGGCTCAATCACATGACGTTAGCTTTCACGGCACCAATGAGTTGCTCATTTGTGCAGCCAAGCCTGGTGCATCTGCGAAACGTTCAATCATGTTTCAAATCCTTTGGTACGCTTGGTCTCAAGCTTTTTGGGCGATTATCTCTGGAAAGCTACGAGCCAACCATTGTTGTGGCACAGTCAAAATGCCGGCGCTTAGCTGGAGGATTGTCCGATCTTGCGCTGGCCGACCCACCAACCGCCATGACTATTCTTAGAACTTCTCTATACATATGAAAACATTCTCTCGAACAACAATGAGTCTCTGTAGCCTGATTTTCTTTATCTCCATCGTCTTCATTTCATTTTCCCGCATTCGTTCTGTGAACGTTTACTAGCACTGTGCATCACTTTCATTTTGTTCTTGTTTGGCATTTCTTCGGCGTCACCAGCGATTCTAAATTCTTAATCTGGTTTTCTTTTTGTTAACTGGACGAAACATCAACAAACGCGCAAGTCGTGTTGAGTTACATCACGTTTTGAGTCGATTGACTGCTCATCGATATTCAAACCGCATCTTGTTCCCTTCCATCAAACACACACCTCCTGTACAAGCCAACACGTATTTCGAAGGATCGTTTCCAGGATTCGACCAACAAAGATGTCTTGCAACCTAAACTCAAACTTGGTCCCAAGCCCCCCCACAAATCTCGCATCATGTGCCGTCCCGGTCGGCGGTTCAAACTCCTCGATCCTCGACACCTGCTGTAATGGCCATATCAACGCCATGGCCACATACTCTGCACCAGGTTCCAATTCAAACGCACGCTCGGACAATGGATGCTTTCAATTCTGCGTTACCGATACCCCCGAGCTGGTACAGGGCTGCCTCATAAACACCCTGGGAGAGTACGCGAAAGGTGCACCGGTATTTGAGTGCTTCAACGTGGGGAACGTGAAGAAGGATTCGGGATCGAGTGGATATGGCAATACAGGCGCGAGAGTGCATGCAAGAGGCATGAGCTGGACGGCGTGTCTGGTGGTGGGGTTGGGTTTCTTCGGTGCGGCGATGGGCACCATTTAGGTTGCCTTTGGCAACTGGCATTTGAGGGTTGTTATAATGATTTACGACCCAATCTGTATTTCCACATTTGTGTGAGCGATGTTGTAGCATTTAGTCTCGCAATCTGAGATGCGTAATTTGCACGTTTTAAAAAGACATCCTTTTACTCATGTTCTCGTACGGGGCGCAGGCAGGCATGCCGGGTTGGACTCAACCGGACCTACTGAAACTCTATAGATAGCTCGGCAAATAATGAAGCAGTATGGCCATCTATCAATATAAGAGTATAAAAAATAGTATGATATTGTCGACTTATAGTATTGTGAAGTTCTACCTCCACGCACGGGATCCGTCAAACTGCTCAAACTATCTCGCGCAACATATGCGGCCGTTTTTATCTGGTCTTGAATTGGTTTGTCTGATATCCTCAAGATAGGAAATGCGTTGTTGAGCAATCGGAAGAACAATGAAGTGCTATCTATTGAGTTTAACGTGTCATAACCGGCACCATTACGGCCTTGACTTGTGTGGGCACCGGGATACCCAGTCTAAGCTAAGCCCGCGTGCATTAGCCCCCAAAAGGTGCGTTGTGATCGATAGCCATGGAAGTGTTGACACACATGGTGCCTACCTCGCATACTTTGAACATTCTGGCCGCACGATCGAGGTCCCGGGTGAAGACGCTGCCCATAAGTGCGTACTCGGGGTTTGTTAACTATACCAGCAATGGAAATCAAGCAGGGTTAGCGGGTAATTTCTTATAAATAAATTTTTGATATACGTATATTAGCACTCAAAAGTACCTCTTGCCTAAAGGTACCCAAATAAATCGGTTGCCTATTATAGGAGCGTGATGCTTACTACTAGAATATTTACGGTATATCGAATACTCGCCGCGTATAGAATATTTACCATGTTCAATAGAGTACTAGCAGCGACTATCTAACTCTCTTTGGGTAGTCACACAATCAGATACCTTAGAACATGGCATATAGCCTGTTCTTATATGATGTACATGTGCTCGGAGCGGACGGGCGATGTGAATCTGGGTTTTGGGGGGGCAAGATCTTTAATAGTTACATTGCTTCAGATAATTGGAGGGAGTTTCCAAAATAAAGTGCCAAGCAGACGCCCTCATTAAACTTAAACCTAGAACTCGTCTTTTCCGAGATCTGACTGTGCAGCTCTCCGAAGAGCGGGGTTCAGCGACACCGAGAAAGTAGGCCGCTGTTCTTTGTCAGTACTGCCATTCCAAATTCGGCAATTGTCGAAAACCGGATGGCTCGAAAGCCTCTTGAAGTGGGGTGGAGTGGGGCGAAGAGGGCCTTTTACTGTTGACGCCTTGATCGATATTTGCGATGGGACAGGTACTGGTCATGGGCTATGTGTCATGGCTAATTATAGACTTCAGGTTAAGAAGGCCAAAATTTTCAGAGTAAGGCTGTTGAAAACATTCAAAAGGTCATATTCTTAAAAGCGAATTGAACAATCACAACTCGTCGGAACTCACTCCCAAGAAGCTCATCAGCTGCTAGCCGGCAACATGGCGCAGCTTCTAGGGAAAAAAGGTGGAGGCTGTGGTATTCATGAAACCCAATGAGGCTTTGCGTATTGTCGAGAAAAAAACCCCTGAGCCACAGCCGGGAGAACTCTTGGTCGAAATCGGGGCGGTCAATATCTGCGCCTCTGGCTTTGTCCCGTGGAAGGGTGCCTTCGGTGACGTCGATGACCGTATTCCTGGCCGCGGGGGTGTAGATGTTGTGGTAGACGGTATGTTCCCCTCAAGTGGGCGATGCAGATCCTTTGATGACTGCAACTGAAAAAGTGGCCAGTGAGTTGGACATGTAAGAGTCTCGCTATTGGGGACGAGTCGGCTTCTCCAACACTATTCGGGCATGTAGCTATTACGATGTCTGTCAAGGTATCAAGCCCTCAAGCCATGGCCTGAGCGACTCATGTTTATCGGGCTAGCGATATGCAGTCAGCCAAGGCCAATTCTACAAAGAGTAGAAAATGAACCAGAGCTTTCAGATGGATGGTTTCTCCGCCGAGTACGCTCTCAGTGCCGACTTCGCTGTCCGTATTCCGAACCACCTACCTTTGGAGAAGTATGTCTACTGTATTGCTCTAGGAGTGTTACATAATATCAGCTCACCATTGTCTATAGACTTGCCCCATTGTTTTGTGCGGGCATCAAGACTTTCCGTGCGGTGAAATAGCTAAATGCCCCAACTCGCGGCACTATTGGCGTTTGCGGCCTTGGCGGCGTTGGGTCTTTGCTGTTCGTTTTGCCGTTGCTATGGGCTTTGATGTGTTCGGCTTCGACGTTTCTGCCGCCGCCCGAGACAGGGCCGAACGACATGGCGCCACAGTGACACTCGATAGCTCCGATGTCGCTGCCATAAACATTGATGTTGGAAAAGCTACCGGCGGTAGGCTGCTCGGCGGTGCCATCGTCGCGACAGGATTTTAGGCCGCTTACAGCGCCGCCATCCAGCTGACAGCGGGGTTGAAAACAATCGTGGTAGTGGGTGTCCCAAAGGACCCGATTCACGTCGAAGCAGTGAATCTGATCACGAAGGGACTTGTCATAAAGGAAACCATGACAGGCGCGGCATCTGACCTGAACGAAATGATGCGGGTTGTCCAGAGACATCAGATCATTCTAGAGGTCAGGCTGGGTAATTTCGATGACATCCCCCACTTGTTTCTTCGGAGCACGGCGGAAAACCCGGGCGGGAAGCTGGGCGCCCTCATCTCGTGGTGGAGCTCATAAAGCTGGTGTTGGTGTTCGTTCGGATCTATGTTACCAAGTCCGGTGTCTCCGCGAATCATTAGTCACTGTACATGCCTGTTCAACTCACGTCATGTTCAATGACACATGTGCCTATCCACCCAAACATATCACCAAGCCCCAAATCCCAAGATTATGCTATCATAATAGCATCCATAAAGACACAACGGCCGTTGAGGGCAACTAAACTGTATACCGTACTGTCTCCTAATTTGAATACCCCAGACACCATGGCTTGTTGCTTCATTGCCGCGTACATTATTCATCGGTCAATGAAGGCCTTGGAAACTTTCAACTTAATTAACTCTCCAAAAACCCATAGCAAAGATGGTTGCAAACAGCAGCAGACAAATGTCAGGGTGGACGGTCAAGAGATAGAAGTTGAAGTGCTCAGGCTAACAGTATCGGGTATTTCCTGTGCATCATGTTGTCAGATTATCAGCGACGCTATCCGTCCACTCTCTGGAATCATCAAGGTCACAACCTCCCTGCTCATGTCCAGTGTGACGATCGTCTATCAGCCTCGTCTTGTGGGACAATATACGATCCGCTCTGCCATACACCGGAAGGGCTATAAGACCTCTATACGGCAGGATTCGAGCCGCGATCAGGATGTGCTGGATAAGGTGGAGCAGCTCAAAAGTCTCCGGCGCGCGTTTCGAGGCGCCGCCATTTCCGCCGCCATATCATGGTGCTGGCAATTTATTTGGCCCGCTGTGGGGAAGATGAATGTTTCCTCAGATATCGCCAATCTACTATACTTCCTGTGTTCGCTCTTCCCGTCATGGCTGGCTCAAACTTGGTTCGCGCGCAGCATCCACCTCGGGGCATGGTACCATGAGGATACGACCAATATGGACACTCTCATTAGCACATCCATTCTCCTCAGTCTCGAGTATTCCATCGCTAGGCTCTTCGTATCAAGCGTTCGCTATAATGAGGCCCTCCATGTCAGCAGTGCCTTTCTTATTGCCGTTGTCCTTGGCGGCCGCTACTTAAATCAAGCCCTCCGCGTCAAGAGCGTATCCCACATAAGCGTTCTGCATTCCCTTCAGCGAGCCGTCCCAGAGGTGATTACTCTGCCAGACATGCTTCCACAAGCGACATTCCTACTAAGGCCTGGAGATAGGATACTCATCCCACAAGATTCTGTCATCCCGTGTGACGGGTACGTTTCTGAGGGCACATCTCTTGTTGACCAATCTCTTCTTACAGGCGAATCTATTCCCATTATAAAGAGAGAAGGCGATCTTCTCATGTCAGGGACCCGCAACATCTCCTGTCCCCTCGCGGCAATCGTTACCTCTGACGCTGAAGAATCGTCCCTTGCTCGCATGACAGATGCTATTTCCCGCTCCGCTGAAGGCGACAAAACGCCCCTCCTCCCCTGGGTCGCCCAGATATCCTCACGCTTCGCTACGGGAGTCATGGCCCTCGCTGCCTTCGCCTTCGTTGTTACGGGGACAAGGTGCCTTTTTAGCGGCGCAGGAAGCATGGAGGCGGCGCATGCGGCAACAAAGCGCGCCATGACAATCCTCTCTATTGCATGCCCGTGTGGATTAGGTCTCGCCACTCCAGCGGCAACCATGGCCGGCCTTCGTGCCAGCATGGCGCAAGGGGTACTTGTGAGGGGCGGGCTTGAGACTATGGTGAAGATGGGCGAGTTGACACACATTGCGTTCGACAAGACGGGCACACTTACTTGGGCTATGTTCGAAGTATCATATGCTTGTTTCCCTGAAATGGCGGAGGAGGAGTGTTGCTTGCTACTTTGTGCGGTGGAGAGGGAGGGGCATCTCAATCATGTTGTCGGACGAGCTGTTTTCCGATGGGCATTTATGAGGCTTTCCGAGAAGAATAGGGATAGGGTTCCAGAACTTAGCGTCCGGGGTTTGGAGACCATATATGGGCGTGGAGTAGTAGGGGAAGTGCTGCTTGATGGGTGTAAAGAGTGGAGGCAGGTTGTTGTTGGGAGTGAGACATGCCTCAAGGAGAGGGGAATTGATTTAGCGGTCAAGAATAAAGGGCCTCGGGCTAGTCATCTTGTACATATTGCTGTTGGAGGCAGCCATGTTGGTTCCCTCACCCTAGAGGATGTTGTCAGACCCGAAGCGCCCCAAACACTGCAACAGCTGCGGCAACGCGGGTTGAGCGTTAGGATAGTAACGGGGGACGCGCACGAAGAGGCCTTGCGTGTGGGTGAGGCTGTGGGTGTCACGAATGAGGAAATTGTTGCCGGAGCGCTACCATGGGAGAAGGACGCAGTCATCCGTGCATTACAGAAAGATGGCGCGGTGGTGGCCATGGTAGGGGACGGGGTGAATGACATGGCAGCGCAAGCGGCGGCTCATATCAGCGTCGCCATGTGCGCAGGGGACGGCCTCGGGGCAAGCTTGGCTCTCTCATCGGCCGCTGATGTGACGATACTCTCTGGGAGTGGGCTGAACAGCCTCGAGGAGGCTATGGATATTGCGCGTCGGACAGTGTGGCAGGCCAAGTTCAATCTGGTCTGGGCTATGGGCTACAACATGCTGGGTATTTTACTGGCAACGGGGTTTCTGGAGCCCATTGGTATAGATATTGATGTGTCACTGGCGGGTATCATGATGGCCATGTCGAGTATTAGCATATTGCTGCTCAGCCAGCGTGTTCGATAGATAATCTTCGAGATGTGAGCGGCATGTGCAGTTCCGACGGCCTAACTGTCATATTCAAACTCTATTCAATGTATTGTATTGAGAGTAGAGACAACCAAGACAGTTCATCTCGAGAAGTCAGCGTTACAACAGATGGGATGGTGGGACTCCAACGTACCTCTGTTGTTTGCTTAACGTTTGTTAGCAGTAGACCAATGATATGTATCTCCAATTTACACACTCTAGCTAGGTGTCCTCTTATTAACTTTATCTTGTATTCCACGTAATTGACTTCTGGGTGGGGTATGGCCCGCACTAAAACAAGTCCCCGGTTATGCTGTCAGAAAAGACGAGGTCAAGATAAGGTGAACTAAAAGTGTAGTCTTATTCTATTGTGGGCCTCAGCTATAGCATGTCTGTGCCGGCGCTTGATTCCACCAGTCCACCGCACTTGACTAAGGTACCAGAATTACTAAGATGCGTACACGTGATGCGGAACACGTGCATGGCCGCCAAGCCACCAAGCCGACCAGGCAACGCTCACTGAAACTATCACCGTTTACACGATACGCAACACAAAATAATGGAGGTCCCGGCGGCATCCCAGAACTGCCTTGTAGAAGTGTGGCCGTCAATTACTGACCTTTCCCCTCCATTACACTCGATTAATAATCATCATTTGCCGTCCCCGCCACCCTCCCACGTGACCCCTCGCAAGCGCAAGCGCAACTTCGACGAAGCCTTCTCTTCGAAGCGCGCGATGCTGCCGCGCCCAATGCACTCGGAAGCCGGGAGCCAATCGAATGTGACCGAATTGTCAGAGAGAACAACTTTTGCTATAAGCGCAAAGCAAAAAGGGAGTTCCAGATCTTCCAGCCCAGCGCGAAAATTGCTAAGACTGCTGGAAGAGGCGCAGCCCCCATTAAGATGTTATCAGCAGGGAACAGTAGAACTCCCCCCGCCCGCGTTGGAGCTGCTACGGACGCTCTCACAGAACTTATGGAAGGGTGTTGTTCCAAGTTATTTCCAGGTGGGAAACTGCATCGCTCTATATATATATTACATTCTAAATTAGCCTAGGAGCGTCTGGCGAGGGCGGATGCTCAAGGATATGCTCTAATTGACGACGATTTATGGTGCGATGATATGAGTCTCTCCTCTGAGCAGCTTGAAGAGTTGTGGGCAAAGGTCCAGACAGTCCATAGTCAAGCTAAGGATTGCTTCAACGAACACAAGGACGAGAGTGCCTGGATAGAGGTTGTTAAGACTGTTTGGAGGGCTGTCACGGCAGGATCAGAATGGGACGCTGATGCTAGGAACATGTTAGAACTGAACAGCATGTATGTTGTACCGTTTAAAGTGCGGAACAGGTGCTAACATCTTCCTCTGCAGACAAACGCAGCAGATTGAACCTTCCTTACTCCCAATTTCAAAATCCACATCTCTTCCATTCAGTAAGAAGGCTGACCTAGCCATTGCTTTCTCGCGGAAACACCCAGAAGTGGGCCCCGTAATCGATCAAGTACGATCCCGCTGGAATGATTTTAGCCTATCACAAATGACAGACGCTTACACTCAGACGGTACCACTGCAATGCGGATTTAAGGTAAAAGAGCGAAGGGGAGACTCTAATGAGGCGGACATGCAGTTGGGAATATGGTCGGCGGCGGGACTCGAGCTGCTCAAACAGCATCGATCAGCGAGGACAGGTCTGGTGGATACATTACCTTTCGTGGGTTGGACAATTGTAGGGCATGAATGGAGAGTTCATATCGCCTGGAAGGACGAAGGTAATGCTGTGGTTAGTATCACGTTCTGTCTTACACTCCGCGCTAATGTATCTATGTTAGTTCGATGTCTCCCAATGGAGAAACCTCATTGTCAGCACCGCAAGCCTCCCCGACATTTTTGTCCTTTTCCGCCTTTTGGAAAGGATATGCAATTGGCTGAAGGAGACGTATTGGCCTTGGTTGCGAAGTATTGTTCTTCTACCGCTTTCTTCGTAGTGCGCGGCACAATAATATTTCTGTTATTTCTGTGTTGTCGCTGCCGTCCCCATTTCACGTTTCCTGTTTCTCGCTTCCTATTGTGGTATCCGTTTACTGTATTGCGTTTTCTGCGCTTCGTGGACCTGTCCCTTGCAAAAGCCGAGAGACTACTCAGTTTGTCATTAAAAATAACAGCATGAATTAATTCGCATTGAACGATCTTCCGTCGCACGGGCACGTGTACCAACCTTGCCAGCCTAAATTGACTGAGTCTGCGATTCAGAGTCTTTTCGCTTACATATGGGCACAAGACACATACATCGAAAACGGGAAGTCTGCACAGTGCGCGTATCTTCATCCTCTTTCATTGTAAAAGTTGAGGGTTTCGGTCGAATTGAAGAAGCTATCTTTACTACGCTGCTCTAATGCTTCTAGTCGCTCAAAAGACGAGCGTAGTTGAGAGACTTTATGTTCAGCTCTTCCTTCCACTATCAGTTCTAGCAAAGCTAACTGTCAAGTCATACTACAATTTTTCGCTTCACTTCGCCTTGGACCTACTGAACGAGGATAGATCTTGATGATGTACTCGACTTCATGCTATCTTCACTTCTAAAGATCATTACATCGTGTGCTTCACCGGCAACAACATGCAATTTAGGATCGAGGCTAGCTTCTTAATTTAAGGTCAATCTCAGTTGCAATAGCCAATCACATATTCTTGAATACTGACCCGCAGCTTTCCAATAAAAGAGTCAATGTCATCAGCGAATACCTCATCCCCTCCGACGATGACACACAGGGCCATATCTCTCGTAGGGCGCCACCAAGGGGGCTCGGCTAGTAACGGGACATTGTAATTACTGTACTAGGCCAAAAGTTAGGAACACCAAGCTTAGCTCACCGTGCACCTCCAAACTACGTCACCACTTCAAACCACCACAACTATGGCTACACCGCGCCGATTTGGACGAGAGATAGATAGAAATACTCGCAGAAAGCCAAATATAAGTCTAGAGGAGCGCAACCAGATTGTTAGGATAGTATTAGGTAGTGTAGGGCACTCTAAAGTTGCGCGCTAGTTTTACTATATATACTTAGCTATAACTAAGATTATAAAAAAATACCGCGAAACTAGTAACGTTAAAGATAAACCTTGTAGTAGCTATCTACCTATACTATTACTATACTAGAAGAAGCTCATCTATCGTAAGGCTCGTGCCTAGCTAAAGATTAAGTACTTAGAGCTCGCTGAAGCTGCTATAGTCGTAGCAGTAGATAGGACTCCTTTAAAGCTACCTAGCTACAAGATATTATACTGCTTCCTTAAAAGACGTAGCCTTACTAAAAATCTATACAAAAAGCGTCTAAAACTAAATTATAGTTATACCAAAAAATACCTATAGTTCTACTAATAGTATTGTTACTTTTAGTAGTACTTACGTATAGTTAAATTCTTAGATAAGTACACTCTTTAGAAGGGCTCTAGCTACAACTATAAGTAGTGCTTTTGGTTTGCGTAGGAGAAATAGAAGCTAGAGATAATAACTAAGGTTAACGTTTATTAGCGCCCTGCCTAGATAGTATAGGCGTGTATATAGCTGGATGAACGAGATAGACTACGCTGTAGTCTACTTGTTATTATAGAGAGAGATAAGCATGTACAACAACGTAGCTACTCTAGCTAAAGTTATATTAAAGCTCTTTGTAGAGGCCTACTACCTAACTAGTAGTGGTCTTAGCTTTTTATGCAGGATAACGCTCGTATACACACCTCACGCGCAACGATAAGATAGATGGCTCAACACTACATTACACCTATGAGCTGGCCACCTTACTCACCTAACCTTAACCTGATTGAGCACCTCTGGTGGCATCTTAAGAAGATAATGCATAAGCACTACCCACAATACAACAACTCCTCGCAAGCTGAAGAGGAGTGGGAGGGCTTCTGCAGCGCGTTGAAGGAGTGCTGGCGGCGTATACCAGGTACGCTCATACGCAAGCTCATCTTGAGTATGCCGAGAAGGATTCAAGCTTGTAGGCGCGCGCGAGGCTGGCAGACTAAATATTGATTCAATTCTCTTCAAATACATCAAAAAAACCGAGTTTCTATATAATTTTAGGTGGTGGGTGGTTGTAAACGATGAGGCGTCAATCTCGTGTTGGGTGCGCTCGACAAAAGCCCGGAAAGTTTCGAGGCTTTGAGTAGAAATAACATGGATATGTCCAAGTGCATAGTCCTCTCGAGGCTATTCTGGATATATATCCACTAGGCGGTGAAATTCTTCAATGTTTTGGTCCTTGATCGCTTGATAAATTTGTTTTCCGGCTTTCTCATACATTACTAAGTCCATAATTGGCATTCGCCGACATAAAGACGAGGAGAATGACAAATAAGGACAGTAAAAAATGTGTGCGAAGATTCTTTGTTGGTCGCTGATGCGGAGGTTTTGGGGTGGTTGTTCATGGAGTGCAGCCTAAATAAATCCGCACCACAGCCCCACTGTGCGTGCGAAGTATCTGATGTTTCAAAACACCCATGATGGCTATATCACAACGTTCCCCTTACTGTGCCGCAATGCTCATCTTCACTGTCCGCCTTGCTATTACGGGCGTATGGGGCAGTGTCACCACTAAAGTTAAAAAAGAGGGCGGCAATGTATTGGACGTAAATGAATAATTCGGAACGTCTCGAGATAACAATCATATTTAAATCAATGCAATTAACACAACTGAAAAGCAAAAAAAAATCTTATTCTACGTCTCCAAATCGAAGATGCAGCTTACAAATGTTCTTCCTATTCTTCTACCTCTGCTTGGAAGCCGTCAAGTGAGATAGCACACTTGCTCCAACAGTAATTGCTGGACCACCAGCCGTGAGCGTCGAAATGACGCCATTGGGCAGCCCATTGACGACAGCACCAGATGGGCCAGGGTTGACTGTAAGCGTCACTTGTGGGAGAAACACTGTCGTGGGGCAAGGCGATGCGATGGGTGCGGGACGAGCTCACTGAACAATGAGCACAACCTCAACCTTGATAATTAAAACTATCTGTTCTCCAGTGCTTGCCCAGCTCTGCTGGTTCCAGTTGCAACTAGGGTTCCCGTGGTTGGTGGTGAGCCTACGCCTTCGTCGTCCAGCCCTACACCGGGCACGCCAGGGGTAATAAATACTCCTCCAAACAACGACAATAACCAGCCAAGTACCCCGAGTACATCAAAACTACCTTCAACTACTTCAATAGTCCCAATTGTCCCTGTTATTCCTGGACTCCCGGCTACTCCAGTGCAACCAAGTCCCCCGGGAAGCCCAAGACCTCCCAGTCCTCCTAGACCTGTTGATCCTACCATCACCCCTCCACCTACGCTGCCAGGAGTTATTCCCAATGATCCAAATAGTAAAACCCCAAAAGAATGCGAGACCAAATCAGCAAGCATTTGTACACAGCGCTGCAGTTTTGGCACGAACAGCAAAGGTACAGCCACTACCACTTCTTGTGCTAACCCAAGTTGCACAGTGGAAGCTGGGTGCACCGTTACGGGCACAACGACTACCATTACCGCTACGCTTGAAGCTTGCCCACTAGTAGATTTGGGAGTGGACAAAGATTATCCTTTCGAGATTGGTGGCGATGGGCCACTACCCATTTTGAAGACTCCCGTGGCTGGAGCACCTTCACCCGTAGATCCTAAACCAACACCGGCGCCTACACCCTCGCCGACGCCGGCGCTATCTCCCTCTTCTCTGCCCATGCCAACGCCACCAGTTGAGTTTTTACCTGGTCTGGGACCTCCAGCACCCGATCAACCCCCTCAACAGGTCTACGAGCTTGGTGATTATACCGATAGTCAGGGCATAAAGTACAAAGCCATGTTCCGACGAAACAAAGGTGATCGCGTTAAACTTTGTGACGATTCGCCTTTCTACACTTCGAAGGAGTTTTCAGGATCTTTCGACATTCCTCAGTCCTACGCATCTTGCAAATTCGTTGATGGTAGTGGCAAACCGAAAGATCGGGGCATCTTTTGCGACGGAAAGGATCGAATACCTTGTGTGGAGAAGAACCCATCCTCCATTATGTTCTGTTTGAGAGATAAGAATCTCAACTGGAGTGCTTTGTGGGTTTGTAACGAGTAGTCACACGAATGCCGCTGCAGTTAGGACGCGACAAGAATACTTAGAGAAAGAGTATTTTGTGAGACTTTGGAGTACTTTGCTGCCACATCTGCAAAATATCCCGAGTCTGAATTTCCTTACCTATGAATTTTGGCGTTAGTAGCAATAGGTTTCCCGTGTAGAAGAGATTGTCGCGAAGAATATTCGACCGATATCTAACATAAATAAAACTAGAACGTCGCATGTTTGCGAAAATTTTCATACCCTTTAAAATTGAATTTCACTTGTGTAAAACAGATCTCGTATAGTCTTTAGATTGTACATCACACCTTTAATACGGAGTCGTCCTTTATATCATTACACTAATGTCCATGTTAACTCTCTGAAGATTGATAAGATCCTCAACCTCTGCTACATCGAGCATTCTCAACGTGCAAAATGTCTATTGATCTCGACAAGCTTATAATCTCCTCTATCACTATCGCATATTAAGAACACAATTATTCAGATCTTGCCTTGCACCTCTCTGAATCGAGTAAATTATGGTTCCTTGATTCCATCTACTGTCAAAGTCTTGTCTACGATGCATAGGTGAATCAGTGGATATGTACAGCGTCTCCCCACCGTCTGGTAAATACACACCCATATCAGAGTAGGCGCTAGGACTGACAGACAATCGCTGCATATCCTAGTGATGTTGTACTGTGCAAACCACAAGTCTTTTCGTGTCCTGAGACGGTCTCGCTCGCTGAGCTTTTTCTACCATGGTTCCTTTTGCGTCTTGCCTATCACACGGTCCTTCTAGCTATTCTTGTCCGCAAAGAAGGGGCACACTTCGTGTAGCCCTCCTAGGTCGGTCTCATCCTAGCGCATCGAGGAAAGTGAGAGTCCTTAGCCGAAAGATGCACCAAAAGCTTCTGGTGGTGCATGTAAGTCACTTCTTAGGAACTCGTTTCCCTCAATGGTGCGAGTGAGCCACCGGAACACAGCATCTTCTGTGAGAGTTCCGGTGTGTTTGAAAATTTGAAAGCCAATCTTTGAGGGTTGTAAATGTAATCCAAGATGTCCAGCATGTCGTTTCTACAGTAGGGACACATTAGGAAGTAGATAAACAACATACACATTCAAAAATACACTATTACTTGTTCTTGTCTAGAGCGCTATCTTCGTCTCGACTAACATTCATGCACATGCCTTATAATACTGGATGCGATGGGCATCCATTGAAGTAAAGTCCGGTTCTTTCATCCTGTCTTTGAAATCAATAACGGGCCTTCCCTATCACAGTTAAAATTCAATAGAATACAATATTAATTTGTTTAGGTCAAAAACCCTAGACAGCGCCGCGCGAGCTGGGTAGTCTTCTTTATAGGTATAGGGAGTACAAGGGAGATACTACAACTTACTAATATGATACTCCATTCGGCTCCCCTTAGCTAGCTAAGGGTAAATTACCTAGCTAGCCTAAAGGGTACTAGCTATATATAGTAAGCTAGGTAGTAGCTAAGAATATATAGCTCCTATTCTTCCCTTCTAATTAGCTCTCTATCTACTATTTAGTTTCTTTTTAATTAACTAGTTATTAACGTGGTTTACAAGCGAGTCGGCCACCCTACTAATACTACGCACCTATCCTATCTTAACGCGTAATAGCTCTACACTACGCACCTTAATTACCTTTAAATAAAGCAGATATTCAGCTCGCTATTTTATCTATTAAAAATTAGCAAGTAGATAGCTCTAGGACTGCTGCTTTCTTATATAACGTTCCTAAATTAACGCTAAATAACTAACGCGCTAGTATCTCTACTAGACGTAATTACTAGCCTAAATCAAAGAAGCTTACCTAGCTAGAAGAGGAGGTAATAGCTAATTATATCCTTAGCCTAGATTCTTGTAGTTTTACCCTAACTTTAGCTACTATATATAAGATAGCTAATAAGCTACTTACTTAGTGTAGAGGTAGCCCTATTAGTATCTACTAGGCGCGTAACTTTGTTAAGCGTATAGAACTCTATATACCTACTCTAGCTACTCTAGCTACTCTAGCTCTACTAGAGGCTCCCTAGGTAGCTTATACACTAAGTAACGTACGTAAGCGCGTATACTAGTACAAAAGCTTGTTACTAGTATTAATTATTAATACAATTAATTAACTTAAAAAGAGGGCTTATAGAATAATACTAGAAGCTAAGTTAATACGCGATTAGATCTCTAGTCTTAAGAGAGCTAATAAGGTAGCTAGTATTATAGGTTATAACCTTATATAGGAGTTAGAACCTATAGAGCCTAGATTACCTTTAAGTAATAACCTAATAGGCTATAAATCTAAAGGACTT